>CP092886.1:64878857-64963938 GCA_030710605.1 Cordylochernes scorpioides
AAAAAATATAAACCCTAAGCTACCTTCCATAGTAAATACAGGGTATATAAGAAAACCAATCAATACAATAGTAGAGCGGACTGGAGATTAATTTGGCGAAACCGCTGAGATGGTTCACCACTGATGATCCAAGCCCTCTCATTCAATTACTTTTATCATTGTAGTAAGGTCTGTAGATATAAAAAGAAAAACATTGCCAAAAAATTGTTATAAATTTTATCGATAGATGGCAATTGAATATATAAAATAAATATATATATATGGTAATTTAAACCAACAACCCTATATTGTATAATTACTTATAACAAGATTGTCATGTTGTATATAGAAACACATCTATAAATAATTATGCGCATGATTAATCTGTGTCATTGCATCGCCATATGTAATGTAATTTGTACAAAGTGGATAAATAAATAAAATCTGTAATAGATTTAAGAGTTGAGCTAAAGCAGAGATCGAGCATATAGTATTGCCAAAACAACAAAGTCTAAAGATGGAAGTCATAACGTCAAAATCAGATAAACAAGACCACCCACACTGGTCACATGTGGTGGAATGCAGAGACCCCTCTCACACCTGGTGACATGCAAGCCCCCTTTCTCAGAAACGCCCCTGTCACATAAGGTTCCCCCGTCTTAACCTATAAATACAATCACTTTACAGTGACTTGACAGTCATGTTAGTTAGGTTCACCCTTAGTGCAAGCCGCGTCGGTCGTATGTCATGTCGATCTCATCCATCATGTAGACGAGTCAGAACGTTTCTATCTCCATCTTGCGCTACTAGCTCAACTTTTATCTGTTAACGGAACTTTCTTAGTGCAACTGTGTCTTCGTTTTTTGTGTGGACACCCTCAAACTTTCCACTCTGCCTCGACCACGACTGCCTGTATTTTGTGAGAACTTTTAAAGGTCTCCCAAGGTGCAGAGAGGTACTGGAAAACTCTACATCCTGACTGTTCCTCTTGGTCAAACACAGTACAACAAGAGCTACCAGGACTTCAACATTATTTCATATATATTATCGCGTGTTTGTTTTGAAATATATATATTTCGTTTATATAAATATTATAAAAACAATTTATTATTAACCATATATATCAACTAACTAAAATAAATAGTAGCAGGTGCTAAAATATTTAATGTGAAATAACTTAAAATAATTGGTTAGAGTAAGTTTTTAAGTTTCTCTAAATTTCTTATTATTATTTCATCACTCAATACATCCCGCTATTCTTATTTTTAGTGATGTTATCTGCTTAATGCTGGTAGCGGAAGAGCTCACTTCTATTTAGTGCATGTTTACATTTTAGGAAGACAAATTTCGCTGCTTAAAGGTAGCCGGAACTAGAATTATTTCATCTTTATAAATATAGTGTCCTTTAAATGAAATTTATTTATTACCAGTTGTAAACAAGAAACGCTTTATTCGATCTGGAAAATTGCGCGTGAAACTATTTACAATAATTCATATTGTAGTAGAGTAGGTAATAGAATTATTAAAAAGAAAATAAACAATTAAGAAAAAGAGCATTAAATAAACATATACATAAAAAATAATCAACAACATAAAAATATAGAAGAAACCGCAAGGTAGTTATTTACAATATGTTGAGCAATGATGGAAGTTGATTCAATAACTTTAAATGAAATTGTTTACTTGAGAGAATTGTTTATTATATTTATACTTATTTATCTCTTTTTAAAATTTCTTTATTGTAACTTATTCATTTTAAAAATTCTTGATATCCAACTTCAAATATACACAAACATATAAACTCTATAACAACAAAAAAATCGACGCACCAAGAAGCAGTTGTCCGATTTATATGAAAATACGTATATACAAAGAGGTTTCGACCAAACATGCAAATGATTGAAATTTGGTGGCCGATTTATGCAAAGCAAGAGATCCAGCGCATCTGAACTGCGCATCCAGCACGAGCATTCTAGACTCAATATTCGGCGCGGCACGAGCTGATTTTCAAAATTTACGTTTAATATTTTAGCAGTACGCCTATTCATACTGTATCAATGCCTCGCCCAAAGATTCGTGCTCATTACGAACATATGTCAGATTTTAAAACTGGTCGTGCCATTGGATTGAAAGAGGCTGGTTGGTCTAATCGACTAATCGCGCGACATCTGTATGTTGTCACACAAGTGATGCGGCTATTAGGTGATGTTGGCAAAAGTGGGTCAACAACGTAAGAATACAACGTAAGGACGGCAGCGGTCGACCAAGGGCAACAACAGAACGGGAGGACAGAGCAATTGTCAGAATGGCTGTCGCAGCACCGGAATCCACGTTATCTACCATCCAACGTGTAACCGGCACACAAGTGCCCAAAATGACCATCAACAGGCGACTGAGAGGGCGGAATCTAAAAGCTCGCCGACCGTTACGATGCCTACCCCTCACACCCGTGCACCGACAAGTCCGACTACAGTGGTGTCGGAAGCGATCAACTTGGAACTGCGCTGACTGTGGACGTATAGTCTTTAGTGACGAGTCCCGTTTCTTACTGTGTCCTGGCGACCGTCGCAAACGTGTCTGGAGACGTCCTGGGCAGCGTATGGATCCTGGCCTTACTGTCGAACACCACACAGGTCCACAACAGGGCGTTATGGTGCCATTTCATTTGATAGCAGGACCCCCATTGGTAGTCATTCCTGGCACCCTGACAGCACAACGGTACGTAGATGACATTCTACGGCCTGTTCTGTTACCGTTCCTCTCACATCACCCCGGGCTTTACTTTTCAACAATATAATGCCCGGCCACACACGGCACGTGTTACTATGGATTGTATTCAATCTTGCCGAACTCTTCGGTGGCCAGCAAGGTCGCCTGATATCTCGCCCATAGAGAACATCTGGGACGTGATGGGAAGGCGATTGCAACCATCCCGGAATGTTGACTAATTAGCCCGACAGTTGGATACAATTTGGCAAGAAATCCCGCAGCACACCATCCGGAATCTTTATCAGCCCATGACACGCCGGGTGGCAGCCTGCATCCAGGCCAGTGGGGGTCCAAAGACATATTGACATTCTCAATTTGTGACGATAAAACTCTGAAATAAAACAATTGTTCTGATATTTTAATCGTTTTCCCCCTATACATGCTCTTTACATACATCAATTTTTGTCCTAATCTGACAACTCCTTCTTGGTGCGTCGATTCTTTGTTATATAGTGTATTTTGTATATTTATTTATACCTAAAATATTTATTTATGGAAGCAAAAGTATGTAATTTTCAATTCTTGCAAGGGTATTATTTGTGAGCATGTTTTTGAAATTTTTAGGCTTCTCTAGATAGACTTGACAATGTAAAAAATATATAAAGAGTTTTGTGGGCAGACGAAAAGCCTTTTGAAAAGAATTTCTACAAGATTTTGAAATATTCAACATATATAAATGAAGAAAAAAATCAACTTGATATATATCTATATCTGGAAGAAATCATCTATAAGATTCGACTCCTGTGAATTCGCAAATTTGTTTTTTAATAGATAAAATAATTTATTCAAGTTTAGGGCATTAAATAATGCACAATCCATAATAATATTTTAACAAACTAGAAAACTAAAACTATATAAATAACTCCTAACAGTGCTCTATACATTTGAATCATTCAATAGATCCACCTTTCTTCTGTACACATTTAATCCAGCGTTGTTGACAACCTTCAAAAGCACTTTGTTAAACGTCTTATCCAACTCTCTGAAACACCCTTTAACAGCTTGGAATAAAATCGCATCACTTTCAAACGTTTAACACGAAAAAAACTCTTTAAGTTTCCATACAAGTAGAAGTCTGAGGTTGCCAGGTCAGAGCTGTACGCAGGGTGAGGCAGCAAAGTCCACCTATATCCTGCAATTCGCCAAGTCAGGTGCGCCGTGTGACGTTTATCCAGATGAAATTCGAAGTGGTTATTTTTTTTAAAGTTAATTTGTTTTGGTTCAATTGCTCTTTTTAGCTTCTTCTTATGATTACAATACCTTTCGTTGTTAATAAAATAATTTCTTTCAAGAGTGTCCATTATTATCAGCCCTTCTTGGTATAAAAAGACAGAAATAATTATTTTGTCCTTGAAAAGGCAGAAATCCTTGTTTTTTACTAGAGATATTTTATTAGCCATTGTATTGATTGGAATTTTGAGGAAGGATCATTATGATAAATCCAAGCGTCATTACATGTTATAGAACCTTCAAACCCCTGAGAAAGTTCTCCAGAAAAAGTCTTCATGAGGTCTAAACAAATCTCTTCCCGAATTTGCATTATTTCTTGTGTCAAAAGTTTTTTCACTCATTTTTGAGCATAAATTTCGATATCTAAGATAATTATTAAGTTAAAAACACTTTCCTTTTTTGATTTAACTTGGCTGAATGGTCTCTGTACTTAAACAGGAACTCCATCATCGACCGATGTCTGATTCCTGTGTTTACCTCAGGTTGCACAACCGAATGTAATTATGTTTGTAAATATGAATAGATGAATGTTTATTTCATCCTAAAACATCATTTTCATGTTGATAAACCATTAAAATATTTTTCAATAGGTCATTGTACATTACTTATATATTGACCGACATTTTTAAGACCATATTGACAAAAAAAAATCTAACCTCATTGAAAATTAATTGCGATTGGAAATGAGAATGTATATTTGCTTTTTTTTGTTTTGAATTAATCATAAGGAATTTGACAGCTAGCTAAAATAATTTGGACTTTAAAATACAAAGTCTTTCTTTCAGAGCCGCTCTCCATGCAAGTTATTCCATTAGTAAATAATTTTTAAATATTGCTATAGTATTAAAATTGTTGCTGTCGTGTCCAATGAAGAGCCTCAGATGTCCCCATGTATCTCTATAACAGCAGACGCAATGTCCACTATCTTGATGGTTGCTTAAATTGTGATATATTAATATATTAGAGCACATTCCTATAATTACTACTATTAGCAATAATACCGCCTTGTTAATACAATATTCGTTAGACCAGGTTAAGCCGGGTATTTTGAGACTGGTACATTTGTATTATAATATCGTTCATTATTTTATTCATCAGTTAAATTTTTTTATATATGGTATATATTATTACAATTTTTTTAGAAAAGCTGAGATAATGGGACCTAATTGAGATCGTTTAGACGACTTGAGGAATAAGCAACAACAACAACATTATTACAATTTTTATTAATTACCAAAATCAGAAATATAATCCCGCAATCCTAATGTGTGTTAAATAAATTCGTTCAAATATTATTTTAATTTCTAAATATTATAAAAATATAGGTATTTTTAAATTTAAAAAAATCTATCTTGGCCCAATAGCATTTAAAAAAATTAAAATTGAAAATTTAAAGGAGGCTGTTTGCCCATCTTCTTCTGGGATTCAAATTCCTGGAAAGCGTATCATCCACGTGATGCACGAGAAGTGGTTCTCATTCCTAAACATCAGAAGATGCATTATTACAGGAATGCGGATTTTGACAAATTAAAAAAAAAAATCAAATAACGTCGAAACTCTTTTTTTATTCACGCCTGATCAAAGGAAGATTTCGGGCAAGCCCTTCTTCAGATAACTACGGCGTATAAACAAAAACGTTTAAACGTCTTAGTTAGCTGAAGAGGGGATCTCCCGAAATCTTTCTTTCATCAGATGAATAAAAAAGAGTCGCGGCGTTATATGATTTTTGTAATAAGATATGCATATATGAGCACATTAATACTACTATGGATAATATTACTAAATATCTTTTGATCAAATATCAAGTTGCTAATTGTGAAGTGGTATGTTATGCGGATGATGTATCAATTATATGCTGGCACAACAAATGCAAAGACCTGAAATTAGTTATAGAAAAGGCATTAAATTCGATTGATGTATGGTGTAAGAGTAACAAACTTGAAATAAGTCTAGAAAAAAACTACTACACCGAATTTGAAGATTAAATTGTCACATTTACTACTAAACATTACATATAACTTGAATAATAAACAACGGGTATTTACATTACGCCACCTCCTGGGGCCAATATGAACATCTATTTACATACATTTTCCCCAGGAAACAGGATCACAGCAGTCGGCGATTCTCACACCAGTTTCAGATGGAAACAGGCGAAAGCGCCATCTATTGGCGGAGATTGTAGTCATTTTGAGGCCTTATACGCGACAATTTATTAATCTTTGATATGTTTATATTATACTATACGATTTAAATTTTGTTATTAAACTTTAACATGTTGCCTTAAAGGCGTAAAATCTTTATTTTGCACAACATAAAAATGTGTCTGTTCCCTTATTAAAATATAAAATGACTTTATATAAATATTCTACAATATCCTTTCAGTTACCATCATTAAATTCCACCAAAATTACATTTTAACAATAATTTATATAAACCCTAAGCTCCCATTCATAGAAAATGCAAGGTATATAAGAAAGCCAATCCAATACAATACAATAGTAGAACGGTCTGGAGATTAATTTGGCGAAACCGCTGAGATGGTTCACCACTGATGATCCAAGCCTTCTCATTCAACAACTTTTATCATTGTAGTAAGGTCTGTAGATATAAAAAGAAAAACATTGCCAAAAAATTGTTATTAATTTTATCGATAGATGGCAATTGAATTTATAAAATAAATATATATATATTATCGCGTTTGTTTTGAAATATATATTTCGTTTATAAATATTATATAAACAATTTATTATATATATATATTATACAGTGTACTCCGCTTATAACAAAGTCGGTTATAGCGAAATTCCGCATATAGCGAATGAAATTGTCTGCACGAAAGAAAAGAAGGGCTTAAACGATTAAAAGAACTCTGGATATTGCGAAGTCGGATATAAAGAATTTTCGCTTATAACGAAGTGATTTGCATGTATAAATTTTTATTTTATCCGTTTATAACGAAGTTTTCTCATTTACCATTATAATTGACTAATATATTATGCATAATATATATCAAATTACAACGTGTGAATGACACAAATTTAATGATACACAACAAATAAGTTAATAATATACAATTTTAAAATATGCAAACATATTATAAGTATTTTTTTATATTATTTAAACAAAATTAAATTGTTTAATAAACGCTTATATTTTATTAACGTTTACCATGGCAGGAGAACGAAAACAAACAAGAAACTCTCTATCTCTGTCAGTCAAGCTGCAAATCCTAAGAGAGATTGAAGTGGAGAAGAAGAAAAAGACAGATGTTGCCCAGAAACATAATATCCCACAGTCGTCGCTCAGCACCATAATAAAGAACTCTGAGAAGATCCACCAACAAGCTCTGCATGCGGGAGAAAGCAGTCGGAAACGAGCACGTGGATCTACATATGCTGATGTTGATAAGGCTCTGCTGCAGTGGTTCAAGCAGGCAAGAAGTGCAGCGCTTCCAGTTAATGGTCCATTGCTTTCCGAAAAGGCGAAGACCCTGGCTCTTGAATTTGGATTAAAGGATTTTACTGGGAGTGGTGGATGGATCGAGCGTTGGAAGGCAAGGCATGGCATCAAGCTGCGCAACATTTGTGGAGAATCAGCTGATGTCAATCGTGAGACAATGACGAACTGGTTGACCGATGTAATGCCTAATATAATTAGTAACTATGCTTGCAAAGACATCTCCAACTGCGGATATAACAAACTTCGGATATAACAAAGTGATTGTCATGGATAATGCGACTTCGTTATAAGCGGAGTACACTGTATTTGAAAAAAAAAAGATAAGATTTCTGTTGTTTTGGATCATCTTGATGATTATGCTATGGTGGTGCAGTCGTGGTTGAATAATCTTGAAATAATAATAATAATGGTTTTGATCAGTATAATTGCTTTTATTGTGCTAAAGGAATATATAAAACATAATTTGGTAAAAAGTAATGCCTGTCTTAAGGCGAGTAGAATAAGGAAACAAAAGAATATTTACATAATGTACAAAATTTTGAGCCGACCAATGGGGAAGAACAACAACGAGTTTTTATAGGGGAAGCCTGACCTCTGGCGGTTGATTTAACAATATTTGAATCTATGATATATATTTGATAAACATATTTTTATATAACATATATATTAACCATATATATTAACTAACTAAAATAAATAGTTAGCAGGTGCTAATATTTAATGTGAAATAACTTTAAATAATTGGTTAGAGTAAGTTTTTAAGTTTCTCTAAATTTCTTATTCTTTTTTCATCACTCAATACATCCCGCTATTCTTATTTTTAGTGATGTTATCTGCTTAATGCTGGTAGCTGTAGAGCTCACTTCTATTTAGTGCATGTTTACATTTTAGGAAGACAAATTTCGCTGCTTAATGGTGGCCGGCACTAGAATTATTTCATCTTTATAAATATAGTGCACTTTAAATGAAATTTATTTATTACCAGTTGTAAACAAGAAACGCTTTATTCGATCTGGATAATTGCGCGTGAAACTATTTACAATAATTCATATTGTAGTAGAGTAGGTAACAGAATTATCAAAAATAAAATAAACAATTAAGAAAAAGAGCATTAAATAAACATATACATAAAAAATAAGCAAAAACATAGGAAGATAGAAGAAACCGCATGGTAGTTATTTACAATATGTTGAGCAATGATGGAAGTTGATTTAATAACTTTAAATGAAATTGTTCACTAGAGAGAATTGTTTATTATATTTATACTTATTTATCTTTTTAAAATTTCTTTATTGTAACTTATTCATTTAAAAAAATTCATGATATCCAACTTTAAATATACACATAAATATATACTCTTTACAAAAAAAATCGACGCACCAAGAAGCAGTTGTCCGATTTATATGAAAATAGGTATACAAAGAGGTTTCGACCAAACATGCAAATGATTGAAATTTGTTGGCCGATTTATGCAAAGCAAGAGCTCCAGCGCATCTGAACTGCGCATCCAGAACGAGCATTCTAGACTCAATATTCGGCGCGGCACGAGCTGATTTTCAGAATTTTCGTTTAATATTTTAGCAGTACGCCTATTTCTACTGTATCAATGCCTCGCCGAAAGATTCGTGTTTATTACGAACATATGTCAGAGTTTGAAACTGGTCGTGCCATTGGATTGAAAGAGGCTGGTTGGTCTAATCGACTAATCGCGCGACATCTGTGTCGAAGTGATGCGACTATTAGGCGATGTTGGCAAAAGTGGGTCAACAACGGAAGTATGCAACGTTAGGACGGCAGCGGTCGACCAAGGGCAACAACAGAACGGGAGGACAGAGCAATTGTCAGAATGGCTGTCGCAGCACCGGAATCCACGTTATCTACCATCCAACGTGTGATCGGCACACAAGTTTCCAAAATGACCATCAACAGGCGACTGAGAGAGCGGAATCTAAGAGCTCGCCGACCGTTACGATGCCTACCCCTCACACCTGTGCACCGACAAGTCCGAATACAGTGGTGTCGGGAGCGATCAACTTGGAACTGCGCTGACTGGAGACGTATAGTCTTTAGTGACGAGTCCCGTTTCTTACTGAGTCCTGACGACCGTCGCAAACGTGTCTAGAGACGTCCTGGGCAGGGTGTGGATCCTGGCCTTACTGTCGAACACCACACAGGTCCACAACAGGGCGTTATGGTCTGGGGTGCCATTTCATTTGATAGCAGGACCCCATTGGTAGTCATTCCTGGCACCCTGACAGCACAACGGTATGTAGATGACATTCTACGGCCTGTTTTGTTGCCGTTCCTCTCACATCACCCCGGGCTAACTTTTCAACAAGATAATGCCCGGCCACACACGGCACCTGTTACTATGGATTGTCTTCAATCTTGCCGAACTCTTCCGTGGCCAGCAAGGTCGCCTGATCTCTCGCCCATAGAGCACATCTGGGACGTGATGGGAAGTAGATTGCAACCATCCCGGAATGTTGTCTATTTAGCTCGACATTTGGAGACAATTTGGCAAGAAATCCTGCAGCACACCATCCGAAATCTTTATCAGTCCATGACACGCCGGGTGGCAGCCTTTATCCAGGCCAGTGGGGGGTCCAACGACATATTGACATTCTCAATTTGTGACAATCAAACTCTGAAATAAAACAATAAATTCTTCTGAAATTTTAATCGTTTTTTCCCCTATACATGCTCTTTACATACACCAATTTTTGTCCTAATCTGACAACTCTTTCTTGGTCCGTTTATTCTTTTGTTATACAGTGTATTTAAAATTATGTTCAAGGTCTTGGAAGTTGAAAATAGTTCTTCAAAAGTGTTCACAAAGCTAATAAAAAGCTTCTAAGGATTATTGCCCTCCTTATCCCTTTTTCTGTTCATATTCTTATTGGACATGTACAATTTTCTGTCAATTTGACTATTCTTTTCAAGAAAATTTGTCTTTTAATGCTTGTTTCAAACCCCTTTGCTTATCAACAAATACACACGAAAATCTCTATAACGATTTATACAATGTGTAAAAAGGGAGAAGGAATTATTCACTTATAATAGTTAATCTCGACTCACTAGATTTTGGGCTGGGGATTCGGTCGTAGTAATTGTTGTTTACATTTTGATAGAAATTTACCTTTAAGAAAGACTCGCAAGATTTAATGCTATAATATAAATATGTATTTTGTATCTTTATTTATACCTGAAATACTTACTTATGGAAGCAAAAGTATGTAATTTTTAATTCTTGCAAGGGTATTGGATTTGAGCATGATTTTGAAATTTTAGGTTTCTCTAGATAGACTTGAGGTATGTTAAAAATATATAGAGTTTTGTGGGCAGACGAAAAAGCCTTTTGAAAAGAATTTCTACAATTGGTATACGAGGTGTGTTTTTTTGTTCCGCCTAAGATTTTGAAATATTCAAGATATATAAATGAAAAAAAAAATCAACTTGATATAGATCTATATCTGGAAGAAATCATATATAAGATTCTACTCCTGTGAATTCGCAATTTTTTTTTAATAGATAAAATAATTTATACAAGTTTAGGGCATTAAATAATGCACAATCCGTTATAATATTTTAAAAAACTAGAAAACTAAAACTATATAAAAGAACTCCTAACAGTGCTCTATATATTTGAATCATTCAATAGATCCACCTTTCTTCTGTACACATTTAATCCAGCGTTGTTGACAACCTTCAAAAGCACTTTGTTAAACGTCTTATCCAACTCTCTGAAACACCTTTTAACAGCTTGGAATAAATTCGCATCACTTTCAAATGTTTAACAACAACAACAACAACAAAAAAGCCTTTATTTAGGGTCACTGACCCTATACAGGATTCACCAGAGGTATGCATAAGAACAAAGCAGTGAGACAAAGGAAATAACGATATATACAGAGTAAAAAGAGAAAGAAAAAAAAAAGAAACAAGAAAAGGAAAAAAAATAATAAAAAGAAAGAGGGAAGTAAGAAATCAACACAAAAAGAGCAGCAGTAAGAAAGTGAGGAGTGAGTATCACTTGGCCTTCTTCTGAGATATGGACTTGTGGAAACCATAAAACGCCGTAGCAATATACTTATTCTGGGTCATATTGTCAATTATTGATGGAAGTGAAGCACAGAGTTGCCCAGTTTTGAGCATATGGGTTCTTCTTTCTTCTTTCAGAGCAGAGCAATCAAAAATATAGTGAGTGATTTCATTTTTTAGTTTTGAATTACAGAAGGTACAAGTCGGGTCCTCACCGCAGAGCATCTTGGTGTGGTTTTCTCTAAAAAAACTTGAAAGTATTCTAACTTGTGCGAGTAGTCTTACAACCGGGAAAGGAAAATCCCCTAAAAGGTATCCCTCCGTCTTGAAAGATATGTGAATGTCTTTGTAGTGAGAGTATAGCTTAGATTTATCCATTCTTGTAAGGTCGTTTTGTATAGATTGGTCTGCCGCTGTTTTTAAGAGCCCTGTAATCGCGCTCCTCAGCGTTTCAGGGTCATCACAGGAAACAAGTGCAGGGGATCCATTATTGTTAAGCAGATTAGTGAGCTTTTTAATGAAACCGATGGGTGTGCCCGAAGCATTAGAGAGTTCCCGTGTTCTATTAAAACATATACGTGGCAATCTGTCACTGCTCATATTCAACACCCGCAGCCAATACTTCAGGGTTAATTTTAAGGCTGTTACACTCAATGAGATACGACCGGTTTCTAATCTGATTAGGTAACCTGGAGTGTATCTGGGCAGATTCAGGAACCTACGGATAAATATGTCTTGTATACTGTCCAGTAAGTCTTTATGCTCTGTTGCCCACAATGGAGCGGCATACATCAGGACAGCTCTCACTATTGTATCAAAGAGTTTGGTTGATAAATTTATTGACTTTGCTTTTGATATTATTAATATTGGGTGTGTGGCGTTAATTGCTGTAAGTGCTTTTCCTTTAAAGTAATTTGCCGGGTGAGTAGTTGTTATTGTTGGTGTCAGAGGGAATCCCAAGTATGTATATCTTGAAGTTATTGTTATGGGTTTATCATTCCAGAACCATCTATCCATATTTGAGGGTTTACCTCCATTACGGAACACCATAATCTTTGACTTGGACTCATTTAGTGTCATTAAGTTCTCATCGAGATATTCTTCCAGTATTTTGATCTTCTTTTGGAGGTTCATCCTGGACTCACCTATAATTGCTATGTCGTCGGCGTACAGCAATAAATGGATATCTCCAAATTCTGGCAAATTTACACTCGGCAGGTCTGAGTTATTATAAATTTCGATTAAGTCCGTGATAAATAATATAAATAGCAGTGGGGAAAGTGGTTCTCCCTGGAGGACTCCCGAGTTTATCTTAATACTTTCCGTAAATGATCCCTTCCATCTGATAGCTATAGTTGCTTGTTCGTAGTAACTTTTGATCGTACTTATGAATTGGTAACTTATGCCTAGGTTGTAAAGTTTTTTCCAAAGTATTGAGTGGGGTACAGTATCAAATGCCTTCCTCAGATCGACAAAAAAGACATATAGTTTTCCCCTCTTTTTTCTTAATGATAGTTGGATTAAAGTAGTTAGTGTAAATATGTGGTCAATACATGATCTTTCTTTTCTAAATCCCGCTTGGTTTTCGGGTATAACCCTTCTTCCTTCGACCCATTCCTCCAGTCGTGATCTTAGGATTGATGTGAAAAGCTTTGATACATTGCTAATCAGTGCAATACCTCGGTAGTTGGAGGGGCTGTTTTTATAACCATTTTTAAAGATTGGGTGTTCAAATGTTTAACACGAAAAAACTCTTTAAGTTTCCAAACAAGTAGAAGTCTGAGGGTGCCAGGTCAGAGCTGTACGCAGGGTGAGGCAGCAAAGTCCACCTATATCCTGCAATTCGCCAAGTCAGGTGCGCCGTGTGAGGTTTATAAAGATGAAATTCGAATTGGTTATTTTTAAAAAGATATTTCGTTTTGTGGTTCAATTGCTCTTTTTAGCTTCTTCTTATGATTACAATACCTTTCGTTGTTAATAAAATAATTTCTTTCAAGAGTGGCCATTATTATCAGCCCTCTTCTTGGGCTCAAAAGACAGAAATAATTATTTTGTCCTTGAAACCCTTGTTTTTTACTAGAGATGTTTTTGTGGCCATTGCATTGATTGGAATTTTGAGGAAGGATGATTATGATAAATCCAAGTGTCATCACATGTTATAGAACCTTCAAACCCCTGAGAAAGTTCTCCAGAAAAAGTCTTCATGAGGTCTAAATAAATCTCTTTCCGAATTTTGCATTATTTCTTGTGTCAAAAGTTTTTGCACTCATTTTTGAGCATAATTTTCGATATCTTAGATAATTATTAAGTTAAAAACACTTTCCTTTTGTGATTTAACGTGGCTGAATGGTCTCTGGACTTGAACAGGAACTCCATCATCGACCGATGTCTGATTACTGTGTTTACCTCAGGTTGCATAACCGAATGTAATTATGTTTGTAAATATGAATAGATGAATGTATATTTCATCCTAAAACATCATTTTCATGCTGATAAATTATTAAAATATTTTCAATAGGTCATTGTACATTACTTATATATTGACCGACCCTTGTAAGACCATATTGACAAAAAAAATCTAACCTCATTGAAAATTATTTGCGATTGGAAATGAGAAATGTATATTTGCTTTTTTTGTTTTGAATTAATCATAAGGAATTTGACAGCTAGATAAAATAATTTGGAATTTAAAATGCAAAGTCTTTCTTTTAGAGCCGCTCTCCATGCAAGTTATTCCATTAGTAAATATTTTTTAAATATTGCTATAGTATTAAAATTGTTGTTGTCGTGTCCAATGAAGAGCCTCAGATGTCCCCACGTATCTCTATCACAGCAGTCGCAATGTCTACTATCTTGATGGTTGCTTAAATTGTGATATATTAATATATTAGAGCACATTCCTATAATTACTACTATTAGCAATAATACCGCCTTGTTAATACAATATTCGTCAGACCAGCGTTCTCTTTTGGGAGGAAACCGAGTGAAGCCGGGTATTTTGAGACTGTTACATTCGTATTACAATATCGTTTATTATTTTATTCATCAGTTAAAATATTTTATATATGGTATATATTATTACTATTTTTATAGAAAAGCTGAGACAATGGGACCTAATTGAGATCGTTTAAACGACTTGAGGAATAAGCAACAACAACAACATTATTACAATTTTTATTAATTACCAAAATCAGAAATATAATCCCGCAATATTAATATGTGTTAAATAAATTCGTTCAAATAATATTTTAATTATCAAAAATTATTAAAATATAGGTATTTTTTAAATTAAAAAAAACTTATCTTGGCCCAATAGCATTTTTAAAAATTAAAATTGAAAATTTAAAGGAGGCTGTTTGCCCATCTTCTTCTGGGATTCAAATTCCTGGCAAGCGTATCATCCACGTGATGCACGAGAAGTGGATCTCATTCCTAAACATCAGAAGATGCATTATTACAGGAATGCGGATTTTGACAAATTAAAAAAAATCAAATAACGTCGAAACTCTTTTTTATTCACACCTGATCAAAGGAAGATTTCGGGCAAGCCCTTCTTCAGATAACTACGGCGTATAAACAAAAACGTTTATACGTCTTAGTTAGCTGAAGAGGGAATCTCCCGAAATCTTTCTTTCATCAGATGAATAAAAAAGAGTCGCGGCGTTATATGATTTTTGTAATAAGATATACATATATGAGCACATTAATACTACTATGGATAATATTACTAAATATCTTTTGATCAAATATCAAGTTGCTAATAGTGAAATGGTATGTTATTCGGATGATGTATCAATTATATGCTGGCACAACAATTTCAAAGACCTGAAATTAGTTATAGAAAAGGCATTAAATGCGATTGATGTATGGTGTAAGAGTAACAAACTTGAAATAGGTCTAGAAAAAAAAACTAACACACTTAATATACAGAATAAATTGTCACATTTACTACTAAACATTACATATAACTTGAATAATAAACAACGGGTATTTACATTACGCCACCTCCTGGGGCCAATATGAACATCTATTTACATACATTTTCGCCAGGAAACAGGATTACAGCAGTCGGCGATTCTCACACCAGTTTCAGATGGAAACAGGCGAAAGCGCCATCTATTGGCGGAGATTGTAGTCATTTTGAGGCCTTATACGCGAAAATATATTAATCTTTGATATGTTTATATTATACTATACGATTTAATTTTTGTTATTAAACGTTAACATTTTAAAAATAAAACTACAACCTTCCGCAATGAGTTTCTTTTATTTGCCTTAAAGGGCGTAAAATCTTTATTTTGCACAACATAAAAATGTGTCTGTTCCCTTATTAAAATATAAAATGACTTTATATAAATATTCTACAATGTGTGTCCTTTCAGTTACCATCATAAAATACCACCAAAATTACATTTTAACAATAATTTATATAAACCCTAAGCTACCTTTCATAGAAAATGCAAGGTATATAAGAAGGCCAATCCAATACAATACAATAGTAGAACGGTCTGGAGATTAATTTGGCGAAACCGCTGAGATGGTTCACCACTGATGATCCAAGCCTTCTCATTCAACAACTTTTATCATTGTAGTAAGGTCTGTAGATATAAAAAGAAAAACATTGCCAAAAAATTGTTATTAATTTTATCGATTGATGGCAATTGAAAATTTATAAAATAAATAAATATATATATATATATAATCGCGTTTGTTTTTAAATATATATATTTAGTTTATAAATATTATAAAAACAATTTATTATTAACCATATATATCAACTAACTAAAATAAATAGGTAGCGGGTGCTAATATTTAATGTGAAATAACTTAAAATAATTGGTTAGAGTAAGTTTTTAAGTTTCTCTAAATTTCTTATCTGTTTTCATCACTCAATACATCCCGCTATTCTTATTTTTAGTGATGTTATCTGCTTGATGCTGGTAGCTGAAGAGCTCACTTCTATTTAGTGCATGTTTACATTTTAAGAAGATAAATTTCGCTGCTCAATGGTAGCCCGCACTAGAATTATTTCATCTTTATAAATATAGTGCACTTTAAAAAGGAAATTTATTCATCACCAGTTGTAAACAAGAAACGCTTTATTCGATCTGGATAATTGCGCGTGAAACTATTTACAATAATTCATATTGTAGTAGAGTAGGTAACAGAATTATCAAAAATAAAATAAACAATTAAGAAAAAGAGCATTAAATAAACATATACATAAAAATAAGCAACAACATAAGAAGATAGAAGAAACCGCATGGTAGTTATTTACAATATGTTGAGCAATGATGGAAGTTGATTTAATAACTTTAAATGAAATTGTTCACTAGAGAGAATTGTTTATTATATTTATACTTATTTATCTTTTTAAAATTTCTTTATTGTAACTTATTCATTTAAAAAATTCATGATATCCAACTTTAAATATACACATAAATATATACTCTTTACAAAAAAAATCGACGCACCAAGAAGCAGTTGTCCGATTTATATGAAAATAGGTATACAAAGAGGTTTCGACCAAACATGCAAATGATTGAAATTTGGTGGCCGATTTATGCAAAGCAAGAGATCCAGCGCATCTGAACTGCGCATCCAGAACGAGCATTCTAGACTCAATATTCGGCGCGGCACGAGCTGATTTTCAGAATTTTCGTTTAATATTTTAGCAGTACGCCTATTTCTACTGTATCAATGCCTCGCCGAAAGATTCGTGTTTATTACGAACATATGTCAGAGTTTGAAACTGGTCATGCCATTGGATTGAAAGAGGCTGGTTGGTCTAATCGACTAATCGCGCGACATCTGTGTCGAAGTGATGCGACTATTAGGCGATGTTGGCAAAAGTGGGTCAACAACGGAAGTATGCAACGTCAGGACGGCAGCGGTCGACCAAGGGCAACAACAGAACGGGAGGACAGAGCAATTGTCAGAATGGCTGTCGCAGCACCGGAATCCACGTTAACTACCATCCAACGTGTGATCGGCACACAAGTTTCCAAAATGACCATCAACAGGCGACTGAGAGAGCGGAATCTAAGAGCTCGCCGACCGTTACGATGCCTACCCCTCACACCCGTGCACCGACAAGTCCGAATACAGTGGTGTCGGGAGCGATCAACTTGGAACTGCGCTGACTGGGGACGTATAGTCTTTAGTGACGAGTCCCGTTTCTTACTGTGTCCTGACGACCGTCGCAAACCTGTCTGGAGACGTCCTGGGCAGGGTGTGGATCCTGGCCTTACTGTCGAACACCACACAGGTCCACAACAGGGCGTTATGGTCTGGGGTGCCATTTCATTTGATAGCAGGACCCCATTGGTAGTCATTCCTGGCACCCTGACAGCACAACGGTATGTAGATGACATTCTATGGCCTGTTTTGTTGCCGTTCCTCTCACATCACCCCGGGCTAACTTTTCAACAAGATAATGCCCGGCCACACACGGCACGTGTTACTATGGATTGTCTTCAATCTTGCCGAACTCTTCCGTGGCCAGCAAGGTCGCCTGATCTCTCGCCCATAGAGCACATCTGGGACGTGATGGGAAGGCGATTGCAACCATCCCGGAATGTTGACTATTTAGCCCGACATTTGGAGACAATTTGGCATGAAATCCCGCAGCACACCATCCGAAATCTTTATCAGTCCATGACACGCCGGGTGGCAGCCTGCATCCAGGCCAGTGGGGGTCCAACGACATATTGACATTCTCAATTTGTGACAATCAAACTCTGAAATAAAACAATAAATTCTTCTGAAATTTTAATCGTGTTTTCCCCTATACATGCTCTTTACATACACCAATTTTTGTCCTAATCTGACAACTCTTTCTTGGTCCGCTTATTCTTTTGTCATACAGTGTATTTAAAATTATGTTCAAGGTCTTAGAAGTTGAAAATAGTTCTTCAAAAGTGTTCACAAAGCTAATAAAAAGCTTCTAAGGATTATTGCCCTCCTTATCCCTTTTTCTGTTCATATTCTTATTGGACATGTACAATTTTCTGTCAATTTGACTATTCTTTTCAAGAAAATTTGTCTTTTAATGCTTGTTTCAAACCCCTTTGCTTATCAACAAATACACACGAAAATCTCTATAACGATTTATACAATGTGTAAAAAGGGAGAAGGAATTATTCACTTATAATAGTTAACTCGACTCACTAGAGTTTTGGGCTGGGGATTCGGTCGTAGTAATTGTTGTTTACATTTTGATAGAAATTTACCTTTAAGAAAGACTCGAAAGATTTAATGCTATAATATAAATATGTATTTTGTATCTTTATTTATACCTAAAATACTTATTTATGGAAGCGAAAGTATGTAATTTTTAATTCTTGCAAGGGTATTGGATTTGAGCATGTTTTTGAAATTTTTAGGTTTCTCTAGATAGACTTGAGGTATGTTAAAAATATATAGAGTTTTGTGGGCAGACGAAAAAGCCTTTTGAAAAGAATTTCTACAATTGGTATACGAGGTGTGTTTTTTTGTTCCGCCTAAGATTTTGAAATATTCAAGATATATAAATGAAAAAAAAATCAACTTGATATAGATCTATATCTGGAAGAAATCATATATAAGATTCGACTCTTGTGAATTCGCAAATTTGTTTTTTAATAGATAAAATAATTTATACAAGTTTAGGGCATTAAATAATGCACAATCCGTTATAATATTTTAACAAACTAGAAAACTAAAACTATATAAAGGAACTCCTAACAGTGCTCTATATATTTGAATCATTCAATAGATCCACCTTTCTTCTGTACACATTTAATCCAACGTTGTTGACAACCTTCAAAAGCACTTTGTTAAACGTCTTATCCAACTCTCTGAAACACCTTTTAACAGCTTGGAATAAATTCGCATCACTTTCAAATGTTTAACACGAAAAAACTCTTTAAGTCTGATTCCTGTGTTTACCTCAGGTTGCATAACCGAATGTAATTATGTTTGTAAATATGAATAGATGAATGTTTATTTCATCCGAAAACATTATTTTCATGCTGATAAATCATTAAAATATTTTCCAATAGGTCATTGTACATTACTTATATATTGACCGACCCTTGTAAGACCATATTAACAAAAAAAAAAAATCTAACCTCATTGAAAATTAATTGCGATTGGAAATGAGAATGTATATTTGTTTTTTGTTTTGAATTAATCATAAGGAATTTGACAGCTAGCTAAAATAATTTGGAATTTAAAATACAAAGTCTTTCTTTCAGAGCCGCTCTCTATGCAAGTTATTCCATTAGTGGATAATTTTTAAATATTGCTATATTATTAAAATTTTGTTGTTGTCGTGTCCAATGAAGAGCCTCAGATGTCCCCATGTATCTCTATCACAGCAGTCGCAATGTCCACTATCTTGATGGTTGCTTAAATTGTGATATATTAATATATTAGAGCACATTCCTATAATTACTCCTATTAGCAATAATACCGCCTTGTTAATACAATATTCGTTAGACCAGGTCAAGCCGGGTATTTTGAGACTGGTACATTTGTATTATAATATCGTTCATTATTTTATTCATCAGTTAAATTTTTTATATATGGTATATATTATTACAATTTTTTTAGAAAAGCTGAGACAATGGGACCTAATTGAGATCGTTTAAACGACTTGAGGAATAAGCAACAACAACAACATTATTACAATTTTTATTAATTACCAAAATCAGAAATATAATTTCGCAATATTAATGTGTGTTAAATAAATTCCTTCAAATAATATTTTAATTTCTATAAATTATAAAAATATAGGTATTTTTAAATAAAAAAAAAACTTTTCTTGGCCCAATAGCATTTTTTAAAATTAAAATTGAAAATTTAAAGGAGGTTGTTTGCCCATCTTCTGGGATTCAAATTCCTGGCAAGCGTATCATCCCCGTGATGCACGAGAAGTGGATCTCATTCCTAAACATCAGAAGATGTATTATTACAGGAATGCGGATTTTGACAAATTAAAAAAAATCAAATAACGTCGAAACTCTTTTTTATTCACACCTGATCAAAGGAAGATTTCGGGCAAGCCCATCTTCAGATAACTACGGCGTATAAACAAAAACGTTTAAACGTCTTAGTTAGCTGAAGAGGGGCTCTCCCGAAATCTTTCTTTCATCAGATGAATAAAAAAGAGTCGAGGCGTTATATGGTTTTTGTAATAAGATATGCATATATGAGCACATTAATACTACTGTGGATAATATTACTAAACGATCCTTTGATAAAATATCAAGTTCCTAATATAGTGAAGTGGTAGGTTATGCGGATAATGTATCAATTATATGCTGGCACAAAAAATGCAAAAGACCTGAAATTAGTTATAGAAAAGGCATCATATACGATTGATGTATGGAGTAAGAGTAACAAACTTGAAATAAGTCTAGTAAAAACTAATATATGTACTTTATTTACACAACAAAGAAAAAATCCCAATCAAATTTAATAATGAATAATCATACCAACTCTGAAGACAAACATTTTAGGAATAATAATTGCAAACAGCAGAAGAAGAAACAGAATAAATTTTACATACCACAAAGAAGAAATAATAAATCGTACAAAACGTTTTAAAAATTATCTCTCCTCAATTTGTGGGAAATCTTGGGGTCTAAGCACCCAGAAAAGGCTAACTTTATATAAATCCATTTTCAGACCAATACTTACATATGGAGCCGAAATTTGGTTCAAATATTTAAATAGAAAATGTTTACAAAAATTAAATTCAACCTAATATCAAATACTAACATGGTGTATACAAGCCTATAAATCCACATCAGCTGTGTTCATAGTTTGGCCAACATTCCTCTGATCTCAGACTTTATCGAATCCAGAATCATGATATCTGATCTGAGAAACTTATCCACAGATGATCAACAAATTTATGACCCATCTATTCCAGGAATTATAGATACCTTTCTCAAATCAAGAATGAATGTTCTGAAAAACGGAGCAAATAATACTTTCTTAAGCTTTTTTTCCCCAAGAAATCCCTAAATACTTTCGTCCAAACTTTTATAATACTCAATTTGTTACATACCACGGAAATTTCAAAAGTTTTTTTAAATAGAATAAAGGCAGTGGATGATTCAAGTTGCTTTTGTGGTATTGAGGAACAAACCTCAAGACATATACTGATCGATTGTCCAGCATTTCAAGAATATAGAATGGAGAATGAACTAGTTGTTTGTGAACTTAACGATTTGATTTCCGATAAAAAATCATATTTAAAGTTCAATTCATTTTGTAAATACATTCTAAACTTTATACAAAATCTGGATCTCTAATGTTTTCATGCGTTGAATAATGTAAATAAACTTTTCTCTTTGTTTGGCGCAAGTATCCCTTGCGGGATATAGCGCTTTGGAAAAAAATAATTGTGTAATTGTAATTGTAATAATACACATAAAAATACTTTTTTATGCATATGTTTCTTTTTTTTTTTTTAATAAATTTAGATTTTTAAATTCAAATTCTTTTTAAAATAAGTTTCTACTTCCCTTATTACAATATTAAAATAATGGGAGGATCTCTGGCTCATCAGTGGTGAACCCTCCCATTGGTTACTCCAATTTAATCTACCATTCCACTGTAATATTGCATTGAGCTGTTTTATTTTTATACCGATACTGAAACTAAACTCTTGGGAAATATATTTTAAAATTAATTATTGACGTATGCGTTGAGAATTGTAGAAACACATATAACTATAAATATATAACATGCTTCGAGCTTTGCTCTTCCGCAAACAGCATATAAAAGTAGATGGTATGCTGGGGAATTTCTTGCCAAATTTTCTCCAACTGTCGGGCTAAATAGCCAACTATCCGAGAGGGTTGCAATCGCCTTCCCATGACGTTCCAGATGGGTTCTATGGGTGAGAGATCATTGAAGATTTTTGGCAAGATTGAAGAAAATCCATAGTAACACGTGCCGTGTGTAGCCGGGCATTATCTTGTTGAAAAGTAAGCCTTGGTTGATATGAGAAAAACGGCAACTAAACAGGCCGTAGAATGTCATCTACGTACCGTTTTGCTATCAGGGTGCCATGAATAACTACCAATGGTGTCCTGCTATCAAATGAAATGACACCCCAGACCATAACACCCTGTTGTGAACCTGTGTGGTGTTCGAAAGTAATGCCGATATCCACACGCTGCCCAGGACGTCTCTAGACACGTTTGCGACGGTCGTCAGGACACAGTAAGAAACGGGACTCGGCACTAAAGACTTATATGTCCCCAGTCAGCGCAGTTCCAAGTTGATCGCTCTCGACACCACTGTAGTTGGACCTGTCGGTGTACGGGTGGAGGGGTAGGCATCGTAACGGTCGGCGAGCTCTTAGATAACGATCTCTCAGCCGTCGCATAACTTATGCTGCGTCTTATGTAGCATCACAATTTTGATATATAATTGAGTAAACGGCATTGGTTCTCTATTTTATCTCGTTTTTCTATTAAATTTGGTTATCGAATTTCTAAGAAGTTTGCCTATGAATTGGTGGTTGGTGAGAAAGGTTTTCCTTCCTAATTTATATAACGTAAGTGAAATTATATCATTTTCATTAGAATATGGCATAAAACACTTCGCTTTATTGAATTTTCACCAACCACCAATACTTAAGCCAACTTTTCTCAAAACCCGATTACCAAATTTTATCAGAAAACCAACGCAGTTTATCCAATTGATTGATAAAATTTTGATGTCACATATGTGGGTGAAGCAGGTAGATCCATCCAAATCGGAATCAATTAACATATCAGAAATATCAGGACAAAAGACCAACGTTCAATGTTATACCAGAATCTTTCATGATATATTCATCATGTATTTTAATATATCAGAAGTCAACCGCCATTATCAAAATACCCACGAAAGTACAAAATAATACTTCTGAAATCTATTTTATCCAAATATTACAATAGCATCAACAAGGAATTTGTGTTAGCTACAAAAAAAGTTCCGATATACAAGAAACAAATTGTTATCCCAACTTCCGCTAATGTATTATATAAAAAATTGAATAGGTTTTATTTATTCTCTATTTTTATTAAATAAAATATATAAAAAATTGTTTATATATAAGATAATGAGTGTTTTAAATAGATCTTAATGTTATGTTTTCAAATGGACGCCCGCACGTGTGCACAGGTAATTATTTGATTTTTATAAATAATCTGTATTTCTCCATATAAATTTGTTTAGATAGTAGAAAATCCGTTTTGCTTGAAATATTGTTTTTTTTTTTCAAAATTAAAATAAATGTATTGCTAATTTATAATTAATTATATATATATATATCGAATCCTGTCGACTCTATGTCGAATCCTGTCGACTTTCTTCTTTAGCAGTGGTATTTCGGTAGTCTGGTCTGTTGTATTGAATCGTGGGGAAAGATGATGATTGCGCAGTCGTGATGGTGGTGAGTGGTAAGGCACACAGAGACGAATCACAGGGGAAGCCGAGGCATCAGAGAGAGGGAACGCAGAGACCCAGTTGCGGCCGGCGGGCCATCCACCCCGTTTACAAGGCTTACTAACGATCTGTCTGCTACTGCTGTTCGCTATCTGGCATCTAATGAACTGACTGACTGCGGGACAAGCCCTTTTTATATGCTCAAGTCTTACGTCACCGGACGTCTGACGCCATGGCGTCGACAGGGCGCTTGACCTTATTTGGCTGCGGGTAAGCTCTTTTACGTCATTTTATTGGCGCCGCGTTGACGGGGTGATTGAACTCATTGTCTGCGGGGTATGCCCTTTTGGTTTCTACGTTCCCTCTAGATGTACCTCTTTATTTAATTGAACACTCAAAAACGATACATACAAAGTTAAATTGATTAAAGGAGGATTGGGTACAATGATTAAAAGTCCATATTAGATTAGGGGGTGTAATAAGAGGTGGTGAGTATTTACACAGGTGTTTATAATTCTTAAATTACCACATATATATATTCTGAATATAGAGCAATCCATAATATAAATATTTTAAAATAAGCCTTATTCTGGATTTAATAAGTTTTATTTATCCAATATTTTGATGGACCAATTTTACATCTTTTACTTGTCCATCCTGTGCTTCAAAACAAAACCCTCGTAAAAGATGGACGATTAGTCCATAGAAATATTGGATAAATAACAATTATTAAATCCAAAATAAGCCTTATCTATATATATTAATTAGAAGGCATATTTTGGATATAGAATAAAACAAAAAAAAATATTTAATAAAAAATGCCAATATTTCAATAGGGTGTACTCCTAACTTCGTCAGGGTTCTTCTTGTTTTTAAACTGCTTTGGTTTATCACGCGAAGCCTTCACGCGACGATATTCTATATACAGTTACGAGCGTCATTCTTCATCAGTCATCTCTGTCACCGTTTGCTTTTTTTTTTTTTGGAATGGCGCCCTCCTATTGGACGATCACGCCACCTTTGCCCCCCCCCCCCCCATCATACCCCCCCCACTCGCTTTTTTCGTTTTTGTAACCATTGTGTTGGAGCGGGTCGCTCCTTAAATAAATGCATATATTAGTTAATAACCAAATGGAATCCTCTCTTTCTTTTTCCCAGTAAGAGACGCCTACGGAAGCCAACAGTACATAGACAGATAGAGCACATAGGCTTTAGTTATTAACTAACATATGCATTTATATAAGGCGCTAATTTATAATTGTACAAATAGTATTTGAATCAAAACATTCAATCGGGTAAAACACGGGCGTTGCCCGGGTCATTCGGCTAGTATAAAATATTTACAAAACTCCGGGGCTAAAATTTAAAATATATACACACAAATATAAATAAGAATAGACTATATATGTAAATTTATAAAAATTAAATAATAATATGTGATTCTTAATAAGTATAATAAAATAATTTTAAATCGATTTGAACTGTAAATATAACGGAGGGTATATATACAATATATATATAAAATTTAATAGTGAAGAACAAAATAAGTTAGATTAGGATTATAAAATATATTATATTTAATTACGTTTCCCTCTCTCTTCTCAACACTAGATGATATTTGAATTCTACGTATTCAAGTTCTACTTGAGAGCGGCCATATTCTCTTAGACATTCGAGCAATCTTTCAAAGGGCGATTGTCAGAAATTCAAGAAAATGTTTCATGGCGAATTTTTTCTGTAGAAAGAAAGTTTATGTTTACTCGTTTATATACAAAATTAATGTCAAAATATTCCTCGGCAGAAGAGACTATTTCATATTTGTCAAACATCGGTCTTTTCTTTGACTGAAAGGTTACACTGTAATCCGATTAAAAAGTCTAATCCCCATATCTCCTTAACGAAGACAATGGAAATTTGTTTTTGATTTTTTACAACGGATTTATTTCATCCTTCTGATTTTCTATTAGTTTTTAAAGCAAACCGAATATGTATATAATATATTGTAAATATTTATAATATAGAAATGTGTAAAACATCCTTATATTTTTAAAGATAGTTCTGATTTTGAATGCCTGAAAGACACATGTTACTTCGCATGTTTTGAATTAAAATATATTTGATCAATTCCCCAGACTAAATATATATATATGTGATAAGGTCCTGTCGACTTATCTATGATGAGGTATCCTGTCGACTCTCGCTATAGGCTGTGGTAACCGAGGGTCAAACCTGTAGTAGCCGAGAGGGACAGTCAGGGCGTGGCGAGTTTTCCAGTACCTCTCTACCTTGGAGGACCTTTAACAGTTCTCACAGAGTACAGGCAGTCGTGGTCGAGGCAGAGTGGAAAGCTTGGGAAGTTCACACACAAAAAAAAAACGAAGAGACACAGTTGTAGTAGGAAAGTTCCATGAACAGATAGGAGTCGAGCTAAGAGCAAGATGGAGTTAGAAGGTTTCTTACTGTTTTACATGGTCGATGAGGTGGACCTAGCTGCAACCAACAAGGGCTCACGCCGACGGTGAAGTGACTATCTGTGTACGCTCGGCTAAAATCGAGGTTTTTTATATACCATTCCCGAGGAGGGGAGGGGAGATGTCTGAGAATTTGGACTTTGAACGTCTGCTGCATCCTGCACCCTTTGACCTTGATGGCAACGACTCGCCAAATTCTCTTTAGGGTTGATTTCTATTTCTTTCTCGATCTCTTGCTTAGCTCAGCTCTTAATCTATTACATGGTTTTATTTATTCATCCTCAGTTTGTACAAAGTACATTACATATGGTGATGCAATGACACATGTCAATCATGCGTATAATTATTTATAGATGTGTTTCTATATACAACATGACAATCTTGTTATAAGTATTATACAGTATAGGGTTGTTGACTTAAATTACCATATATATATATAATTTTTAAAATACGTGTACGAGATCGAAAGACTTATTCCTAGTAAATACACAGTCTAGCCATAAATTCTGTTACAAACAGTTTTATAAATTAAATGATTAAGAACAAAATCTAATGGAACATAAATACATATTTTATTAGCCAATAGGACATAGATTTTGAATATATACAATCATTCGAAATGTCCTCCCTTATTTTTGACACAGGGTCTCAAACGTTCGGGCCACTCATCTATGGCGGCACGTACCTTTTCTAAGGGTATTTCTTTCATTGCTCTCACCAATGCTGATTTCAATTGATCCAAATTATGATATCTTTTAGAGCGCACCTTCTCCTCTAAATATTCCCGCAAACTGTAATCAAGGGGTTTAAATAAGGGCTTCCAGAGGGCCATTCATTGGCCTTTATGAACTCCGGAACATTCGTCTCCAATCATTGTTTAGTTGACTTAGCTTTGTGAGCAGGAGCTGAATCTTGTTGAAATATCCAATGTTCTCCATTGAACATTTTTGTTTTCAGAGGCTTTACTATTTGTTTCAAAATATCTTCTTGATAGTTTTCAGCTGTAGTTTTTACCCCTTCAGCACAGAAGTGGAGATATGTTAAACCTTGGTAGCTAACTCTCCACCAAACCATGACAGAAGAAGGATGGTGACTTTTTTCAAGTCTTCAAACTTTCAAAGAAGCTTCTAGAGAGCTACGAGCATATATCCTATCATTCTGACGATTAATATTTTCCTCGACAATGAAAATTTTCTCGTCCGTGAAAAGGATTCTCTCATGCCACCGACCATCATGCCGCGCCAACAACCTTTTTGATCTAACCCTTCTAATATCTCTAAGAGCAGGGGTTATCAAATGACCTGTGCGTCGTTTGGAAGCTCCCAGTCCAAGGTCTTCGTTGATTATCCTTGAAACGGTTCTTGGAGCTAAATTCATCTGCTTTGCTAAGAACCTTTGTTCGCGGCGTGGATTTCGACGAATTCTTTCGCGAATTGCTTTTTTAGCTGTTGCGTTCGTTGCACGCGCGGTCGACCAGATCTTTCAAGGTCATTAATAGTGCCAGCCTTGTTGAATCTTTCAATGGTTCGATAAACAAATTGACGCGTAATATTCAAATTTTGTAAAAGTTTAAAAATGGATGAAGGACTTTGGCTTACCTTGTGTAAGGCTATTACAGCTATACGGTTTTCTTTAACACCCTAATTCATTATCGAAAAACAAATATATTCCGATTTTTCTTTTAAACACGTGTGCACGAGATATTCAAATAACAACTACTGTATTTTGAATACTTCACGCGGTCAAATTAAAATGTTTATCACTGATTTGTTTTTGTAACGATATTTATGGCTAGACTAAGTAATAGAATAAATATATGTTGTTTTTTTTAGTATAATAACGGTATAATTCAAACCAGCTTTCTAAACCCCGATTGAACACCTCTAATTATTTCTCTATTTACGTATTTTGTAAATTATTAATCATTTCGAAAGTTCTTATTATTGTCGTGTAAGTTTAACATCGTTTATTGGAGATAGGAATCTCAAGTAGAAGTTTCTCATCAGAGTCCAACTTGAATCAACATTCTGAATTGATTCAACATCTCTCAGTACTTTTATTGCCATGTGTGCTTTAAAATTATATTTATCATTTTATAAATAGCTCATTATTGTACGTCGCATCATTTCAACATTATTTATTGGAGAAAGGAATCTCGGGTAAAAGTTGCACAATGATGAACAAGTTGCAATATGCAAAAAAGTTGCACAATATAATACATCATTCAAGTTCCAACTTGAACCAGCATTCTAAGCCTATTCAACATCTCTCATTATTTCAATTCATCACGAAAATCATTTTTGTCCTTTTATAAATCGTGTACGTAATATAAGTTCAACATCGTTTATTGGAGATAAGAATCGGAGTCCAACCGAGCAGATTGCCATCGACAGAGGCCGCTACTCTATGTCGCCAAGAAAATGAGAAAAGGCCTCAAGTTATTTCCCTGTCCAATCTGGAGCTCTATCAAATTAAACGGCAAACCCTCGTTAAAGTCCAAATATTTTCGCAGTCGGACAGAGGCTTTCACTTTGGAATCAATATTAATTTAGTTGAAAATGGAGTTTGCCATCCATTTTAAAACTAGAAAGAAACTCTAGGCAGCTTTGTCTAAATGTCTTTCTTGTTTTTTACCCTGACAAAGACAAACATCGTTGTTAGCGCAGCCTCAGGAAATTACCGAGGAAATGGGTCTTATGTTTGTAAATATTATTCGGTTAAGCATATACATCCAGATGGAATTTTAATTGGTATATATCCACCCTTTAGATAATGATTTATTGAATTAAAAATTTATAATATATCCGCTTATATATTTTTGAAATGTAAAAATATTTATTTTGACGGTGTTTTACACACCTTTTCACAATAATATCTATTTCTTATTAAAATATATTATAGGAACATATATTTAAAAACACACATATTAATATATATTAAATAACTAGCGGATGTGTACCCGGCTTCGCACGGGTTTTTTCCGAGTGAAAGTTTGCCTAACCAATATTATTGATAATAATATTCTGGAACACACAGAATATTATGATAATAAAATTCGTTACAATATCTATATATATAATTGAATGTCTGTCTGTGTGTACTCTATAGATTCAAAAACCATACATCCAATCGCCGTGAAATTTTGGGATATTATTAGGTATATCCCCGGGAAGGGTTTTGAAAAATAATATCTTGAATATCTTGAATATCCTTAGAGTTATTGGCAGATTTGTAGATTTAACTCGCAAGAAGCGCCATCATTGCGACGATGATAACAAGTTTTTTTATCTATAAGTTTATTATCACTAAGTTTATTATCTTAAAGATTATTTATCAAAAGTAAGATTATCTCAGGATGACACGGCAATTTATTTGAGACAAGAATAATGATACAATTCCAAGGCGAAGATACTATTCCTTTAACTTCCAATTACCGAGGGAACCAATTAATATTGATTTTATTCAACTTATTGAGTATTTTTCAAGGGACCGGGAAAAAAATGTTCACTTTATCGAGAGATTCGTTAGACAAACTTTTACTCGGGTAAAACCCGGGCGAAGCCGGGTACATCCGCTAGTATAAAATATATTTTTCGAGCAAACATATCCTCTCTCTCTACTGAATAGATTTTTAAATATATATTTATAAATAAAAATATCTAGAAATATACTACATGATCTCAGCCAAAAGGCCGAGAAACGATTTTTTATATATAGAGATGACCTGGCCTCGTGTATCTTCTAGTCAAGTGAATGTTTCGCTTGTAGATTTTGTTCCTGCCTACTAAAAATTATTATCTGGCTTCGCCCGTGGTCTGCTTTAGTGAATATTCCCCTAAAGAATTTTGTTTATGTTAATCAAGCATGATACAGCAATATTGTCATAATCATTTCTGACTAAAAAATAATTGTTGCTCAGTACTTGGTCAATTATAATTTTTCTTGGTTAAAAGTGCGACAAAAAGCTCTTCCAGATTTAACTCTCTGTCCTGTTGAAAATTCAGCGAGATTAGTTATATATTGAGGGCGTGCATAGCCAACAAAAAAAAATATATATATGTTCTCGGCTTCGCCCGGTTTTTACCCGAGTAAAAGTTTGTCTAACAAACTTTTGTTAAAACGATTCTAGCAAACATCCAACCCCTACTGAATCTATACTTGTCCATACTCTCGATAATTTGAAAATTTTCCCGGTCCCTTGAAAAATACTCGATAAGTTAAAAAATTCAGTATTAATTTGTCCACTCGGTATTTTGAAGTTGAAGGAATAGTATCTTGCCAAAAACGAAGATTTGTAAATAGCTGTATTTGGCGAATGTACCCGGCTTCGTTCGGTTTTTCCAAGTAAAAGTTTGCCTAACGAACATTTGTTAAAACGATTCTAGAAAACATCCAATCCACCTATATATAGATTTATAAACATATAAAATATTGTTATATGCGTTTAAATATATTTTCGAAACATAATTTTTTGAAAACATTTATTATATTTTAAAAAAGATATTGTTACTTTTGTGAATTTGATAATTAATTATTTCTTTTTTATCAATGAATTGAATAAATTAATTTAAAAATTCATTTTTGTTATCATCATCACATACAATGTAATCTTTTTATATAAACAAACGATAATAAACAACAACAATTGGTTAGCAGCCCCGTAAATAAAGATATTTCCACAACAACAACAATGTAATTTGCATCTTCATTATTATAAACAACAACGAATTAAATTAACAATGTAAAAATATATTTTAACATTACATTTTAACATTTAACACAAAAACGTTGCAATATTTTTTTCCAAATATAAATAAATTTTAAAATGCCAAGTTTTTTTACGTCACTGGAATAATATATTACTAAATTCTCAAATTAAATTTATTATACTTTGAACAAATTTTTAGCATTGTTAAAATTTATTAATATAATTTCACCAGAAGCCGCGAGAGGCGCTGCTTGCGAGTGAAAGTAGAAAATTTGCAAATAAAATTGCAAAGAATATTTATATCAAATCAAATTCAAACCAGAAACCTTCCCAGTAGTATAGTAAATAACTTCCTAAAGTTCCACGGCGATAGGATAATCTTACCTTTTAAAAACATTCATTGTGTGAACAAACTAACATTCATCGTGTAAACAAACCACGTGTAAATTATTAACCAATCAAATTCATTTATTGTCGCGACCAGTGCTGCGCCCAAGAGGTAAAAACCTGGAACTAACGCTTTTTGGTTATACATTTAAAAAAAAAAGCACATTAACCTTTTTGGCTTTTGAATAGCCTATATGTTAAACGATATCTTCAGCTGCCTATATGCGAAATTTCATAATGATTGATTCTGTAGATTTTGAGCAACGCGATAACAAACATCGATTTTGGATTTCATTTTTATAGATATAAAGTATATACACAATAAAAACGAATCTATATTTAAACATATAGGAAAATTGTGAACGAAAATAGAGAGAAATATTTTATAAATGTTGGAATATATGGGTGTGAATATCTGTGTAAGCAGTATTGTATTATACAGGTTGATATTTCTATTTTGTTGGACAGAAGTCAATTCCAGTTGATAAAGAAATCCAGTTACACTCAGGGATTTGCACAGAGGTTGGAAATGTCCATTAAGTACTGTTATAATTTAATCCAATAACATTTTTATAGATAATAACCAACGAATATTAAATTTAAAATATTTTACAACATAACTCAATTGACTAGTTAACACCGATTTTTCTCTAAATTATATAGAAAATTCAATTATTAAAATGATAAACATATATATTTTCATATAATGCGACTTTAAAATACAGGGTGTACCAGGTAAATTGGGAATTTCAACAATGGTATTTTAACTGAAATTATTTGCAAGTAAAAATTAAAATATCCGAATGAAATTTGACACAGTAGTAGATAAAAGGATATAGTTTTTATTTATTCAATGTAGTTTCCATTATTAGCTACAACAGTCTCGAGGCGAGTGCGGAATGAAGCACAGGCCTTGGCGACGATGACCTTGTCCATTTGGGTCATCACCGTGTGAACTGCTTTCTTGACAGACTGGATGGTGGTATGAGGAGCTTTGTTGACATCTCTCTCAACAACGCCCCATACATAGTAGTCGAGGGGATTGCAATCTGGAGAATTAGGGGGCCAAATATCAGGACCCCAGTGACTAGGGACGTTAAGTGTCAGCCACGATTGTGTCTTTTTTGCCTTGTAGGCTGGAGCTGAGTCCTGTTGGAAGACATACTTCCTTCCTGCGGCCACCATGTCCATCCAAGGCTTCACAACGGTCTCCAGAACATTGATGTAGGTGTCAGCGTTCATCCTAAGGCCCTTCTCAAAGAAATGGGGAGGCATGACATCACCTTCACTGCTGATAACGCCAAGGACCATTACGGAGGCAGGAAATTTCGTGTGCATCACGACAGGTATCTCTGAAGGGTCTTTACAGATCCAGCGATCATTCCTGGGATTTACCTTTTGGTCCACGTCAAAGTTCTTTTCGTCAGAGAAGAACCTTAGCATGCCAAAAGAGTCGTGTTTCAGGTTGTTGAGGATGGCAGCAGCCTTTCCTTTTCTGTTATTCTTCATATTCTCAGTCAGCAACTGACCTTTCCGAAGGGCATAAGACTTGAGACCAAGGTCCTCATGGATAGTTCTGACAATTGTCATAGAGCCAACGTCCATTTCCTTGGCTATGGCCCTCATGCTCTTCCCAGGGTTTCCATCAATCTTCTCCTTGACATTTTTGACAAATTCTTCGCCTTTTACCCTGTCCGATCGACGCGAGTGCTTTTTCCTTGTAGCTATCCCCTCTTTGTTACTGTCGGCCTCATCAAACTGCTTCTTGACACGATAAATAGTGGTTTTGGGCAACTTAAGAAAATCCACTATCTCTTTGGGGCTCCTTCCGGCGCGCAGAGCAACGATGATGGCAGCTCGATTTTCAAATTCTCGGTTACTCTTCATCACTACACTGCGCACACATGTACTGTTGCATTTTACATGAATATGGCTACGTAATGAAAAAAAAAAAGTTTTTAATATCAAGTAGTTTTTGTTTTATGGACTGTCAAAGTTAGTCCCAATTTACCTGGTACACCCTGTATATATATATATCTTCTTATATATAAAAGTCAATGTCTGTTTTCTGTTTCACGATAAACTCAAAAACTACTGAACCAATTGGTTCCAAATTTTGCATGTCGCTTTTTATAAACCTGAGGAAAACTTTCGACTACATTTTGATTAGTATTTTTGGCTATTTAATTTTTCATTTGAAGAACTTTTTTTACGCGGAGAAATACAAGGCGAAATAACAACACCAGGCCAATTAAGCGACCAATGAGCGTTCTGCATTTTTTTTTCAAGTTGCTTGCGTACTTTTTTGAAATATATTTTTATACGAGTGTTACTTTTCTTTACAAACGTATTGAGTATTGAGAGAGAATTTTATATTACTAAGTTACGGTAAGTGCACACAATGCAATTAAAAAAAAAACTTTACAAAATTAGCGTTACTGTATGTAAATAATGGCTTTCGTATTTTTTATTATTTTTTGTTCTGGCCTTTGTTTTAATTTTATCTCTCTTTTTTTATCGTTTAAAATGCAGTCGCAGACATTAGCAAACATATGTTTGCCTAATTTCCATATTATTTTTTATTTTTACATAAAAATATTTACATGCCAGTTTTTGAATTAATTTTTTCTATAAACCTTTTTTTTTTCTTCTTATTCTTATTGAGAAGATGGGCGTCGCAGTCACTCACTCAACTCAGGCAATTTCAAGGGTTAATGCGCTAGGGCGGGTACCTCGGGGGTTGGGTGGAAAAGCTGCCATCTATTTAAACTATATTGATTTTGAAACAACTAAAAGGATTGCAAAAATAATTAAATCAAATACCTAAACACTAATATAATACAATATTTGCCATCACACACAGCTTTTGCCTGTGGTTTATGTTCAGTATTGCTATTCTATGGCACTTCTATTATTTATTATTGATGTACTTTCAGTATGAAGGAAATTGCCCTCGGGGGAATTCTCGGGCGAAGCCGGGTCATTCGTCTAGTATATATATACATCATATATCATCAACAATTTAGCGCCCTCTATCGATGAAAATTATAAACATATATTTTCAACGATACTTTTCTTTTAAAACATATACGTATATTTGAAATTTATTTCTACCGTCCTTATCCTGCAAAGAATAAAAATCGAAAAAGGGAAGGTTCAGCACTGATGACAACTTCGTTTCATATTTATTCATGTAGGATAGGGCTGTATAAATAAATTTTAATTTTTAATATCTTAAAACAAAGTATCGTCAAAATATATGTAATATTGTTGCAATGTGCCGACGTATGGATGAACTGGTAGTCGTGTTCGTGAGGCGAGTGTTGATGATCTTCCCACACGCGGACAACAAGAAGCAGAGGCAGGGCTAGATGTTAGCACATAGAGGGATCGGGGACAGCCCATGGGACAGAGGTAGAGGCAATGACACAAACTTGGATGCTTATCACCGAGACATGGAGAGAGAGAGTGTGTGTGAGAGAGAAAGGCTGAAGCGGACTGCCGAGCAACACCTCTAGAACGTCTGCTGACCCCCTGTCAAAACTTGTCTTGTTTTCAGGGGTCGTCTATAAAGAGTCCCTGGGGGCCGGCCACACATGGGCGTTGGCATTTTTCTCCTCTCTTCCCAGCTGACCGCTCTTTGGATCTTTATTTGGACGTCAACAATTTTAGTTTAACATACAAATATGGGTTTACAGGTATTATTAATAAGGATATGGCATATATACAAAATATGGGGGTGGTATAAAATAGAAACGGTGTACATTTTAATACAGTTTAAAATATACTATAGAATGTGCGCCCGGTGATGAAGGTTTGTTTGGGGAAAATGAAATAACATGAATGATGACCTAACAAACCTATTATAAAATCAAAATAAATAATTTGAGAACAAATTAGTTAAAATTATTATAAGTATAGGATAATAAAATAGGACAATAATGATGACGTCTCAATAAGATATAGAATATGATGAAAGAAAAAAATATCTAAGAATAAATGATAAAATTGAGAAAATATGCAAAATAAATTAAGAAATGCCGTAAAAGTAATCTAGTTATGGAAAAAAATTGAGAACCTATTGAATGAAAAAATAAATAAAAGAAAAGTATAAAGCTATTGAAGTGAACTAAGGTTATAAGTTGACGCAGAGGGTTGATGAGGGTATATGGGAGGTCTGAGTATGTTCCTGCAAAGAAATAGCTTAATGAGTTCTGCAATGCAGTAAGAACTTGTGTTAGTGAGGTACTGTTTTCATTAACAGAACGTTCAATATGTTCCGTCTGCATTATTAGTTCAGACTAGCAGGGAGATGTAGGTAGGTTGAGGAATGTGGAAAGGTAAACGCAAGAGATGTACTGCTGCCAATGATGATGTACCCGGCTTGTATGATGAAAAAAATGATAAAAATAATGAACCGGGTGATAAAAAGAAAAGAAAAAAAATCTAGCTGGGTATCCTGAGCTCACTATTGGGAACGATATAGCGAGGAAGGATGTTTCCAGTTGGATTAATAAAAAAAAATTGTCGAGCAAGAATCTCTTGAGGGGAATATATGAGATTGGGGAATGAAGAAAGGAGAGGTAGTTGCAAGGGTTGTTCTGTTGCCAATGATGATTTCACCCGACTTGAATGGTAATAAAAAATAATAATAATAATGATGATAGGTAATGGTAAGCAGGGTGATAAGAAAAATACTCTAGCTGGGTATCCTGAACTCACTATTGGGAATGATATAGCGAGGAAGGATTTCCCAGTTGGATTAATCAATGGAAAAAAATGACGAACAGGGAACCCTTTGGGCAATGCACGAGAAAGTATGGGCAGGGGAGGTTAGGAGATGTCAACGACAAAATTAGAAAAACGAAATAGATAAAATATATAAATTCAAAAATATCTTAAACTATGAAAAAAATATTAATGTTGTGTCTTAATATATTAAAAGTTTTAAAATGATGATAAAGATGGTTGAAGTTATAATATGTGTGTAATAAGCCTTGACATAATTAAAAATATAAATTGAAGAAAAAAAATAGTTGTAGATGGTTTACAGCATTGCTAATGAATTGCACACAAAATAATAATGAAGAATAATATAATTGATTAATTAAAATAGTAATGGGGCAGGTAAAATAATGATTTGATGAAATTATAATAATAATGTTATTGCTATAAATAGGGTATCGATGAGTAGTTAATTCAGTGCGAAAAAAACGGAGATAGTGTTACATTAAATAGTTCTGTAGAGAAAATTCTCCTACCAGATGGATGTCTTGAATGGGTCTTGTGGAGTCGCTTGCGATGAGGTTTGGTGATCACTTTTTGCGGTTGTTGCCATGGGACATCGTATGTGCTGGTTGGCGGGGCAATGCCAGGATTCTTCGATGGATCTTGTCTGCTTGTTCGAGCCGATGGAAGAAGGTCCTCGTGGCGCAGGAGATGTCGATGGGGGCGATGATGACCTTCTCGGTGCGAGGTACGGCTAGTGCTCGCATAGCGTCTTTGAGATGGTCCACTGGATCGTCAAGGTGGAGGGCAAGTAGAAGGAGCATCCACACGAATGCGCCGTTGACCACCGGTGCCGCTGTCATCCTCTGCATGCCGCTGTCCTCAGTTATCCTGTCGACTTTCTTTAATATTGTTGCAATGTGCCGACGTATGGATGAACTGGCAGTCGTGTACGTGAGGCGAGTGTTGATGATCTTCTCACACGCGGACAACAAGAAGCAGAGGCAGGGCTAGATCTTAGCACATAGAGGGATCGGGGACAGCCCACGGGACAGAGGTAGAGGCCATGACACAAACTTGGATGCTTATCACCGAGACATGGAGAGAGAGAGTGTGTGTGTGAGAGAGAAAGGCTGAAGCGGACTGCCGAGCAACACCTCTAAAACATCTGCTGACCCCCTGTCAAAACTTGTCTTGTTTTCAGGGGTCGTCTATAAAGAGTCCCTGGGGACCGGCCCCACATGGGCGTTGGCATTTTCCTCCTCTCTCCCCAGCTGTCCCCAGCTGACCGCTCTTTGGATCTTTATTTGGACGTCAACATTTTTAGTTTAACATACAAATATGGGTTTACAGGTATTATTAATAAGGATATAGCATATATACAAAATATGGGGGTGGTATCAAATAGAAACGGTGTACATTTTAATACAGTTTAAAGTATACTATATATATGTTTATAATTTTGAGCGCTAGAGGGCGCTAAATTGATAATGATATTTTAAATTTTAATTATCTATTTCACATTGTCTTGTAGTTATTACCAATATAGAAAAGAATATCGAAAAAAAGCTCGTCTGATTAGCTTAAAAGACTGAATTTTGATAACTACACAATATTTATACCAAAATGTTATAACATGAAATTCAATAATCATAATCAACCAATATAACGCAATAAATCTAAATGTAATTTTTTGAAAAATATATTTGTGAAAGACTCAGTCAGCAATAATGAAAAAAAAAAGAAATATGTCAGAATTAAATTTGAAAAATTAAATATCGATTTATTCATAAACGATTAAACTGGATTATTGACTGCTATTATTGCTTTCAAATAAATAAATTTAGGAGTTAATATTTAGTGACATTTATTGAACCAGAAGTAAACTTTTTGCCATTTACGGAGATTATTTCTGCAACAAAACAGAAATGTCAATCGTCGGATAAATGCTTCATTTTTCAAAATTCACTACCTATCGACACATAGATTCAGGACCAATTTACATGCTTTAACCCTTTTATATTCTTTTATTAAGTATTTAAATTTGACCAATATGTCTTTTAATATATATTTTTTAAATTTACACTATCTATCGACACATAGATTCAGGAAAAACTTACATGCCTTAACCCTTTTATGTTCTTCTTTTATTAAGCATTTACATTTGACCATTATGTTCTTTAATATATATATATGTTCTTTTCAATTAACTACCTATCGGCACATAGATTTAAGAAAAAATACATATTTAGCCCTTTTTAATTCTTTTATTAAGCATTTACATTTCATCATTATCTATTTTAATATATTAAAAATAAAGAAGGCATCTCCTGACCACGAGCACATGTGCTTTTTAGATGGCAGAGCGCCATCTAGTGGAGCAAGAATAAACTAAACGTTTATTTAGCTTACTCCGTGATATTTGGCCAACCCCAAGAAATTGGGGTTGGCCAAATATCACGGAGCAAGCTAAATAAACCTTTAGTTTATTCTTGCTCCACTAGATGGCGCTCTGCCATCTAAAAAGCACATGTGCTCGTGGTCAGGAGATGCCTTCTTTATTTTTAATATCAACACCTGACCCACTTATCTTTTATTTTATTTTTCTATTGTTTTTTCATTTTAATATATATATATATATGAAAAAAACAAAAATAAAAAGATCAGGTGTTGATATTAAAAACAAAGTAGGCATATCCTGATCAGGAGCAAATGTGCTTTTTCAGAAGGCAGAGCGCTACCTGGTGGAACAGAAATCAACTAAACATTGATTTAGCCTGTTCCCTGATATTTGGCCGACCCAATTTCTTGATAAATCAAGAAATGCCATCCACGAACGCGTTTCGCGCTGTTGGCGCTCGTCAGCGTGGAGTAGGCTGTACCACTGCGACCAAAAATAATTTTGGTCCCAGTGGTTTCTTGAGAAACCAAGAAATAGGTATTTATAGCCAAACTTGCGTGAATACGCTTAACTCATGAAAAACAATAGAAAAATAAAAAATAAAAATATCAGGTGTTGATATTAAAAACAAAGTGGGCATATCCTGATCAGGAGCACATGTTGTGATGTTTTTATCCTATAGTATGACTGTAGTGTGGTTGGTTAGATGCAGTCGTTGTGGCCACAATGTTCAGAGTGGTTTTAGACGTGAAATGAATTACACAAATGAAAAAGGCATGTTGGATGTCACCACACAGATGGCGAGAGAGTGTGCAGCCGACGCCTGGTCAAGGCAGATCTGTCCAGGGAGGTCTGTCATTCATCATGTCTCAGAGCGGACTGATCTGTTTTTGAGCCAAAGGGGGCACACCTGGTAATCCGACTTTGTTTTTCGGAGACCTTCCTTCTGTCTGGCGCCGCTGTCACTCAATCGAATTTTATTATGTCGTTTTGGTAATACATTATGGCTAAACTGGCCAGTTGAATTTTGTTTTTACAGTTTTGGTTATTATACTATAGATATATTACATATGGGGATATAAGTATATATTGGAATATATTACAACATATATAATGTTTTTAATTTACTACCTATCGACACATAGATTTCGGAGCAATTCACATGATTTAACCCTTTTATGTTCTTCTTTTATTACGTTTTTACATTTGATCATTATTTAAATTAAACAAATGCTACAAATTTCGGGAGATGAGTTTCTTTTATCTTTATTAAACGGGATCTCGAGCTTTCGGACATCTCTCTCTGCCATTTTACAGTTATACATAGAAACATATAAATATATAGAAGTTTTATATGTTTCTATTTACTCCTGTAGAATGGCAGAGATGTCCGAAAGCTCGAAATCACGTTTAATAAAGATAAAGAAACTCATCTCCAGAAACCTGTAGCATTTACCTAATTAATATTCAGGAGATTTAAATCTATTGTATTTATCGTTATCTTTTAATATATATATATACATATACAGGGTGTACCAGGTAAATTGGGACTAACTTTGACAGTCCATAAAACAAAAACTACTTGAGATTAAAAACTTGTTTGTTTTTTCATTACGTAGCCATATTCATGTAAAATGCAACAGTACATATGTGCGCAGTGTAGTGATGAAGAGTAACCGAGAATTTGAAAATCGAGCTGCCATCATCGTTGCTCTGCGCGCCGGAAGGAGCCCCAAAGAGATAGTGGATTTTCTTAAGTTGCCCAAAACCACTATTTATCGTGTCAAGAAGCAGTTTGATGAGGCCGACAGTAACAAAGAGGGGATAGCTACAAGGAAAAAGCACTCGCGTCGATCGGACAGGGTAAGAGGCGAAGAATTTGTCAAAAATGTCAAGGAGAAGATTGATGGAAACCCTGGGAAGAGCATGAGGGCCATAGCCAAGGAAATGGACGTTGGCTCTATGACAATTGTCAGAACTATCCATGAGGACCTTGGTCTCAAGTCTTATGCCCTTCGGAAAGGTCAGTTGCTGACTGAGAATATGAAGAATAACAGAAAAGGAAAGGCTGCTGCCCTCCTCAACAACCTGAAACACGACTCTTTTGGCATGCTAAGGTTCTTCTCTGACGAAAAGAACTTTGACGTGGACCAAAAGGTAAATCCCAGGAATGATCGCTGGATCTGTAAAGACCCCTCAGAGATACCTGTCGTGATGCACACGAAATTTCCTGCCTCCGTAATGGTCCTTGGCGTTATCAGCAGTGAAGGTGATGTCATGCCTCCCCATTTCTTTGAGAAGGGCCTTAGGATGAACGCTGACACCTACATCAATGTTCTGGAGACCGTTGTGAAGCCTTGGATGGACATGGTGGCCGCAGGAAGGAAGTATGTCTTCCAACAGGACTCAGCTCCAGCCTACAAGGCAAAAAAGACACAATCGTGGCTGACACTTAACGTCCCTAGTCACTGGGGTCCTGATATTTGGCCCCCTAATTCTCCAGATTGCAATCCCCTCGACTACTATGTATGGGGCGTTGTTGAGAGAGATGTCAACAAAGCTCCTCATACCACCATCCAGTCTGTCAAGAAAGCAGTTCACACGGTGATGACCCAAATGGACAAGGTCATCGTCGCCAAGGCCTGTGCTTCATTCCGCACTCGCCTCGAGACTGTTGTAGCTAATAATGGAAACTACATTGAATAAATAAAAACTATATCCTTTTATCTACTACTGTGTCAAATTTCATTCGGATATTTTAATTTTTACTTGCAAAAATATTTCAGTTAAAATACCATTGTTGAAATTCCCAATTCACCTGGTACATCCTGTATATATACATATATATCTTCTATATATATATATATAAATGAATGTTTATATGTTTGTTTGTTTGTTTGTATGTCCGGTATACAAATTCGCAGTAGTTCACTAATTCAAACCAAAATTTCCATACATAGGTAAAAAAATACGGGGAAGACGATAGGCTATTTTTAAAATATATATAAATCAATTTTTAAAACTATATATTCAAATTATTCTACTTAGCTCACGAACAGCGCCCTCTATCAACGATTAAATTATTGTGATGCAAAAAATAGATAATGCTAATAACAAACAATTATATAAAAAAATCTTATCTAAATATATATCACTCGGGTAGATATGCACACGGGTCAATCCCGGGGCGAAGCCCGGGTCACCCATCTAGTATATATATATGTGATATCTTGGGACCTCTGGGACCAGTGTTACCTGATGCTAGACGAACCTCGATGTCAACTCTACCGTGCAGTCGTGGTGGAAGGCGACACAGCTGGGCCAAAGGTGAAATAAACAAACAGAGATTCCACTAAAAGCGTCTGACGTCAAGAAGGAATGGGATGAGGAGAGAGGGAGATCTTGAGAGCAAGTGTTACCTCGGTGAGTTCCAAGCGAAGACTGGCAATTCTAGGGCCTCGATTTAACACCACGACCTTGCTGCTTTCTAATTGGCTGACCTATTTAGGTGATTCTTTCCTAATTGGTGGGACTTTTTCACGTGGTAGTGGGCTATTGGTTGACCTACTTAGGTATTGTCTTCTGATTGGGCCGGGCTTATCTCTTTGACGGAAGAAATACGTCCGGTCTTGTTCCGGAAATTGGGCGTCTCTCAAACTTTTATAACTTCTGGTCACAAGATACGTCCTGTCTTGTCCGGAAATATTGGTTTAAACTTAGCTCGCAGGGTGTCCGGGGTCAGAAGGTTAACTGTGGCGTTATTAATAATTATGTTCTCTTCTAGGCCTACCTCTTAGGTTTGACTTCTACGATCCTCTAAGCCTGATTTGTTTTAACCTTAACTTTCTCCTGTCTCTCTCCATTCCTTCTATCTGTACAGTTGCAATACTTTATTAGATTCTTACGCGGTACAGATTGATGTTAGTTGAGGCTTTCTATGTGCAGTACATAAGAAGTTATATACAGTCATGGGGTGGAACATGTGGTAGTGGATATTTAGACTATTTACAACAATTCCATGGTCTTAAATCATCACAGATGGCCCCGGATGTGAGAGGGTTCATATGGAGGGATTTAAGAGAGCGGAATAGGAAGACTGTTATTAAGGAAGTAATTTTAAAAAAATTAATTAAAGTGATTTGTTATATAACATGGGGTTAATTTCTGTATATCCATAAGAGATAATAAAGCATAAACAACTAATATTAAACATACAAGTAAAAATAAAAATATGAATAAAATATTTAATAGAGAACATATAATGATGATAGGTAAAAATAAAAACGATTGGATGGGAAAATCATGATCTCTTCGTGATGGGCGTTAGAAAGGGTTGAGTGGTTAGTTATTACTTGGTTGAGGCAATGTCACTTTGACTCAAGTCCCAAACCATTTAATGTGCACGGCGCGGAAAACCTAGGCCATGTTTCACATGTAAATTTAAGGACCTAATAAAGTTACAGTACCACAATCGAAAAGTAAGATAAGGGGATTGTTATGGGTTTTAGTAATTAGTCGTTAAGACGTACGCATGCAGGATAAAGAGGGCGAAGATCAGTGACCAGAAATCAAAGTTTTAATTAGAGTCGTCAGGGGCTTAGCGAGAAAAAGAGAAAAATAAAAAAAAATGTGCCAGCGTGTGGCATGAGAGTGCCCTGGAATAAAAAAAAATACAATTTGCACGTATCCAAGCCAGAAGTTGGGAGAAGGTAAATCTGGGGGACGATGTGTCAAGATTGTTAATTACGAAATCAAAGGAGGTCAAGTCTAGCCTGCGAAGGAGTTAAAAGTTCCTGCGGAAAAGGAATGTTAGTAATTCTTAAGAAGTGACCTTTAAAGTGGTTGTTTAAGAGGTTATTGAAGATTGCCCTGTTTTTAGATCATGAGTTTTAGTTTGATTATAAAAGAATATATCATTGAGATATGAAATTGCGAAATTAAGGCTTTGCATATAGCGTTAAAGGATTTGAAAAATCGAAAATAGAATTGCGAAGTTAAATGCAAAGTAATCTTAAAAAAAAAAAAAAATAGTGATGATATGATACAAAGATTTACACACTACAGCAGTATATAAGGGGTAATAGAAAGTGAAAATATTAAATGAGAAAAAAAAAAATAATGAGCAATAATATACTCGATAGCATTGACATGGTAGCGGAAGGTGAAACAATGTAAATAATATCTAATTTATAAAGTGAGAAAAAATATAAAATGATAAATGCAAATTAGTGATATAAACATGAAATATAAACTTGAGATTATTAGATACGAAAGATTAAATATAAAGTTGATTATAGAATAGAGTCATAAAGCAAAAGTAAATAAGTTTTGGTAAAGAAAAATAAAATAAAATGACACTAATCTAAACTGATTGGTGAGGTAAATAAAATATAGGAGCTATATAATGATTATATACAAGATATTAAAATGAAAAAAAAATGTTCATCGAGAAAGAAGAGCAAATAAGATTATAAATAGAAATTATATATTGGGAAAGAATGTAAAGTTGTAGGCCAAATGAATGTTCCTGTTTTTTTTGGATGGGTAGAAAGAGCTTTAAATTGTCCTCGATTGATATCTTTGGTCTTGTTGGCCTAAGTTTTTCTAACTTATCGAATTTGTTTTAAGTTTGGTGCGACTCGTGGATCACATTGTTTCTAACTGTGAAACTCACTGAGTCCTAATGTTGTCGTTTTTTTTAAACTTATGTGGGTGTGTGTGATTTTTGTAGGTAAAGTGTTGTCTTTGGCACGCACTAATATTTAATTTAATAGGTGGCGAAAGTTCATTAGATAACACGGGGTGGCGACGGATGTAACAAGATGTCGGCTGTTTGTTTGCTCGGGGGGGGGGGCGAGGGGGAGCGAAGCTATTTTTAATGCGATTCCGGATGTAGGTCAGGGAGGCCTTTTGTGGGGCTGCTTGCTTCTTCCAACTTATTGGAAGATCTCTGCATTAAGGTGCAGAAAAGGCGCTGAGCAAGTCGGGGGTATAAGACGGGATTTCTGCGCGTCAAATATTGTGGGACATAAATGGCCGAATTCGATCAAGTGGACATCAGGTGTTACGCGAGGTGTTGGAATTAGAGGCTGGGGCGCGAGGAATAAGATATCTTCTGTATAGTATTTAAGTTTGTTCACATGAACTGTATCATCTTCTTTATTTAGGGGTCGATTGGGTCTGTTAATTCGGACTACGTTTGGGGATATTATTTCTATAATTGTAAACGGACCTGTGAAGTATGGTGCCAATTTTCCCGTATCGGGATGTTTATAATTTTTTACGAGGACTAGGTCACCAATCTCGAAATGCGGGGCTTGATGACCTTTATCATATCTTTGTTTGTCCCTTTCATGCTTAAGCTGTGTTCTGCTGGAGGCGAGTTGCCTAGCCTTCTGTACGTCGGGGAACGGGTTGTAATGATTTTTTTGTTCTGGTGGGATGCTATTAAACATCAAGAAGATCGGTGGGAAACCCGTGACGGTGTGCGGGGATTGGTTATAGATTTGGACAACTTGTTTAATTAGTTTGGTCCAAGATGTCTTCGGGTTTTCGAGATAAAGTAACCTTAGTTTTCCAGTGATGGTGGCGTTCAATCGTTCTATCAATCCGTTAGCTTGCGGATTGTTACTGGTGGTAAGCAGTGGTTGTATCCCGCGAGATAGCAGAAATTTGCGGAATTTTTCGGAGGTGAATGCGGGCGCTCTATCCGAAAGTAGACGTTTTGGAGACCCTTGTTGTAGTACCTTTTTTAGGGTTTGGATGTACGTTAAGGTACTTGTAGATTTCGATGGGAATGCCCAAGCGTATCTGGTCAAGTGATCCACTATAACATGGAGATACGTCTTGGAGTGTCCGTATTTCGAAAATCCGGCTATTGTATCTATTGATATTAAATCGAATGGCTGTTGTGGTGGGGGAATTTGTCCTAAGGTGCCATAAGGTTTACCTTTGGGTCTTTTGATGATTTGGCAGGTATGACAGGAATTTACAAATTTTTGTATGGACTTGGCCATACCTTTCCAGTAATACTGAGTAGAGATTAGGCGAGTCATTTGGGAGATACCGGGATGGTTGTATTCGCTGTGAACCTGGTTCATAAGTGAGTGTTGAAGAGCTTCGGGTATTATTATTCGATTTACACCTTTACGCCGTATGGTGTGTAGACCGTTGACGTCTACAGCGACACTGGTATCTGTGATATTCGGTTGGTGTTTCTTAATAGTACGGGCACTGATAAATCCACAAAATGGATTGCGAGAAAGCAAATCGGCCTCGTGTTGCTGGGTTCCCTTGAGGTACTGTATTTCATAGTCGTAAGTGGATAGTCTTAAACTCCACCTAAAAAGTCGTCCTGACGGGTTTTTAATAGTTTTAAGCCATTGTAGGGCTTGGTGGTCGGAGTAGACAGTGAATTTGGTACCGGATAGATAGATGCGGAATTTTTCGATGCTTTCTACGATCGCTAAGCATTCTAACTCTGAAATGGTATAGTTGCGTTCGTGAGGGCGTAATGCTCTACTGTAATACTGTGTGGGATGAACTTTTCCATCCGGATGTACTTGTTTGAGAATTCCTGCGATTCCCTGGGTGGAGGCGTCACAGTACAAGCGGCAGGGTAAGCCATCCTGATACAGATGTAATACGGGCTTACGTGTTAAGCTCTCCTTGAGAGCCGTGAATGCCTGTTGACATTTGTCGTCCCATTGCCATTTAGTGTCCTTTTTAAGTAAATTGTTGAGTGGGGTTCTGAGACGGGCATAATTTGGTATAAACTTGTTATATACGTTGACGGCTCCTAAAAAGGACTGTAATGTTTTTTGGTTGAAGGGAGGTTTGATAGCGTTAATAATATCGAGGTTACGGGTCTGCGGTGTGTAAGTTCCGTTCTTAACAGTGTATCCTAGAAATTCTATTGATGTCTTCAAAAATTCGCATTTTTTATAGTTTAGTTTAATATTTTCCTGTTGGCAGATCTCCAGGAATTTTTCTACGTGTTGAATATGCTCTTCTAAGGTATCCGAAAAGATAATAAAATCATCGAAATAGTGGGCTATGAAGTTTAACTTATATTTTTGGAATATTTGGTTTATTGCACGTTCAAAAATCTGTGGTGAGTTGCGCATCCCAAAAGGAAGCCTGCAAAATTCGTATTGCCCGTCTAATGTCACGAAAGCTAAAAGGTGACGGGAACTGGGATCTATTTCGACCTGCCAGTAGGCAGAAGATATGTCGGCTGAGGAGAAGTATTTGGCGCGTGAGAGTTTGTCGAGTATATTCTCTATCAAGGGGAGAGGATGGACGTCTGGTGCAATGATTTCATTAATCCTACGATAGTCAACACAAAAGCGTTTTGATTTGTCACGTTTGGTGACAAGCGTAATAGGACTGGCATAGGGAGATACTGAGGTTGTAATTATACCGTGTTCAAGCATGTGTTCGATTTGTGTTTGTATTTCAAGTTGGTCATTTAGGGGTACGCGATAAGGACGTAAGGCAATTACCTTGTCCGAAGTAGTATTGATTTTTACGGGAGGTATTTTAAGCTTAGGGACGTCGTATTTATTGGTGGCGAAAACGGGTGTAAATTGATGCAGTACCTTGTGTAAATTATAGGGACAGTGACCTAGGTTACTTGTGTCCAAAGATATGCAAGAGGAAGACATAGAGGCGTTGAAAATAGGATCAGGAACATTACATTGAGGCCAAATAAGAGTGTTGGAGTTCACCACGTGTGAGCAACCCGTTCCAGGAGGGGAAGATTTAGTAAATGGGACAGTTGTATTAACCTGTCCATGGGACACGTGTTGCTTGCACGAGGTGAATTTGTATAAGGTAGTTGGTAGAGGTACATTATCTTGATACAGGAGTAGCTGAGGACAGTTTATAATTAGTAGAAATCTTTTTATGGAGTTAAGGGATAATATGCCAAAAGGCAAGGGGGCATCTATAATATGGAATTTTAGGTTCTGCGTTATGTTACCTATTTTTACGTTTAAAAAGATATAACCTATGGTGAAAATATTGTTAGCTATGGCATTAATAGTTAAGTTAAATGGGTGAACAGGTATTTTCTTTTGCAAATTGGTTTCTATTATTTTAAAAGTATTCCGACTAATTATATCGATAGATGCTCCTGTATCAAGTAGTAGAGGAAGGTTTACATTATTGGGCAGTTCAGCTCGAACGAGCAATTGTTCAACGAAAGTTATGTGAGGAGGAACCTACTGTTGTGCTGTCTTGGGCGTCGGAACAGGCCTGTTTTGGTGCCGTGGTCGAGGTACCTATGGGACAGCTAGGGTTCACTGCTTGCGCTGGGCTCGTGGTGTAGAGAGGATCAGGGGAGCGGGTAACATGCGCTCGCGTGTTGTTAACTTGGAAGGGTGCGGGAGAGGACAACACAGTTCTGTCGTGCTGCGGATAAGTTGTGGCTCGGTACACAGGTCTTGGACGGCTCTGTGCAGGCCGTTTGGGGCACTGGGCGTGCCAGTGCATGGCGCCACAATACCTGCAGGATGAAGGGGGTGGATTGGCAGAGTAGTTGGGTCGCGCTGACCATGGTCGCGGAGCACTGTACCTCGGTGACGGTGCGAAGGAAGGGTTGGGCGTTGTTCTGGTCGTCTGTTGGCACACTTGCGACGCACTGTGGGTTCCTCTTACGCGCGATACTACACTATACCACGCTTGGAGGGTGTTCGGTTGCACGGCAGCGACAATGCGCTGATCAGCGACGGGTAACCCATCAGTCAGGGATTCTAAAAGGATTTTGTGGGGAAGGTTCAGCTGTAGGCCACACACCGTCTTTTTTTGATAATATTCCTCTAACGAGGAGCGATCTGTCAACTTAATGGCCAAGAATTGGGCAAATGACGCGTTTGTGGTTTCAGGAAAGAGGTCTATCAGGGCCTGCCTTGCGTCAACGTAATATAATTTGTCTAATTTTAGGCTGCGGAAGTAGTGCAGGGCCTTACCTTGTAGGAGGTTGGGAAGCCTTCTCAGTCGGTCGGTGTAGTGTAGTTGGGCCAGATCAGCTTGGGCGTCGTAGTTGTCGAAGAAGCACTGCGCCTCGTACGAACCATCGTAACGCGGTAGCTCCACATCCCGCGATAGTCCTGTCGCCGAGGAGAGCTGATATATCGTCCTGGCTAAACTCCCCAGGACATCTGACACCGGCGGCGGGGGTGTGACGTCTTCCTGGCCGGGGGCGATTTCCTCCGTTCTACCGAGAGTGTTTTCGTTTTCTTTCTTTGGAAAAGTGGTGCTTCCGCCACTTTCGGAGTCGGGATCGGACTCCATTGGTTCCTTGGGATTCTCCTCTCTTCCCTGTTCCATCTTTCTGTACAGACAGTGGTCTATTTGCTTACTTGTACCTTGGCGTCCACTATCCTGTCGACTCTTCGTTACGGGGGAGTCTGTGATATCTTGGGACCTCTGGGACCAGTGTTACCTGATGCTAGACGAACCTCGATGTCAACTCTACCGTGCAGTCGTGGTGGAAGGCGACACAGCTGGGCCAAAGGTGAAATAAACAAACAGAGATTCCACTAAAAGCGTCTGACGTCAAGAAGGAATGGGATGAGGAGAGAGGGAGATCTTGAGAGCAAGTGTTACCTCGGTGAGTTCCAAGCGAAGACTGGCAATTCTAGGGCCTCGATTTAACACCACGACCTTGCTGCTTTCTAATTGGCTGACCTATTTAGGTGATTCTTTCCTAATTGGTGGGACTTTTTCACGTGGTAGTGGGCTATTGGTTGACCTACTTAGGTATTGTCTTCTGATTGGGCCGGGCTTATCTCTTTGACGGAAGAAATACGTCCGGTCTTGTTCCGGAAATTGGGCGTCTCTCAAACTTTTATAACTTCTGGTCACAAGATACGTCCTGTCTTGTCCGGAAATATTGGTTTAAACTTAGCTCGCAGGGTGTCCGGGGTCAGAAGGTTAACTGTGGCGTTATTAATAATTATGTTCTCTTCTAGGCCTACCTCTTAGGTTTGACTTCTACGATCCTCTAAGCCTGATTTGTTTTAACCTTAACTTTCTCCTGTCTCTCTCCATTCCTTCTATCTGTACAGTTGCAATACTTTATTAGATTCTTACGCGGTACAGATTGATGTTAGTTGAGGCTTTCTATGTGCAGTACATAAGAAGTTATATACAGTCATGGGGTGGAACATGTGGTAGTGGATATTTAGACTATTTACAACAATTCCATGGTCTTAAATCATCACATATATATATATTAATTTGCTACTTATAGGAACATAGATTTTACATATTTGATTTAATTTTAGTTTAATATATTTAACCCCCTTTCTATCATTTAACCATTATATCTTAAATTATATCATGTAATATATTCAATTAAATATTTTATTTTTATCAATCAAAATTCTTTTGTGAATATATGTTTTTAAAATGTGTGTTTAATATTTCTCTCTCTTCATATGTGTTATAAAATTTTATAAAAATATATATATTTTTGTCACAAACGAATTTAAAAAGCATGATAAAAGTCCTTAAAAGAGATTATCAAATTGTTATTAAATTTAAATTTCAACGAAAAAATATATATAATATTACACACAAAAATTAAAATATATTTTTCAATTGAGAAAAATACTAATTTGTTTATCTCTATATATTTTCTTAATTTTGAAAATTAAGTGTCAAGGTATTTTGTATTTGTTCTTTCTCTTTAATCATTTCTATTATCCATTTTCACAATCTAGCATATGACGTATAACGTCCGATGCTTTGCTTAAAGGTCTTAAACAACCTTTTTATGTTGATATAAAAATAAAAAACATCAACTATACTCAATACAATAATGCCTTTTCAATACAATAATGTATTTAATTCATTTAAATTATATCATTCAATCCTTTTTGATATTTATATGGTTTCTAAAAATTAGCTTGCCATTTTGATCTATTGCCAATATTTATGATTTAAAATCATTCATATTATTGGAATAATTTCTTACTAACCTATATACAGTTAAACCTGTCTATAGTGCCCCCTCTTGGGACTTACCAAAATGGTGCTATAGACAGGTCACTTTTAATGTAAATCGCATCGTACTACGTATTTAAAATTGGGCGCTATAGAGAGGGAGGCGCTATTTGGAGGGGGCGCTATAGACAGGTTTAACTGTATGCATATTTAATCCTTGCTCAAATGTGAATACATCCTTGAAAATGTTGGGTGGAAGAACTCTGACAGAAAGAGAGAAAACCTCGACGACAGCTACAGAGGTGTTTATAATGAGGTCGATCCACCCATGTGGACAGTATGAGGAAGTGTAAAAATACGACAAGCTCTATACATCTTCCCACAAAAATTATGATGTAAAATATACTCAACCCAATTTACGCAGCCTGTGTATATTTTCGGAAATCCTTTGATACAATCTGTAGAAAATACGTATCACAAAATGAAACACGATGTTTGATCAAGAAATATATATTTTTTGATATTATATAAACACCTTCCGAAAATATATATAACCATACGTATTGAAAAATATGAGGTATATATATATACGTGATGACTCAAAATATAAAAGCATTTTATGGAGAAACCATAATTCTCTATGTTAGATTATTGATCTCCTTGAGATTCTATCAAAGAAGGTAACAATTGTAAATACTAAATCAGACAGATGATTTGGTTGGGGTTGCTTTCTCAATAGAATATTTTTATATAAGAACAAATACTCCGAGAACTTGGTGTAATGAAAACTATTTTCGAAATTCGGGAAGGGTATCTAGAGAAGCTGAAATTATTTATGAGACAATAATCGAAAGTTCTTTGTATATAATAGAAATATCTCGCTATATAATTTCAAATCCAAATCACCAAACTCAAACTGAAAATTTCAGTTGCCATCACGGAGATTGCAGATCTCGACCAGACAGATTGGAATGCAGAAGATTCACAGAAATATAACGTTTTAGTGACCTCTCTTGTCATAGAAGTTCAACATTTTCTCAGAGTAATATATAAAATAAACGTGTGCTTGTTTTAAAACTATCGCAATCCAGAGAGTAAGATTCCAATAAAGAGACTAATCTTAGATTATACTGAATTTTTCATTTCAATATTTCGGTGAGCAGCACGCTGGCCATAGATCCATGATGGTTCTCTTTGTTTAATATGGTTGTTTGGTGTGCAAAACGAATACCAATTAAATTCACCATAAATGTGTCTCACAATTATTGGCTATCTTGAATCACATATACGATTGCCATTTTTTGTATGAACACAAATGTGGGTTCGAAACATTAATTCAACTATGTAAAAAAGTCACAATATGAGAGATGTATCTAAAATCCAACAATTGCAACGGTAAGGTTAACAGAGTATTCATATTCACATGGCTCTAATTTTATGGAAAGACAAGATTAAAATTCTAAGAAGTACCGCGAGGAGGTTGTGACAAGCAGGAATGATGAGAGGATATTTACGAGGAGGTTGTCATGGTGATAATGGCCATTACTCTATGGATAATGATATCGCTGGCTCCTGAATAGCGTTTGTCTTTTCTCCCATCGCTGCGCTCGCGTGTCAACGAATCGTGGCCTTGAAGCCTTTATGATAACCCTAAATTGCTAACATTTCGGCATCCAAACGTGAAATCTTACGGTGTCAAACGCATAACAGATTTCAACAAAGCAAATTAATTCAGTGTCCTTAATAAAAGGAACATTTTATCTTCAAATATTTTCTCTTTTATAATGGTCATATAATGTCAAACGTTTATTTTTTTATATTTAGCATATATGGGTATATATAAGACCATTCTCCATTAAAATGGATTCTCTTTTTGCGGGTGGTGGTATTCATGTTCAGAAAGGGACACTTCTCTCTTTAAAATGCATTCAACAATGCATTCTGTGTATAACACCGGTAAAGAATAAACTGTACCGATGAAGTCCATAGCCCAAAACCAGCGTATACATGTTGGCTTTTGTCTGAAATTTCCGAGGCTGCTGTTACACAATATTTATTACCATCATAACTTTGTACTGGGGTGATAAACAAAATGCATTGCTTCAAGTGTATTTGAAAGGATGAAGTGCTTATATTTGGCGATAAATATATGTATAATATTCTATATAGGAACGCTTTTCGTAATTTATCCATAAAATCCATCCCAACTTTCTCCTAACGGAACACCTGGTATGTTATTTGTGTGAACAAAACGATAACTGAACTGTGATTTTGGCTGATTGACTCTCGAAGAGATTTCTAATAAAAGTCAACAACTCTGCTATTCGACAAGTAGCGACATCTGCGAAACATTAGCGAACTCCTCCTCATATAAAACTGGTGAAAAATAAATGTTTGCTTTTTACAATGCAATAACTAGCCTACACCAACAAGATTTAACGCAATTTTATTATTCTTCTTTTCATTACCTATCTTTTAACATTTTGTTCTCTCTACTGATATGTATACAAACACTGATTTCAGGTTCCGTTTAAAATTTTAAAAAATTCGCCGGGCTATTATCCCCTTTTTCTTAATATATATAATATATCGTATAAACATTTATATATTTTAAATTTAGTTTTAAAAATAAAGATTATACATATATCATATTTGTAAATGACATTTGAAAATTATCCCGCATGTGTTTCTTTTGAACGAAAAATCGCAATTTATTTTAAGGAGAAATAACGATTATTTCTAACCTTAGGGATGAAGTATGGAAGGTGAAGAGTAATGATGATATCATTATTTCATCAATATTTAAATAAAAGTAAAAAGGCAAAAAGAGCGAGTTGGAGAATTTTTATAGAAGAAAGTCATTCAAATAACTCATTTGGTAATGCTTATAGGATATTCAAGTCATTGAGATCGAAAAATAGAAATTTAGGATTACCACTAATAGATAATTTACCAGATCATTTAAAGACCGACAAAATAAAAAGTTTAATGAACGATCTATTTCAGGATGATATTGGAGGTTTGGATAAAGATGATCATATTTTGATTAGAAATTATACGCCTAAATATAAAAATAAAAGTAGTGTTTATATCGAATCTAAGGAAATAGAGGAAACAATTTTAAAAACAAATATTAAAAAAGCACCGGGCCCTGATTACATTAGTAACAATATGATTAGACAGGCTAAAATAAAAATAATCCCAATTCTGCATAAATTATTCAATAAATGTATAGAAATGGGATATTATCCGGATGAATGGAAAAAATCATTCTTAAAAATAATTCCAAAACCAGGCAAAACGAATTATGAAATAAATAAAAGTTATAGACCTATATCATTGACATCTAATCTATCTAAAACATTTGAGAATATAATAAAAAATAAATTAAGTAACTATTATTTAGAGAATAATTTAATGAGCTCAAGGCAGCATGGTTTTATGAAATCTAGATCAACAATTACTGGAATGGATAAAATTATAGAAACTATATTGAAACATAAACAAAAAGAATTGACTTCCTTGATAGCTATAGATATTGCGGGTGCATTCGACAATGCATGGTGGCCTGCTATTATAAAAAGAATGGATAATGATGATGTTCCTTCAGATTTAATACGGATCATAAAATCTTATTTGAATAATGAAAGGGAGGTGAAATTTACATACGAATCAGAAACTTTTTATAAGAAACTAACTAAAGGATGTCCACAGGGTGGACCTTTATCTCCACTTCTATGGAATATTTTGCTAAATGATTTGTTGATAAATTTTGATTCAATGAATGCAGATATTATATGTTATGCAGACGACGTTACAATAATTTGCTGGAATAAGACTATTGAAGGACTAAAAACCGCAAGTGAATACACCTTAAATTATGTGATCCAATGGTGTAATAGAAATAAATTAACGATCAGTACAGAGAAGACTAATATGCTATACCTACATAACAGACAGAAAATACCTATTAAGGTTAATAACAATATAATAATGCCGGTCAAGCAAGTAAAAATTCTGGGAATGAAATTTTCTAATCACAAATGGAAAAACAAAGTTAACTTTACACCGCATGTTAATGATATTCTGTGTAAGGCAGGACGTATGAAAAATTTATTATGTTCACTAAGTGGCAATATGTGGGGTTTAGACACTGAAAAGAGGTTAACTTTATTCAAAACAATCATTAGGCCTGTACTTACATACGGTTCTGAATTTGGTTCAAATATTTAAACAATCGTTGTAAACAAAAACTGAACTCCATGCAGTACCAGATCATTTTATGGGCAGTTAGAGCATACAAAACCACTTCATCAAACTGTGTGCATAGCTTGGCAAAAATTCCACTCCTAACAGATTATATAGAATCCAGAATAATCAAATTTGATCTAGCTCAAATGTCCATTGAAGATCTAATTACTTACGAACCCCATGCTCCAAGTATAGTCAAATCATTCTTACACGCAAAAATGAATGAAATTTTTGAGAACACTAATGAAATTTTCAGAAGCTTTTTCGTATTAGGAATTCCAAGATTTTTCCGTCCAAATTTTTATAATATCCAATTCATTACAGATCATGGCAATTTTGGGAAATTTTTGGCAACTATCGGCGCCGTGAAGGAACCAGGATGCTTCTGCGGAGGTGAAATTCAAGACGCGAGACATCTACTTCTGGAGTGCCCAATTTTCCGGGATTTTAGGGAAAATAGATTTGGTCGTATTGGACAGCTTGATGAATTTGTAGACAAAAAAGAAAAGTATAAAAATTTTGATCAATTTTGTAAATACATATACAACTTTCTCTTGAATTGGAAAAAAAAGAAGGAATCTTAGAAAAAAAAAAAAAAAGAACTGCGATGCTTGCTCTGTGTGTTTTGCTTTGTTGTTTGTTTTTCTCTTTGGACAATTTTCTTTAGTTAATTTATGTAAAATAATGAATTGAACAGGATTGTATATAGCCGAATTGCTGTAATGCAGTGAAATGTATTGGCGCAAATATCCCTGAGTTTGGGATATCGCGTTTCATGATGTTAATAAAGTTAATTAATTAATTATTTGTGATATTATTATTGATATCATCATTACTCTTCACTTTTCATACTTCATCCCTAAGGTTGGAAATAATTGTTATTTCTCCTTAAAATAAACTTCGATTTTTCGTTCAAAAGAAACTGCATGCGGGATAATTTTCAAATGTTGTTATAAAATCAAAAGCCGCAATATATTGTATTATTCATGATAAAATTGTGAAAAAGTATTAAAATTACAAATATATTCTCACAATGAGTATCTTTTTTATTTTTATGAATATCCACGCGGCGCGCGTTTTTTTTTTTTTTGTAAATATTTCTGAAGGGATCAAGTCGATATTATTGTAAGCCCGTTGAAGAGCGATTAACGCTTGAAAGCTAGCGTTTTTTAAATAAAAAAGATACTCATTGTGAGAATATATTTGTAATTTTAATATTGTATTATATTTGTAAATGTTAACTTCTTGCTATCCTGTTCTTCGAATGTTCCAGGATAATCGTGTGCATAATACGAAACGTTTTTAATAAAACCTTATGTGAGTGGGTGTGAATTAACAAGAGAGAAAATCAGGTAGGTGTAGTAGATGTTCGAAAAATAATAACTGGAGCCTTTTAATTCATATAATTTCGCAATATATTTAAAAACAGACAATTTTAAAGAGGTTGGTATATATTTACATCTACTAACAAAAAGCTACCTAAAACTTTCTGTTTACAAGTTACAGAGTAATCAACAACACAGATTATCATATTACTTTTTAATACCACACACACATTTTACGAAATATTATTATATATTTTTATATTTATTTTTTTATTATTTCATATATATTGATATAAAGTTTTCTTTTTCCCATGACAGACTCCGTTACGAAGTCATGCGTATAAGACTATCGTTCTTAATAAAGCAATTTGTTTGTGTTTCTTAATTGCAGATTCCACAAAGAAATTAACTAGAATATATTTATTTTAGAATAATAGTTTACTCACATAAATTTAATAGTAAAATCATGTTAATTCGTTAATCTGCAATAAAATGGTTTAGCAGTCCTGTGAATCATTTTTCCTATAATCTTCAAATAGTGCATCATATATTCTATTGTACTTGTTTTTTATTATTTAAAATAAAATTTTGCTTCTCTACATGCGATTTATGCGCATGTTTTAAACAATGTGATACATATTAGTAAATATGCGGAAAAATAATTTAAAAGGTCAGGTGTTAATATTAAGGCAAGTTTGGCCTTAAATACTCATCTCTTGATTTTCAGGAAACCTCTGGGGCCAAAGGAATTTTGGTTGCAGAGGTATATCCTGCACCACGCTGATGAGGGCCAACAGCCCGAAACGCGTTCCAGGTTGGCTTTTCTTGATTTATCAAGAAAATGGTTGGTCAAATATCAAGGAACAGGTTAGACCAATTTTTAGTTGATTTCTGTTCCATAAGATGGCACTCTCTGCCATCTAAAAAACGCTCATGTTAGTGTTCAGGATATGTCTAATTTATTTTTAATAGTATATATAAGCAAAATAAAGGTATAGGGGAATACATAGTTATTTTTTTACTCTTGTTATAAAAAATAAATTTCCCTTTTCATCTAGAGAATATTTTATTCAAAATTTTATATCACAAATATTTTCAAAGATAAATTTAATATATTCGCAAGATATAGCTCTAGCAAAATTAGCATTTATCCATTTAAAGATATATTTCAGCAGAAGAAACTTTGTTGCTCAGTAAACTACTTGATGACAAATTAAAAACTCTCACCTTATTTTTGTATTCTCGGGGAATTTCTTTATTGTGAGAGGATTCTTGGCGCTAATTGTTTCTTCCGTCGATTTAGGCAGACGATGGTCTTAATTAGAATTTTTACTCTTTTTTCAGGAAGAATTCATATATACCTCAACTAATTGAAATGTATACATTGTTTATTTTTTATAGCAAAGTTTATATTCGAAATTAAAGAAGAATTCCCTTAAATATATTCTCTCTATATATGAACCAATTAGAGTGTATATAGAGTTTCTCTAACGTAAATCACCCCCAGAATTATAACAATATAAGCACGTATAAGCTTCTTACTACAAATAAAAAATTCCTATTGCCCTTACTGCAACGGTAAAATATTGAAAGGGCCTGGCTCATCTGTGGCAAATCCACTAAGTGGTTTCGCCACACACACACAGTTTAATCTACCTTTGAATATAAATGATTATATTATCCATTTCATTACAGGAGGTAGGCAATTTGGTATTTTAAGAAAGAAGCATACACGCTTAGAGTTTATAATTTTGAAAAACAGGTGTGGCGCGCTTTTTCATCTAATTAAAGGATACTCTTATCAATATTTTAAAATTTGGCATAAACGACGATATATATAATACGTCAAAGGCATAACTTGCCATTAAAATTGCTAAATCAGAAAGAACTGCAAATTACAAAATGATATTTATTGGATGAATATGATATTGAGGATAAAAAGTGATAAAACCTCAAAGAAATTAGAAGTAATCAATCCTGAGAAAACCCACAAGAACCTTGTTTACAACAATAACAGCACATTACGCCTGAGAATTGAGTAAAAAAAGATTGGATGACAGGTAGAGCATTCTATGCAGCATTATCACGATGCCGCAGTTCATGGACAATATTGACTGGCGTGTGGTGACAAGTTAGTCGATTATCAGCCATTGACCAGACGCTTCATACCGGTGACAAGATAACGTGCTGACCAGGGCAGCAGACAAACATTTCTGAGGTCGTGTATTATCCTGCTGAAACGTAGCGTTTCCCAGGCCTCGAATAAATGGTACTGTCAAGGGCCTTAACACATCGGAGATGTAAAAGGAACTGTTCAAAGTTCAGGGAAAGCGAACAAGGGAAGACCGAGACCGATATCCAATGACACCTCATACCATCATTCCAGGTGATAGGCCAGTATGACGATGTCGAATGACGCTGAAAATGTATCTACATGAGTTTCTTTTGTGTACGTATTCTTTCATCGGCCAGACATCTTTATTTTCATAAATAAATTGTTTTGTCCAAATAACGACACGTGTGTTTGCATTTGAATGAAGCTAAAATGTTTACGTTTATTACAAAATCAGTCCCTAATTCGAAATATCCATAATCATTATACAATTTAAAATATTTGGGCAGACATATAATAATCATTAATCATAAAAGGAATTAATTTTTAATAAGATTCATATGCTTGAAATTCATAATCCTTAAAATTCTAATTTAACTTAATTATTACTCAAAGAAAATACATATTTATGTGTATGTGAAATGAAATATATCGAGAGAGAGATAGTTCTCTATCATTGGAAAAATATCAACATGTAAAACAAAAAATATATATGGTACTTACAAGACATTAAATGCAGAATCTCTGCTTTTAATCATTCACATACACATAAATATAAAACAACACTTAAAGTTTCACCGCATAAGTTTCTTTTCTGTGAAAAATCAATATTTATTTCAAAGAGAAATATTTACTATTTCTAACTTTTTTTTTTTGAATGAAGTATGAAAGGGTGAAATATGAAGAGTAATGGCGAACGGAAAAATAAAAGTGTCCAGGGGCGGGAATCGAACCCACAACGTTCCGCTTACCGGGCAGATGCCATGTCCACTAGGCTACCCTGGACGTATTTTTCCGTTCGTAAATAATACTTAAAGTAACTTATAAAAAATTATGAAGGACTGCGGCGTATGATTATAAAACAACACTTAACGTTTCACCGCATAAGTTTATTTTCTGTGAAAAATCAATATTTAGTTCAAAGAGAAATATTTACTATTTCTAACTTTTTTTTTGAATGAAGTATGAAAGGGTGAAATATGAAGAGTAATGGCGAACGGAAAAATAAAAGTGTCCAGGGGCGGGAATCGAACCCACAACGTTCCGCTTACCGAGCAGATGCCATGTCCACTAGGCTACCCTGGACGTATTTTTTCGTTCGTAAATAATACTTAAAGTAACTTATAATACATTATAAAGGGCTGCGGCGTATGATTATAAAACAACACTTAAAGTTTCACCGCATAAGTTTCTTTTCTGTGAAAAATCAATATTTATTTCAAAGAGAAATATTTACTATTTCTAACTTTTATTTTGGATGAAGTATGAAAGGGTGAAATATGAAGAGTAATGGCGAACGGAAAAATAAAAGTGTCCAGGGGCGGAATAGAACCCACAACGTTCCGCTTACCGTGCAGATGCCATGTCCACTAGGCTACCCTGGACGTATTTTTTCGTTCGTAAATAATACTTAAAGTAACTTATAATACATTATAAAGGACTGCGGCGTATGATTATAAAACAACACTTAAAGTTTCACCGCATAAGTTTCTTTTCTGTGAAAAATCAATATTTATTTCAAAGAGAAATATTTACTATTTCTAACTTTTTTTTTTTTTTTTGAATGAAGTATGAAAGGGTGAAATATGAAGAGTAATGGCGAACGGAAAAATAAAAGTGTCCAGGGGCGGGAATCGAAACCACAACGTTCCGCTTACCGGGCAGATGCCATGTCCACTAGGCTACCCTGGACGTATTTTTTCGTTCGTAAATAATACTTAAAGTAACTTATAATACATTATAAAGGGCTGCGGCGTATGATTATAAGACAACACTTAAAGTTTCACCGCATAAGATTCTTTTCTGTGAAAAAATCAATATTTATTTCAAAGAGAAATATTTACTATTTCTAACTTTTTTTATGCCATGAACAATCCGCCACAGTGACGACCACTTTGTTAAAACATTTCAAGCATAAAATAGATATTAATACGCCCCCCCCATCTATATCCAAACAATAAAACCATTTATAGCTCGATGGGTTTTCTTTTACAAATAAAGCGCTTCCAATGATACTTACAGCAATGGAAACATAGACATAAAACTATGTTCTTAGTTTCGTTCATACCTCTGCCAGAAAAGAATATAAGCAAAAAAAAAAGTTAGAAATAGTAAATATTTCTCTTTGAACTAAATATTGATTTTTCACAGAAAAGAAACTTATGCGGTGAAACTTCAAGTGTTGTTTTATAATCATACGTCGCAGTCCTTTATAATGTATTATAAGTTACTTTAAGTATTATTTACGAACGGAAAAATACGTCCAGGGCAGCCTAGTGGACATGGCATCTGCCCGGTAAGCGGAACGTTGTGGGTTCGATTCCCGCCCCTGGACACTTTTATTTTTCCGTTCGCCATTACTCTTCATATTTCACCCTTTCATACTTCATTCAAAAAAAAAAGTTAGAAATAGTAAATATTACTCTTTGAACTAAATATTGATTTTTCACAGAAAAGAAACTTATGCGGTGAAACTTTAAGTGTTGTTTTATAATCATACGCCGCAGTCCTTTATAATGTATTATAAGTTACTTTAAGTATTATTTATGAACGGAAAAATACGTCCAGGGTAGCCTAGTGGACATGGCATCTGCCCGGTAAGCGGAACGTTGTGGGTTCGATTCCCGACCCTGGACACTTTTATTTTTCCGTTCGCCATTACTCTTCATATTTCACCCTTTCATACTTCATCCAAAAAAAAAAAGTTAGAAATAGTAAATATTTCTCTTTGAAATAAATATTGATTTTTCACAGAAAAGAAACTTATGCGGTGAAACTTCAAGTGTTGTTTTATAATCATACGCCGCAGTGCTTCATAACACTTAAATATGTTATTTTATTTAAATCGCCGTATCAAATATATGAAGATGGCAATGAAAGTGTCAATCAAAACTACAAGATAATCAATCGTAATTAACAATCAAATCTAAAATGGCCGTTCAAGCTCAGCTAATAGGGACGGTAGGAAATGTACAAGAGAAGATTGTGAAGTGTGTGAACTACAAACGGCAGATTTATAGGTGTATACCATAATATGATGTAATGTGAATATACACTCACGGACCAAACTTAAGGAAGTTGTAACTTCTGCCACATATCGGGATTCTTAAAATAACTCTAAAAGATATGTGATACACACTGACCTTTATCGAAGGCACACGAGATAGCCAAGTGTGAGCGAAATTGTCTCTGTCGCATTCCAAAAAAAAAAAAAAAAACAGAGAACCAGCGACATCAAAGACTTTCTACTTCCTCAAATTTTGTCTATGAGTGTACTCTATTATAAAGCGTACTTCCAGATCGTTTCGCTTAATGCTGCTGGTGGCTCAATACCATCTTCGAGAAAAATGCCAATTATCTGCTAATATTTTCCATTTTTCTTAGATTTTCTCAGTATTATTTTCAAGAAAAATAATACATACAAAGATGTTGGCCATTATCAGCGTTGTGAAAATTGCACGTTGTAGACCCACCAAGGACCACCGAATATTTTAATTACAGAAAAATGCAGTCTGAAGGTTCTTAAAAGTGTGCTTAAAAATCTTTAAAAGTAGATAATATAACGAAAGGGCATTTCCTGATTGTTCAATTGAATAACAGGAAATTAATAAAACAAACAAATAGTTGATATTTGCCAATTGATTGTCTTGAACCATCAGCAACATTTGTCACACGATAGGAGGTGCCCTTTCATTATGAAATGACCATGACCTTCCTATCTACTCACCGGGTGAAGTTAGGTAAATATCACCAAACTTCCCATGAGGTACTTAGAGAACAATCCGCCACAGTGACGACCACTTTGTTAAATCATTTCCAGCATAAAATATATATTAATACGCCATCTATATCCAATCAATAAAACCATTTATAGCTCGATGGGCTTTCTTTTACAAATAAAGCGCTTCCAACGATACTTACAGAAATGGAAACATAGACATAAAACTATGTTCTTAGTTTCGTTCATACCTCTGCCAGAAAAGAATATAAGCAAATCAGCCTAATACAATAATACATATTACATGCATGCAACATTTTATTGGGTTTATTGATTAAAATGGCGAAACCGCTGAGAGGTTTCACCAATGATGAGCCAGGCCTTCATAATAAATTTTTCCATTGAAGAAAGAGCAACACATAGCATATTCTACGCTACAATAGCATCTATTTTCAAAACGATTGTAGTTAAAGTAATTGTTTTTATAAGGGAACAAAAAATTGGTTAAAACGCAATCAATTATAGAAAGAATTTTCTCTATATTTGCAAGGAACAAGGATGCGGCTCCATCAGACACAACACAATAAGAAAACCAATCATAGAATAGTTTCCCATTTTAACAACCCAATTTCAGGGAATTTCCCTTCTTTATCATATCAAATCCTGATCCCCATTTGCATCATCAAGTTATTCCGTCGAATGCAACAAAATATTCTTCTTTTTCCTTCCTTCCCCACCTAAATGGATCTTTGATAACGTCGTTGAACTTATTTTGTGTTCTCCTTTTTTCCCCTCTTTCAGTTAAATGTCTTGCATTCTTTGTTTTAGTCCTGTCCAAATTTCTTCCACTACTCTAATTCTCAATGGTGTAAATAGTTTAGAGGGGCCAATCTATGCGTATATTTATATATTTCCACTTTTCTTTTCTTATATATACTCTCTATAAAACATTTTTAGTTCTTCAATTTTAAAATATTTTTCTCATCGAATATACTTCTAATATGATTATTTATATATCGTTTGAAATAGATTGAGTTTGATAGACCATTCAATACTAATTTGTGTTTTGTGTTAAAACAAAAAATATGGATATTATTAGGAATAAATATAAAAATATTAATTTTGACAAATGAATGATACGAAGAAAGAGTTTAGAAAGGTTTAAATGTACGTTTTGAGCCGAAATTTTAAGTTTTCTCATAAACACCACTGACCCCGTGTTTTAAATGGATAATTATATTTCAAAAATATCTGTTCTGTTTTTTTTTCTATTGTTTCGCGAAGTCGCGCGCGTTTATAGAAAAGTTCGGTGTTCTTGGTTCGACTCAAAAGTTCTTTTATTTCCTATATAGATAGATATAATCTCGCCAGTTTGTGTGAAATTTATTTAAAATGTCTGAATTTGGTAGAGCGTTGCATAAAAATGTCTAGAAAAATACAATGTACATCATAGCAATGCCATTAAGCCATGATATTGGATCAAAGCAATAATCGCCTGGTCGGATTTAAGTTCAGTAAGATAATAAACATATATATAGAAAATAAAATACCACGGGCTTATTGCCAATTTCAGATTTTATACCCGAGCCAATACCTGCCATTATTCCATACAGCACATCAAGGGAAGCGCCCCATGTTTATAATTTTGGAATAAGTAAGGCTTTCGAAAAAATCACATGTAAAATAATCAAATATGAAAATTAAAAATTGCCAAATAAAATATTAACATATGGGTTACTCAAATATTTCGAACTCTTTAAAACATTAAGCTAAAAATTAACAGTTATTTTAAAAACCTTTTTTTTTTCTGAAGTCGGAAACCAAAAATAAAATCTCAAGCCTAGGATTAATGCTCAATGCAGTGTTCAACCACAGGTGAGATGGAGTCTCTCTAACCATGGCTTCATTCAGTCCTCATAATAAATTCGAAGCCTAACAAACACACTTATTCCCCGTGTTTGAGAGCTCGAGAGGTGGAAAAATTAAAGCCATTAAATTGGTTTTCTAAGAATGTTTGCACTATTTTACTTTGTGGAACTTGAGATGATTGAATTTCACATTAGTTCTTTACACGGGTGAGCTTAGAGAAGTCTGACGTAATTGAGGTCATATCGAACTCTCGGAACCTTTATAAACAACACTCTACTGGACACCATCTCAAACAGCTTCTTTTAGGAATCAGAGCATCGAATAAGATATTTATTTAAGGGGAGACACATGAATGGAATCGCCTTTAAAGTGGTAGAATAGGAAAATGTCGAATAAAATATTCAAACGGCTTCTTTTAGGAATCTTCATATTACTAGATATTCATCTGAGGAGACCCATGAATGGAGTCTCCTTTAAAGTAGTTTCATAGAGAATGATAAATATATATATATTTATATTTATATAAATATATATATATATAAAACGATCATAATTTATTTTTGTATCTGTAAAAGATATAAGGAAATATTTTCCTGAATAATTGATTTTCAATCAACAGATTATTAATTTTGTTACTCAGCATATTTCTCTTTATCGCCCTTCATTATTTGATGCTAATAAGTTGAAAATTGTTTTGATAAAAAAGAAATTGGTTTGTCATTCTCAAGCTTGCCTCCCCTTACTTTTCTACGTGGCATTTCAATTGAGATATATAGGGTAGATTAGGGAAGACAAACTGAAGAGCACTGAGCAGACCTTGAAGCATAGTAGCTGTGGACTACATTTCCGAGACTGACTCCAGGATTCCACTGCCTTGTCAAAGCCAAGATTTCCCTCCGAAAAGACATATGCCTATGGACGTTACGACCAAAAAGCCTCTATTTATACCATAAGAAAAATCACATAAAGCAACTAGGGACTCAAGACGCTAAGAAAAACATCGACCAAAATACACACGATCCTCGACAGTAGCATTAAACATCGCAAGCTGCGGGTCATAACGCCAATAAGGAAGGAATTACGTTACAGAATAATTTATGTTTCAATTATTAGAGTTTTATTTTTTTGATATTTTGTTAATAACAGCATATTTTTCTTATCGTCTCTCCATTATTTGATGTTAATAAGCTGATAATTGCTTTGATAAAAAATAAATTAACTTGTCTCATCCTCACGCTTGTCTTCCCTCATTTTCTACCTGAAAGAAAACACAATCCTAAAAATATTTGATGACCTGGTTGGCATAAATAATGTCCTGGTTGACATCAATAATGTCGTAAAGATAGAGGCTGCCTGGCCGGCATTCATATTTCTTGAAAATAAAGTTACTTCGGCCAGTAAATATTTTTATTACCTCGACGTTTTGACAGAAATCTTTTGTCCTCGTCAGGAGCAAACAAACTTTTTTGTCGAAACGTCGAGGTAATAAAAAGATTTACTGGCCGAAGTATCTTTATTTTCAACAATTCAATAATTTCCTTCAACTTTTCCCTTCCTGCGCGATCCTGTGTATAATTATGCCAGTTCTCTTCATAGACATAAGTAAATCATTTTATTCGCGATCAAACGTTGCGGCCCACTGTACGTATTACATTCCAAACACGATGCGACGCCAGCCATCTCTGTCCTTCACAAAGACATAGAAAGAACGGTATATATTATACATATATACTAAATCTGACATGAAATAGGATAGAATTTTCAACAATCCATTCATACCCAAAATATTTTACCAAATCATGCTATCACTATGACAATTCATAAATTAAGTTTTCCTACATTAAACCCATTTATTTCAGCTTGTATATAATTTCTCTAGTATTCTACAAAAATTACCACTGAAATTAGAATTCAATGTGTGTGAGAATATTTTCATTCTAAAAATAAACATTCTCAATAAATAAAAAAAATAATATTCGAGATTAAATTATTTCCCTCCACCGACCCGAATATTTAATATATAACTAAATAGGCTTAAATACTTAAGGCTATATATGTATATTTAAAAAAAAGGTATGTCCTGACTGCTCACATAAGCATTTTAGATGGCAGAGCGCTCTATATAGTGGAATAAAATTAGCTAAACGTTGATTTAAATTTAACATTTAGTTGAATTTTGTTCCAATAGATGGCGCTCTTCTACCTAAATAATGCTCATGTGAATGGTCAGGATATGCCTTTTTGTTTTTAATATCAACACTTGACCATTTATCAATTTTTTTCTTATTTTCACACACATATATTATTTTGGGTTGGACAAATATCAGGGAACAGGCTAAATCAATGTTTAGTTGATTTCTGTTCCACCAGATGGCACTCTGCCTTCTGAAAAGCACATGTGCTCCTGGTCAGGATATGCCTTTTTTATTTTTAATATATTATTTTAATGATGGAGTAATTCATATATATTGTTATCCATAAATAAAGTATACTAGCATATATTGGTTTAAAAATATATTTTCCTAAAGCCGAAAAACCAATAAAAAAAGAACGTATTATTCAACACCAGGAAGCTCTACGTAATCACAAACCATTATCTCTCCAAGTAGATCACGCGCTGAACACAATAGCCATATATACCGGAATATACCCAAGGAAATCATCCATGTTATACAAGAATATTAAAGAAAAACATTGAAGAATATTTTTGGAAAGAGAAGACAAAGAGAACATAAATAAAGAAAATGATTTACTAGACATCTATCGAGAATTTATACCTTGTTAAATCATTTCATCATTCATTTTAACATTATGCATTTGCGCGCCATCTGTTATGTGAAATTCAAACTAAATTTACGCGAATATTTCTTTTTTTTAATAGAACAATTGTCTACGTCTTTTACTGCAATGATAAAATAATGGGAGGGCCTGGCTCTCTCTCTTCTCTCTCATTATTGGTGAACCCACCCAGTGGTTTCGCCAGCTTAATCTACAATACCGCTGCAATATTACATTGGGTATGGTAGATTAAACTTGTATAGCGACAGTAACTCACCACGTGATCTAATTTAAATTATGAAGAGATAAAGAGATAAAGAGAGGCGAGCTGCCCTCAAATATTGGGAAAATACATTTATTTTAAATCCAATATATGCGTCACATATCTTTCATCAAGACAACGCACTTGCTTACAAAAGTGTGTTGGCCATGGGAAAACTGCGACATATGAGGTACGATTTGCTCGGCTATCCCCCCTATTCTCCTGATTTGCCATTCTCAGACGTCCATCTCTTCCCACACCTTAAGACATTTGTTTTTAGCAAGCGCTTCGCGTCCAATGAAGAAGTTGAGAAGGCTCTAGATGAATATTTTAACAGCCTTCCAGACTCTCATTTCCGGGAAGGAATACTGATATTGTAACAATGTTTTCGTTATTTTATTAACATATTATTTTATAAAAATTATATTTATATTTTCTACTCTGTAAACTTCCTTCATTACCTCTCTGGTATTTTATGAATGTTGATTTTTTTTCTTTCCATAAATATTTTGCTGTGTCAGCCTGAAGTTTGTCTTCCCCCCCTAATTTTCTACGTTAAAATATTAGAGAAACGCTGGACCAAGTGTGTTGAAGTCAAGGGTGATTATGTAGAAAAATAAAATGTTTTTATAACTCGAAAATCAGAGCCTTTCGTTGTCAGGCCGAGCACTTTCCATCTTACTATATATGCCCTCTGTAAATAAATAAATGCTGTAACAGTTTGAAGAGCGATGTTAAAATAAATCATGGCAAGAAATTGCAGGGTCGAGTGAGAAAAAAAGCGCCTTTCATTAATTTCTATATCGGGAAGGCGACGTAGATATTAATGGTCATAAAAATGGTTAGTTAGTTAAATGGTCGATAGGTGGCAGTTTTCCAGAAAATGGTAATGGAATTTATAGCCTTTGTCGTTTTTTCCCTTTGTAAACCTAACTTGGGGAAATTTGCTTTAGTGAGTTGTGGTGTTATATTAAGGTTTCTATTTATGATACTTCTATATAAACGTTATATAAATATAGAGTGAAATGTTCGTCTCTCTCTCTCGTTTGTATATATAATATATAGAAAATATAGACAACTTATTTGAACTCTATAAGGTTTATTAATCACTTGGTTCTTTGAGGTCAATGCCATTACAGAGAGAGTAGAACCTCCCTAAAACCAACTGGGGATTTAGCGAACTTTCCCCTAACGACCCTAAAATAACCCCCAATATTGAAATAGAATCGTGTATTGAACGAGGTCTTGAACCAAATTTCAGTTCCATTGTGTGAGGTTCGCTATATCGAGTTTTTATTGTATTTTCCTATGTTTAGCATATATTTGATGAATGATTATTAAAGAAGAAAGGCTTCTCCAATGTCTTCTCAGTTAAGTAATATATAGATAAATTGTGTGATATACTTTTATAATTAGAAAATATTTAACAATATTAAAAGAATAACCCTAAATATGTTATTCCTCCCTTAGAGAGAGAGAGAGAGTAATAGGAAAGTGTGTTATTACAACCGATTTTCAAATTGACTTTAAATATGAATTTATATATATATATATTTTGAAGATTGAGCAATCCATAATTAAAATTATATTTAAAAAAGATGCATATATTGGATTTTTTAATGAATTTATTATTCCAATATTTCGAGGGGCAACTCGCCTCTCTTTATCGAGGATGTTTGTGTTTTGCACTAAAGCATGCGCGCACGCGTACACCACTCTCGTTCTACAAGGCCAATGAAAGAATTGTATCTTTGATTTAAACATTACTTTACAGTAATGTTTAAATCAAAGATACAATTCTTTCATTGGCCTTGTAGAACGAGAGTGGTGTACGCGTGCGCGCATGCTTTAGTGCAAAACACAAACATCCTCGATAAAGAGAGGCGAGTTGCCCCTCGAAATATTGGAATAATAAATTCATTAAAAAATCCAATATATGCATCTTTTTTAAATATATATATATATTATATTAATTGAATAGCATATTTTGGATCAAAAATAAAATAAACATTTTATTTAATATAAATGCCAATATTTCAATAGGCTATACGCCTAACTTCGTCAGGGCTTTTCTTGTTTTTGAACTGCTTTGGTTCATCACGTGATGCCTTCACGTGACGATATATAAATATTTGCAACTCTGTGGGGATAAAATATTGGCATTTATATTAAATAAAATGTTTATTTTATTTTTGATCCAAAATATGCTTTTCAATTAATAATTTCATATGGATTGCTCAATATTTAAGATATATATTATATAAATATATTGTAACAAATATAATTTATTCACCAATATTTCAGTTGGCTGAACGCCAATGATTTTCACGGCAGAGGCGACCTTTATTTTTATAGATCACTATCCCCCCTCCCCGAAAATATTCTGTGTATATTTCGGCTATAGATATTTCCTAGCCACTTTCTAGCAAAGAATCTCTTTGCCAGATTGTGAAGATTTCATTTGATCCCTTGTAAATCTCATGATATGTAGTCCGCCATGGACTCACGAGGGCCATTAGCCTGACACCACGGTCTCCAGGTGGGCGCAGTTTGACAAAACTGCTTTGAACCCCCCCTCCCTCCGAGTTCCCTAGTTTGCGGAAATAGCCTGAAAGATGGCGTCTAGTTTTGACATATTTTTGACTGGAGAGGCTACCTTTATTTTTATAGATCAATATTCTTTCGGCAAAATTTCCAATTATATTGATTCATTAGGGAAAGTCTGCTTTTCACATGTATATACATGTGGAGCACTTTACAGTAAAAGCAGTCGCCTACTTCTACCCACCATAATTACCATGGCCAGTACCACGTGTACTAGGGATAAGCAAAATAAAAAAAATAGGGAAAGTTATTTGTGTGGATATATATTTAATTTTCAGGTCTAAATTACAATGAAAGATCGTCAATATGATATAGGTATTCTAATAGAAGGTATCTTGTGAAGGTTAACTGCGCATAACCAGAGAAGATATAAAATATTCAATCGATAAAATGTTAGGTATTGCCAGAGCCTAGATTTAGGATAAAATTCTGAAAATAAAATTCATGAAAATTATAAGAAAAAAACTTTTTACAACGAATTTGCTGAAAAAATATTACACATATATTAACTTTGCTATAATTTATCTGAATTATTTATTAAGAATAAAATAGGAAATAAAGAGACCAAATCATTTAAGATGCCAGAATCACCCTGGCAATCCAATCTCTGGTTACAGTAAGGTAATTTCAGTTGTTTGATATTTCGCGCAATAAAAGGAATAAATTTGAGTTGTTGTTAAAATAAACAGATCGTATAGACTTATTTACATCTTAATTAGATTTACCATATTCAATCTGGTAAAATATCGTTTATTCTCAAGTCGCTAGATAAAGTAGGTTCTGTTAACGGAAATTTACGGTTGTCTTGTTAGAGTGTAAAGGACGATTTATATGACGTTAATTGACTCTAACTTTACTGCTTTGACAAATTGGAATGGCGGATACTTTGTTTATTTATATATCTTTTTCTATAATCGAGTAATGAGTGTTGTGTTTTAATATATCTATATTTCGCCTGTATGGGACTTTGATTCCAGTAAAAGGCTTGTTGCTGCTGTTGTATATAGTCACAGTGTAGAAAATACTATACTAAAGCTACTACTTATAGGTTTCTCTCTGTATTCTCAGTTCTCTTCTCTTCAATTACTCTGTAAACTGGCGAATCCTTTATAGGACGAGAGGTCCTCAATAAAGGCTTTTGTTGTTCTACGAGTATATCTATATTTCGTATTAATTATATAACTATATTAAGAGTAAAAGCTTTTTGTAACAGAAGAGTAAAGTAAAATATAATAAATTATAATCACAGATTTTGAATATAACATTGAGTATAATATAACTATATTTATAGATTAGTCTTGATTATTCAACTTGCGTAATTTTTAAACAACATGCGCCGAGTCTTCTCTAAGGTGTGTGTTAACATACCTAGGTGTCGCTATGTGAAATATTAGTAATTTTATTGAGGTTTAATACAACTATGTGCATATATGTGAGGAAGTGTTTCACACATGTTTCTATTGTAAACCTCTTAAGAAAATTGACGTTTAATATATTCTATGAAATGTAAATGAATATTAGAAAATATCAATTCTAAATGAAATATTTGTCATCAGCTTATTTAAATATATTAACTTTCCAGTAGAATTTATTAGTGAAATATCTTGATGAAGAGATGTTAACACGTCAACCTTGTGCGGTAAGGTTTTATTGGCCGACATTTTAACGACCCGTTGTCACCAATTTAAAATATATGGTGCTTATTTGAAAAAAAAAATAACTTTCTATAGCAAGTGATTATTTTGTTCATTTTAAGTAAAGCTTTACATTTTGAAGTAGGAATGATCTTATGTGAAAAAATTCGAGTATATGTTGAACAAGACATTTTCACATTCTAAACTGAATATACAGACCACCTGCAGTTTGTCATACATTTAACCCTTAGTTTCCTGACATTTTATTGTCAAAATATACAGAGTTCCCGTTCCACAGATAGTTTCTTATTCCTACAACACAGGCTATAACACGACCGTTCCTTTTAAAAAATAAAATATACAAAACAATATCTACTATCTATACTGGCGTGATAAGAATATTTGAAGGGCGCGCACCTGGCTCATCACGGGTGAACTCTCTAATCGCTTTCGCCAGTTTATTCCACCATACCGTTCTAATATTGTATTGGGACGTTTTGGGAGGGTATACTACGGATGAGTCAGGCCCTCTCAATATTTCTTATCAAATTTGCAATTAGAATTTTTTATGCGTTTTATTTTTTCAAATTGTCGCGCTAAAATAGTTTAATTTATCAAGGCTCACGCGCTAATGCATCATATATAAAAAGGCCTACCAATATTGAGAGGAATAGAAATATTTACCTAAAATTTTATATAATAGAATATTTATTCATTATGTTAATAATATATTATTAATTTTTAAATATATATTTTTGTTACTTAGCAGATTTCTCTTTTCCTATTCTTTATTGTATGCAAATAAGTTTGCATTGTTTTGAGCAAAATAAAATTCATTTGCATTCTCTCATGTTTGTCTTCCCTGATTTATTACGTAACATATTGGTGGAGATGCTGGGTAGTTTAGTGACGAAAAACTGAAAATTAACCAGAAGAAATTGGGGCCATGGGTGCTGTGGACTACATTTTCTGTGACTGACTCCAGGATTCTTGCACCTCCGTGTCAAGACTTCCCTCCAAGAAGACTACATCCCTATAGACATCACAGGCAAACCAATTTTACCCCGAAAAAAAGGCGTCAAACTATTAGGAGCCACTTTTTAAAATTTATTAATCAACCAGGCACGATATTGATATATTTGCGCCTATTATAGAGAAAACAAACAAAATTTGGGATTAAATATTTACAAATTTACAAGTATTTATCGACGGAGTATAGCAAAAGTGGCTGATGTAAGAGAGTTAAATAATTTATATCAGGGAACAATCGAGATGTCTCACTTTTGTAAAGTTTGGACAGTCGTAGATAAGGTGAAGAACAGGCTGTTCAGTTTCTCCGCAGGAACAATTTGGTGTTTCTGATAAACCTCTTTTATGTAATTAATCATGGAATTTTTCGTGTGATGTGACAAATTGAGGGAATGTAAAATTTGAATGGAACTGTATAGGTAGGAATTCCGTTTGTAATAATAGTGCGAATTGTATATTTAGTAGTATAAATGGATTGATACAAATGATTCATAATAATAGATTATTTTTGCCAATTATTGTTGTAAGTATTTCTCTTGGTAATTTTTTTTTCAGTTCGTATTTTATTGATTTATAGTTGAGATAGTCTTTTATGAAAAGTGTATGCGAAAGGAAGTGTGGACATTCGTATGATATGGTTCGATATCCATGTACCACTGAGATAAGAATATTATGTTGTAATGAGAATGAAGTTTCTGTAAAGAACGTATAGAAATATTTCTATACCATATTTCGCTAGCATAAGTGGCTTTCGATCGTATGAGTGATTTATAAATTGTACTTTTATTATAATCAAATCCCCAAGATTTTCACAAATTGAGAAAAGAAGGAACTTTATATATTTTTGCATTGAGCTACAATATCCTCTAAGGGACTTAAAAATTGATCTTTTTTTGTTTCTTTTGTTATCGGAGACTCCGAGTATCTTGATTTGATCTGTAAGAGAGGCACATCTACCTTTAAATAGGCATCAGAACGATGCATTATGTTCATGTTCATCAAATATATTATGTACTTATCTACTAGACCATCGTGTCATCTTCTGATTCCAGCTTCACCGCACACATACTCCCACTTGCGAGATGTTTTTAGAAGTGATTAATGCGTGGATGAAGGAAGCCAGAAAAGAAGCCATAAGGGAAGCCATTAGAAGTGATCAAATTTCAAGCGGAACAGTTGTCTGCATCCTCTGCCACTCTATTATTCTGCGTATATTTAATGGTGGTTCCTCGATTTGTTGATTGATTTTAATCCACTTTAATTTTTTTATTTATTGTATGTTATAAAATGTAATTTATGAGTAATTGAAGAAATCCGTACGCCTCCAAGAACCTTGATTTTTTGAATTAAATGAATGTAAAGTGATGTGATTATTTTTATTAGAAAAAATATTATCTGTTTAAAAAGATAAGTATTTTTCAATGTTTTTGACTTTTTTGTTTTATTTCTTGAAAATATTTTTGTGGGGCCGAAAAGAGTTCGTTATAACAGTGGATATTCGCTTCAAGGGACCGCATTTGTTTTTCGTAAGTTCGTTATATCCGATTTGTTCGTTTATAACTTGAGTCTTTCTCCATAACTCAATGCTTTTTCGAAGGAACGCTAGGTTTGTTCATTATAACCGAGTGTTCGTTATAACTGTAGTCTTTCTCCATAACTCAATGCTTTTTCAAGGAACCGCTGATTTTGTTCGTTATAACCGAATGTTCGTTATAACTGGAGACTTTCTTCATAACTCAATGCTTTTTCAAGGAACCGCTGGTTTTGTTCGTTATAACCGAGTGTTCGTTATACCTGGAGACTTTCTACATAACTCATTGCTTTCTCAAGGGACCGCTGGTTTTGTTCGTTATAACCGAGTGTTCGTTATAACTGGAGACTTTCTTCATAACTCAATGCTTTTTCAAGGGACCGCTGGTTTTGTTCGTTATAACCGAGTGTTCGTTAAACCTGGAGACTTTCTACATAACTCAATGCTTTTTCAAGGGAAGGCTGGTTTTGTTCGTTATAACCGAGTGTTCGTTATACCTGGAGTCTTTCTCCATAACTCAATGCTTTTTCAAGGAACCGCTGGTTTTGTTCGTTATAACCGAGTGTTCGTTATAACTGGAGACTTTCTTCATAACTCAATGCTTTTTCAAGGGACCGCTAGTTTTGTTCGTTATAACCGAGTGTTCGTTATACCTGGAGACTTTCTACATAATTCAATGCTTTTTCAAGGGACCGCTGGTTTTGTTCGTTATAACTGAGTGTTCGTTATACCTGGAGTCTTTCTCCATAATTCAATGCTTTTTCAAGGAACCGCTGGTTTTGTTCGTTATAACTGAGTGTTCGTTATTACTGGAGACTTTCTTCATAACTCAATGCTTTTTCAAGGGACCGCTGGTTTTGTTCGTTATAACTGAGTGTTCGTTATTACTGGAGACTTTCTTCATAACTCAATGCTTTTTCAAGGGACCGCTAGTTTTGTTCGTTATAACCGAGTGTTCGTTATAACTGGAGACTTTCTTCATAACTCAATGCTTTTTCAAGGGACCGCTAGTTTTGTTCGTTATAACCGAGTGTTCGTTATACCTGGAGACTTTCTACATAATTCAATGCTTTTTCAAGGGACCGCTGGTTTTGTTCGTTATAACTGAGTGTTCGTTATACCTGGAGACTTTCTCCATAATTCAATGCTTTTTCAAGGAACCGCTGGTTTTGTTCGTTATAACTGAGTGTTCGTTATTACTGGAGACTTTCTTCATAACTCAATGCTTTTTCAAGGAACCGCTGGTTTTGTTCGTTATAACTGAGTGTTCGTTATTACTGGAGACTTTCTTCATAACTCAATGCTTTTTCAAGGGACCGCTGGTTTTGTTCGTTATAACCGAGTGTTCGTTATACCTGGAGTTTTCTACATAACTCAATGCTTTTTTAAGGGACCGCTGGTTTTGTTCGTTATAACTGAGTGTTCGTTATTACTGGAGACTTTCTACATAACTCAATGCTTTTTCAAGGGACCGCTGGTTTTGTTCGTTATAACCGAGTGTTCTTTATAACTGGATTCTTTCTCCATAACTCAATGCTTTTTCAAGTAACCGCTGGTTTTTTTCGTTATAACCGAGTGTTCGTTATAACTGGAGTCTTTCTTCATAACTCAATGCTTTTTCAAGGGACCGCTGGTTTTGTTAGTTATACCGGTGTTTACTGTATATAATAAAAAGGCACACATATCCTGACTGCTTACATTTTTTCACACACACATATATTTTTGAAACTTAGGCCAAGTCATATTTAAATAGCTTTTACCAATATATAAATTTATTACATCAATAGCATGTATGGCCCTACACAATACAAAAATTGTAGAACGGTGTAAATTTAAAACTTGAACGTTCTCGATCAGGTAGGACGGAGATTGTTCTCGGAGGTCGTTTACTTCCAACGTTGCAATGGAGGCCGATTGATTATGGAAATGCGAGGGGAACACGCCGATTAGGACAGAGCTGGAATTACCAATTGCCATTTCTGGTTTACACATCCAGCTACTATACGAATTCCATTTTAAACGATTTCTTTGCATGCACGTAATACTATCTGTTTATCTTATACGATCATCATCAATTATAGCTTTTAGAACTTTTATTTTTAAAATATTTACAAACTTTTTAGATATTATATTAAGTTTAACGAAATATTGTATTTTATTTTTCTCAATTTTCAAATAATAAATATTTGAAATTTTACGATCCGTCTTGAACTTGTATGTATGCAATCTTACGATAATAGGTCATATCTAAATTCGAATTTCAGAATGAAAGCAAAGTAGATTTCAACATTCTCCGCCGTGAAATACTTAGAAATATTAGTTAAATACTTAGATATATAGTGAGTCGCCTATAAATAGTTTCAGAATTTACAGGTGTGTCCAAAAAGTACCTCATAATTTCAAAGTGAAATAGCCTGACTTTTGATTAATTTCTATGAGAATTGAGAGTGTATAGTTAAATAAAACGCTTCAAATTAAAAATAATATAATGTGCATCTTTTTCAGATAACTCAATTTGTGATATTATGTCTTTTCTTGTGCAAAGAGTATTATTCTAAAATCTTATTACCTGATAGACAAAAAAAAAACGAAATTTTTAAGGTGTAGCATTATTTAAATCAAAGTTTGACTATTTGAGTAATATAATTGTACTTTGAATTTGTACAGTACCTTTTATAAACACCTGTCTGTATATTACGTATTAATAAGAAGCAAAGACCGGCATGTAACAGAAAGTGAACTTAATTTCCCTCCCATCTGTTATAAGCTAATTTGTAGTCAAATTAAAATAATTAAAGCAGCCCAATCTCTCTCTCTAATTATTGTAGTATGCGGGTAAATGTGGCTAGGTAATTGTTTCTATTCCGCTCACTCAATCGACCATCGTGGCCTAATGCGGTTTGGCGTTAATTACTCCACCGTGACAGCAGCCAGCTTATCTCTCTCTCTCGTACCGACCTTCTTGCTGGAAACTTCTCTCTCATATCTAATCTTACTCTGAATAAGGATACCTATATATATTATCTAGTTGTTTGACAACACTATAACCTTTTTTTACAGTTAAACTTACTCTATATGTCGAGAGATATATAAAACCTAGTGTGGTAGTTGAAACACTATATCCTTCTTACAGTTAGACTTACTCAATATGTCGGGAGATATATAAGCTAGTGTGGTAGTTGAAACACTATATCCTTATTACAGTTAGACATATTCTATATGTCGGGAGATATATAAGCTAGTGTGGTAGTTGGAACACTATATTCTTCTTACAGTTAAACTTACTCTATATGTCGGGAGATATATAACCTAGTGTGGTAGTTGAAACACTATATCCTTCTTACAGTTAGACTTACTCTATATGTCGAGAGATATATAAGCTAGTGTGGTAATTGAAACACTATATCCTTCTTACAGTTAGACTTACTCTATATGTCGAGAGATATATAAAACCTAGTGTGGTAGTTGAAACACTATATCCTTCTTACAGTTAGACTTACTCTATATGTCGAGAGATATATAAAACCTAGTGTGGTAGTTGAAACACTATATCCTTCTTACAGTTAGACTTACTCTATATGTCGGGAGATATATAAAACCTAGTGTGGTAGTTGAAACACTATATCCTTCTTACAGTTAGACTTACTCTATATGTCGAGAGATATATAAAACCTAGTGTGGTAGTTGAAACACTATATCCTTCTTACAGTTAGACTTACTCTATATGTCGAGAGATATATAAAACCTAGTGTGGTAGTTGAAACACTATATCCTTCTTACAGTTAGACTTACTCTATATGTAGAGAGATATATAAAACCTAGTGTGGTAGTTGAAACACTATATCCTTCTTACAGTTAGACTTACTCTATATGTCGAGAGATATATAAAACCTAGTGTGGTAGTTGAAACACTATATCCTTCTTACAGTTAGACTTACTCTATATGTAGAGAGATATATAAAACCTAGTGTGGTAGTTGAAACACTATATCCTTCTTACAGTTAGACTTACTCTATATGTAGAGAGATATATAAAACCTTGTGTGGTAGTTGAAACACTGTATCCTTCTTACAGTTAAACATATTCTATATTACGATATATAAACTAATGGGGTAGTTGAAACTATCCTCCCTATAATTAAATATGGTCTATATGACGATATTACATTAGTGTAGTAGTTGAAACTATCCTCCTTACATTAAGAAAAAGGCATCTCCTTATCGTGAAACTGAAAGTTGCTGATGGCTTGCGCGCCATCTACCGGAATAAATATCAACTATTCTCGTTGATTTTTAATTATTCCAGAATTGGCCAAATACCTATTCTTGATTAATCAAGAAAAGCTAACCACATTTTCTTAATTTATGCACCTTATCCCATACGATATATATCACATTTGTACTATTTTTCCATATCTTCCTTAAAGTTAAATATATATGAGCTAATGTGGTAGTTTAAACTATCCTCCCCACAGTTAGAGATATTTTATAAGGCGATATATAAGCTAATGTGGTAGTTGAAACTATCCTCATTACAGTTAAACTTATTCTAGATGACGATATATAAGCTAGTTTGGTAGTTGAAACTATCCTCCTTACAGTTAAACTTATTCTATATGACGATATATAAGCTAGTGTGGTAGTTTAAACTATCCTCCTTACAGTTAAACTTTTTCTAGATGACGATATATAAGCTAGTGTGGTAGTTTAAACTATCCTCCTTACAGTTAAACTTTTTCTAGATGACGATATATAAGCTAGTTTGGTAGTTGAAACTATCCTCCTTACAGTTAAAATCAATTTAGATGACGATATATAAGCTAATGTGGTAGTTGAAACTATCCTCCTTACAGTTAAACTTATTCTATATGACGATATATAAGCTAATGTGGTAGTTGAAACTATCCTCCTTACAGTAAAACTTTTTCTAGATGACGATATATAAGCTAGTGTGGTAGGTTAAACTATCCTCTTTACAGTTAAAATCAATTTAGATGACGATATATAAGCTAATGTGGTAGTTGAAACTATCCTCCTTACAGTAAAACCTATTCTAGATGACGATATATAAGCTAATGCGGTAGTTTAAACTATACTCCTTACAGTAAAACCTATTCTAGATGACGATATATAAGCTAATGCGGTAGTTTAAACTATACTCCTTACAGTAAAACTTATTCTAGATGACGATATATAAGCTAATGTGGTAGTTTAAACTATACTCCTTACAGTAAAACTTATTCTAGATGACGATATATAAGCTAATGTGGTAGTTGAAAACATTCCTCCCTAAAGTTAAATATATTCTATATGACGATATATAAACTAGTGTAGTATCTGAAACTATCCTCCTCATAGTTGAACTCATTATATATAGCGATTTATATAAGCTAGTGGGATAGTGTGTGTGTGATGAAGCTATCCTCCATATGTTCAAATTTACTGTATATGGTGATATAAAAGCGAGTGTGGTAATTGACACTATTCTTACATTTAAACTTATATTTATCTTTATGTACACACGCCACCTCAAGGCCATTTTTCTCTTTCAATAAATGCATTATAACATGTAATTTTTCAAATTTATAAAAACGAGCATTTATTTAATTTTTTAATTGAAATTCAGATCACGGGAGGAGGAAGCAACAAAAAATATTTTGGTAATATTTTACAATTAATACAACTTAAATATCATAGTTTCGGCCGATTTCATTTATCCTTTCTTAGGATGTCAGGTAGTCGGCACTGCCTTTTTACTGATGAAGGAAATATATAGAAAACATTCATATTTTAGCTTAAGATGGCTTCAAAGAGAAAGTCGGCGATCGCTGTTCCCCTGATGTCGTTTCATTTGTCTCCCCACAGGGAATGATGAACATTGCTATATCGATTCCTATCAAGTCGTGGTTACACACACTAATTAGGTTTTTAACTTCTTCGTGTAGATTGAGAGATGCTGATATAGAAATGTAAATTCCAAAAAAATGGCCTGCGAGGTTGTTGAGAAGCAAATAATTCAAGGAGTTCCGAATTCTGACGAAACTTACTTTTTAGTGTTTACCTACAAAAGTAAAAAGTACTTGAACCCCTAAAGTAAAAGTAGCATAACACACAGAAACGCGTACACCCAAAAGTACATTAACATAAAAAAGGGAGGACTTAAATAAAAAAACACGATAGTATATAACAAAACCAGTACTTATTTCTTTTATTCCAAGCGTTGAGCAGACCTGGGTTACACAGGTATGAGAGGAGATCACCATACACGAACCAAGAACACAAAGAACACTTTAAACGTTCACGCAACAACTACTGACAGAGTCCTCGCATTACCTTTGAACTCCCTCTATGTGCAAACATGGCCACATTCGTCCAATTAGGTGTGGGAGATCAGTTCTCTAACCAATTAAATAATTTCCCCTCAAAATTGACATGTTTAAAACTGCTTATGTGTTTGTCAAATAATTTGTCAATTCCGATTGCAGTGTTGCCCGTTCCTTCTTCATTTGTTTGAAATATCCACTTGTAGTGATGTAAAAATCGGCCAATCTTCTGATAACCTATCCTTTATTGTTGAGAATAATCGCCGAGAAGATATAATACGAGAAGGGGTGTGTATGTGTGTGAAACCGAAATCGAGAAGTTTCTTTTATTGGGAGACCGTATCACACGAGCTTTCGAACCACACGGTCCTTCGACCGGTGCAATATCGTTTATATTGAGAAAATTATCACTAGTCGAAGGACCATGAGTTTCGAAAGCTTATATCCAAATTAAAGAAACCTCTTGCTTTTGCACCTTTATCCTTTTTTATCGCAGGTTCTCGTAATGGTATTAGGTCAGTGTTTTTCTCTTCGCTATAACCTGCCAGAAGTGTTATTGTATTAAGACTCACTTCTATTCGCGTTGTAATGTACAATTCTGATTGACTTTAGGGCATAGTTAACCAAATATTTTTGCCTTGATTTTTACCTTTGAATTATTTGGTAGGATGGATAAAATGAATTATGAGCGTGCGATAGGTCTTTGCGCTTGCAGTTGAAGAAAAAGACTGTGGAGGAATCGAAATTTGAATGTCATTGGAATTGCTGCAATGTCTGCAATGTTTCTTCTACATGCCAAATTTAGCCACATGTCCAAGACCGAGACATATCAATCATTGGGTGTGCAGCCTTGATTACTCATCTCGTCATAAAAGTATGAACGTTGATTTTGTTGACCCGTGATAATAAATCGGGTTAATATCTTGAGAACAGAGATCCTTATAATTTTCACGTGCTCATTTGATCATCCCGATGCTGCAACAATACAGCAATAAGGCAGTAACGCGTCACCTACATACACACAAAATAAAACAATAAAATATTATATGTTATTATACTATCCTCACAGAGCACCTATGTCCACATTTTTCTTAAATACCATAACCAATATTTACCTCTCAGTGATATAACATATAGGATAATTCGTTCAATACAGTATTTGAACTCTAAAATGCGATATACTTGATTAAACCGGCGAAGCCGCTATGAGAGTTCACCACTGTTTGCCCAAGCTTTCCCAATACTTTTTAATCTCAATACGGACAGTAGGGAGTTTGCTTTATTCGAAAAAATCGTTTTTAATAGTTTCATTTAAAGTATATATAAAATTTTAATATTTTTTAATTGTATAAAAAAGAATCCTCTGATAGTTCAACTGAAAGTTGCTGATTGTTTGTACCATGTTTCGGAATAAATATAAACTAATCAATAATTTTAGTAGATATTTACACTCATGGACATGCCTTAAGAAGGTTATAACTTTTAGCATGCATATCGGGTTTCAGACAATAACTCAATCATATTTTATACACAGTGTCCTTTATTAAAGAGACACGTTATAACCAAGTGTAAAAAATTGTCTCAATCAATTGTCACTTCCCGCAAGTTTTGTCCATGAGTGTATTTCGACAGATTGCGCAAGCCATCAGCAACTTTCAGTTGCGCGGTCAGGATATGCATTTTAAAAATATTATCCACTGATCCTAGTACAATATCACTTTTATACCATATTTTTCGTATAGTTTTTAAATTTATTGACACACTTTAAGCGTCTGGATCTTGATCAATGAAAACATTTATTTTATCGCATTTTTTAAAATAACACAAACCATTCAAAACATACGCAGTAAATCAATAGGAAGATTTGTAAAGAGTTTTTTTGGTTTGTTTAAAACGACAAGTTCTTCCTTGGTAGCGTTGAAAAGAAGCGCATCTGTGTTAAAGCTTGCCGTTTAATTAAATAGAGGTAACTCTCTTTACATGTCTTCCTTACTAATGATTTACTGCGCATATGCTTTTTGCAATTATTTTTAATTACATTCCTTACCTGCCGTTATTTTAAACATATCTTCACTGAATATTTTTTAGAAGCAATAAAACCTGCCGTGTGGATGACATTTCTAATTTCAAAGTCACTTTATTTTACCCAAGTATTCATAAAGATATCATAGATCATTGGCTATTACGGTTACTTGAAGTTTTCAACAGAAATAAGAGGGGGATACATTAATAATTATTTCTCCACTGTTTCTAATTCTTTATAAATTTTGGATTGATGATCACATAAAAGCATAATTATTTCGCCAGTCCGGAAGCTTGTTGATCCCATATTGTATTTGAACGTTCTTGAACGGCTCCTACAAGTTCACACTTACTGTACAAGTCTTATCATTCTAGATACTGTTCAAACACAATAGACAGAATTCTATTTACCGCGCTACCTATGAATAAATAAAACCAACAACCCTTCTATTCTCGGTATATAATTAATTACGCCACCCTGGTTACTCCTGTAAATATTGCAGCACAATAGACATTCTGAGACAGACCGTTAGCTTCTCTCAGCGATAATGCTTCATTCGGTGCTAGATCGAGGCTTTTAAAAATGCCTATCGTTTTTGGAGATATATATTGTGATAATAGATCACGGAATACAGGTAAATATATATAATGTTTTGTGATAATATCATTGCAATTGGTATACTGTATATTCGCTGTAAATAATTGCTACACTAGAACCTCTACTATTAGAAAATGATAAAAATAAAGATAATACATTCCAATTTTTTCACGGAGGTGATCCTTAATTGGAAGCTGTATTAGATCACAAAATCATTTTGAATTTTACACAGGTGGTTCTATATGGGGATTGGCCTTTATGACATTGGAGAGTTATAGTAGTGTGCACTGTACAGTGGAGCCTCTGATTAGAAACCACCCTCTATTTTCTATTATCATTGGGTCTTGGCATAGATCATAGAACGACTCATTTATACATTCTACAAAGGTAGGTCGTACATGAAGATTGTCCTTATGACAGTGGAGATGTATGGGACTGTAATTAGCACAGAGAAGAATCTCTAAGGAGAGATCGCTACTCCTTCACATCCTGTATCACTACTCCTTTTTTCACGGGTTCTGGTCGTTTATTGGAGGTTAGGGTAAATCAGAACAATAAGTGGACACAAAGAGACATGTTCGTTCATATATATATATTATATGGGGTAATAGTCATTAGTTGACACAATCAAAGGATCTTGCCCCCAGGACCACCTGTCAGACTGAGCTGATCGCCACCGTTACTGGAACATCGCTATTTTAGATTTGTCTTCGTTCAGAGTTAGGTGTTTATCCTCGAAATATATTTCTTAAGTAGATTAATTTTCTTTATTTACATATAATCTTAAAACATAACATATTTTTCAACATTTTATTTCTTTCACAGTCTTCAGGTGGAGGTAGGACACACACACATCTGCTATCATACAACCGTGAATATTTATGTATATTCGAAAGAAAAGGGAAATTTATGAACATTATATAATTTTATTGCATTTCTAAATTTTACATATATACAAATTATTTAATTAATGACAATTTTTGTAGCTATTATAAATGTTGTTCACTTTTTTATATTGTAGCCGATTATTTATTGTTCTATGAAAATATTTTTAATTTCGATATTGGTATTTTGATACATTGTAAATTTTCTCTTTGTGTCTCTGCTATTTGTTTATTTTTAATTTGGTTTTACATTAAATGAATTTCTGTGCCATCCTGAACTTGGTCTTTCCTAATTTTCTACCTTGCATTTGGTGGAGATGCGGGTAAATTAGGGGAGACAAACTGAAGATCGCCGAGAAGGCCTTGAGGCCATGGGTGCTGTGATCTACATTTTCAGAGACTTGCTCCAGGATTCCGCCGCCGTGTCAAATCCAAGACTTTCCTCTAAGAAGACGATGTCCCTATTGACGATACGACGCCAAAGCCGTTCTTCACGCCGCAAGAAAAAGGACGCAAAGCTACTAGGGACAGATGTCCAAGACTCCGAGGGAATACTCGACAGAACACGTCAGATCCATGTCAGCAGCAACAAGATTTACAAGCTATGGGTCACAGCTCACATAGAGAAGGAACTATGTAACAGTTTATTTATTGTTCTATGAAAATATTTTTTAACTTCGATATTTGTATTTTGATACAGTGTAAATTTCTCATTGCCTCTCTGTTATTTGTTTAGTTTTAATTTGGTTTTACATTAAATAAAACCCGTGTCATCCTGTAGTTTGTGTTTACTAATTTTCTACGTTACAATATATATAGATGCCATATCTTTTTTCTTCATTCAATAACATAAGTCGCGGTATATATCATTTAAATATAGTTACTTTTATAATTTTATAAGAATATTTATATATAATATTGACCTTCTCTATAGAGTCTTTTATATTTGCAAAATGTCCAGTAATTTGTGAAAATAAAAACAATTATTTCTCAAAAAAAAAAAAAAAATCTCCACCTCATTTCCAGGCCTAACGGCTTCATATTAATCCAAATATTTAAACTAAAATATTTATATAAGTATTAAGTTATTTTTGTTTTCAAATATCAAACCAATAATTAACCCAACCTATATATATTGGAATTTATTAACTTGTGGTGCAGTAATTGCTAGACGCACTCTAGCAATAATTGCCATTTCCCATTCAATTAAAAGGTTTGCGGTAGGAATAACGGGATATTGATAGAACTTAATGATGACGGGATCCGTACGGATTACCCGCAAGTAAATTTACCAATCGGCGCTAAGCTCTAGTTCAAACAGGGAGGTAATAATGCCGCGACGGGGCTGTTGCCGAGCCGTGA
>CP092886.1:64964038-65067841 GCA_030710605.1 Cordylochernes scorpioides
TACCATCATTAAATTCCACCAAAATCATTTTAAAACAATAATTTATATAAACCCTAAGCTCCCATTCATAGAAAATGCAAGGTATATAAGAAAGCCAATCCAATACAATACAATAGTAGAACGGTCTGGAGATTAATTTGGCGAAACCGCTGAGATGGTTCACCACTGATGATCCAAGCCTTCTCATTCAACAACTTTTATCATTGTAGTAAGGTCTGTAGATATAAAAAGAAAAACATTGCCAAAAAATTGTTATTAATTTTATCGATAGATGGCAATTGAATTTATAAAATAAATATATATATATTATCGCGTTTGTTTTGAAATATATATTTCGTTTATAAATATTATATAAACAATTTATTATATATATATTATACAGTGTACTCCGCTTATAACAAAGTCGGTTATAGCGAAATTCCGCATATAGCGAATGAAATTGTCTGCACGAAAGAAAAGAAGGGCTTAAACGATTAAAAGAACTCTGGATATTGCGAAGTCGGATATAAAGAATTTTCGCTTATAACGAAGTGATTTGCATGTATAAATTTTTTTTATCCGTTTATAACGAAGTTTTCTCATTTACCATTATAATTGACTATAATTATGCATAATATATATCAAATTACAACGTGTGAATGACACAAATTTAATGATACACAACAAATAAGTTAATAATATACAATTTTAAAATATGCAAACATATTAAGTATTTTTTATATTATTTAAACAAAATTAAATTGTTTAATAAACGCTTATATTTTATTAACGTTTACCATGGCAGGAGAACGAAAACAAACAAGAAACTCTCTATCTCTGTCAGTCAAGCTGCAAATCCTAAGAGAGATTGAAGTGGAGAAGAAGAAAAAGACAGATGTTGCCCAGAAACATAATATCCCACAGTCGTCGCTCAGCACCATAATAAAGAACTCTGAGAAGATCCACCAACAAGCTCTGCATGCGGGAGAAAGCAGTCGGAAACGAGCACGTGGATCTACATATGCTGATGTTGATAAGGCTCTGCTGCAGTGGTTCAAGCAGGCAAGAAGTGCAGCGCTTCCAGTTAATGGTCCATTGCTTTCCGAAAAGGCGAAGACCCTGGCTCTTGAATTTGGATTAAAGGATTTTACTGGGAGTGGTGGATGGATCGAGCGTTGGAAGGCAAGGCATGGCATCAAGCTGCGCAACATTTGTGGAGAATCAGCTGATGTCAATCGTGAGACAATGACGAACTGGTTGACCGATGTAATGCCTAATATAATTAGTAACTATGCTTGCAAAGACATCTCCAACTGCGGATATAACAAACTTCGGATATAACAAAGTGATTGTCATGGATAATGCGACTTCGTTATAAGCGGAGTACACTGTATTTGAAAAAAAAAGATAAGATTTCTGTTGTTTTGGATCATCTTGATGATTATGCTATGGTGGTGCAGTCGTGGTTGAATAATCTTGAAATAATAATAATAATGGTTTTGATCAGTATAATTGCTTTTATTGTGCTAAAGGAATATATAAAACATAATTTGGTAAAAAGTAATGCCTGTCTTAAGGCGAGTAGAATAAGGAAACAAAATATTTACATAATGTACAAAATTTTGAGCCGACCAATGGGGAACAACAACGAGTTTTTATAGGGGAAGCCTGACCTCTGGCGGTTGATTTAACAATATTTGAATCTATGATATATATTTGATAAACATATTTTTATATAACATATATATTAACCATATATATTAACTAACTAAAATAAATAGTTAGCAGGTGCTAATATTTAATGTGAAATAACTTTAAATAATTGGTTAGAGTAAGTTTTTAAGTTTCTCTAAATTTCTTATTCTTTTTTCATCACTCAATACATCCCGCTATTCTTATTTTTAGTGATGTTATCTGCTTAATGCTGGTAGCTGTAGAGCTCACTTCTATTTAGTGCATGTTTACATTTTAGGAAGACAAATTTCGCTGCTTAATGGTGGCCGGCACTAGAATTATTTCATCTTTATAAATATAGTGCACTTTAAATGAAATTTATTTATTACCAGTTGTAAACAAGAAACGCTTTATTCGATCTGGATAATTGCGCGTGAAACTATTTACAATAATTCATATTGTAGTAGAGTAGGTAACAGAATTATCAAAAAAAAATAAACAATTAAGAAAAAGAGCATTAAATAAACATATACATAAAAAATAAGCAAAAACATAGGAAGATAGAAGAAACCGCATGGTAGTTATTTACAATATGTTGAGCAATGATGGAAGTTGATTTAATAACTTTAAATGAAATTGTTCACTAGAGAGAATTGTTTATTATATTTATACTTATTTATCTTTTTAAAATTTCTTTATTGTAACTTATTCATTTAAAAAAATTCATGATATCCAACTTTAAATATACACATAAATATATACTCTTTACAAAAAAAATCGACGCACCAAGAAGCAGTTGTCGATTTATATGAAAATAGGTATACAAAGAGGTTTCGACCAAACATGCAAATGATTGAAATTTGTTGGCCGATTTATGCAAAGCAAGAGCTCCAGCGCATCTGAACTGCGCATCCAGAACGAGCATTCTAGACTCAATATTCGGCGCGGCACGAGCTGATTTTCAGAATTTTCGTTTAATATTTTAGCAGTACGCCTATTTCTACTGTATCAATGCCTCGCCGAAAGATTCGTGTTTATTACGAACATATGTCAGAGTTTTGAAACTGGTCGTGCCATTGGATTGAAAGAGGCTGGTTGGTCTAATCGACTAATCGCGCGACATCTGTGTCGAAGTGATGCGACTATTAGGCGATGTTGGCAAAAGTGGGTCAACAACGGAAGTATGCAACGTTAGGACGGCAGCGGTCGACCAAGGGCAACAACAGAACGGGAGGACAGAGCAATTGTCAGAATGGCTGTCGCAGCACCGGAATCCACGTTATCTACCATCCAACGTGTGATCGGCACACAAGTTTCCAAAATGACCATCAACAGGCGACTGAGAGAGCGGAATCTAAGAGCTCGCCGACCGTTACGATGCCTACCCCTCACACCTGTGCACCGACAAGTCCGAATACAGTGGTGTCGGGAGCGATCAACTTGGAACTGCGCTGACTGGAGACGTATAGTCTTTAGTGACGAGTCCCGTTTCTTACTGAGTCCTGACGACCGTCGCAAACGTGTCTAGAGACGTCCTGGGCAGGGTGTGGATCCTGGCCTTACTGTCGAACACCACACAGGTCCACAACAGGGCGTTATGGTCTGGGGTGCCATTTCATTTGATAGCAGGACCCCATTGGTAGTCATTCCTGGCACCCTGACAGCACAACGGTATGTAGATGACATTCTACGGCCTGTTTTGTTGCCGTTCCTCTCACATCACCCCGGGCTAACTTTTCAACAAGATAATGCCCGGCCACACACGGCACCTGTTACTATGGATTGTCTTCAATCTTGCCGAACTCTTCCGTGGCCAGCAAGGTCGCCTGATCTCTCGCCCATAGAGCACATCTGGGACGTGATGGGAAGTAGATTGCAACCATCCCGGAATGTTGTCTATTTAGCTCGACATTTGGAGACAATTTGGCAAGAATCCTGCAGCACACCATCCGAAATCTTTATCAGTCCATGACACGCCGGGTGGCAGCCTTTATCCAGGCCAGTGGGGGTCCAACGACATATTGACATTCTCAATTTGTGACAATCAAACTCTGAAATAAAACAATAAATTCTTCTGAAATTTTAATCGTTTTTTCCCCTATACATGCTCTTTACATACACCAATTTTTGTCCTAATCTGACAACTCTTTCTTGGTCCGTTTATTCTTTTGTTATACAGTGTATTTAAAATTATGTTCAAGGTCTTGAAGTTGAAAATAGTTCTTCAAAAGTGTTCACAAAGCTAATAAAAAGCTTCTAAGGATTATTGCCCTCCTTATCCCTTTTTCTGTTCATATTCTTATTGGACATGTACAATTTTCTGTCAATTTGACTATTCTTTTCAAGAAAATTTGTCTTTTAATGCTTGTTTCAAACCCCTTTGCTTATCAACAAATACACACGAAAATCTCTATAACGATTTATACAATGTGTAAAAAGGGAGAAGGAATTATTCACTTATAATAGTTAATCTCGACTCACTAGATTTTGGGCTGGGGATTCGGTCGTAGTAATTGTTGTTTACATTTTGATAGAAATTTACCTTTAAGAAAGACTCGCAAGATTTAATGCTATAATATAAATATGTATTTTGTATCTTTATTTATACCTGAAATACTTACTTATGGAAGCAAAAGTATGTAATTTTTAATTCTTGCAAGGGTATTGGATTTGAGCATGATTTTGAAATTTTTAGGTTTCTCTAGATAGACTTGAGGTATGTTAAAAATATATAGAGTTTTGTGGGCAGACGAAAAAGCCTTTTGAAAAGAATTTCTACAATTGGTATACGAGGTGTGTTTTTTTGTTCCGCCTAAGATTTTGAAATATTCAAGATATATAAATGAAAAAAAAATCAACTTGATATAGATCTATATCTGGAAGAAATCATATATAAGATTCTACTCCTGTGAATTCGCAATTTTTTTTTAATAGATAAAATAATTTATACAAGTTTAGGGCATTAAATAATGCACAATCCGTTATAATATTTTAAAAAACTAGAAAACTAAAACTATATAAAAGAACTCCTAACAGTGCTCTATATATTTGAATCATTCAATAGATCCACCTTTCTTCTGTACACATTTAATCCAGCGTTGTTGACAACCTTCAAAAGCACTTTGTTAAACGTCTTATCCAACTCTCTGAAACACCTTTTAACAGCTTGGAATAAATTCGCATCACTTTCAAATGTTTAACAACAACAACAACAACAAAAAAGCCTTTATTTAGGGTCACTGACCCTATACAGGATTCACCAGAGGTATGCATAAGAACAAAGCAGTGAGACAAAGGAAATAACGATATATACAGAGTAAAAAGAGAAAGAAAAAAAAAAGAAACAAGAAAAGGAAAAAAAATAATAAAAGAAAGAGGGAAGTAAGAAATCAACACAAAAAGAGCAGCAGTAAGAAAGTGAGGAGTGAGTATCACTTGGCCTTCTTCTGAGATATGGACTTGTGGAAACCATAAAACGCCGTAGCAATATACTTATTCTGGGTCATATTGTCAATTATTGATGGAAGTGAAGCACAGAGTTGCCCAGTTTTGAGCATATGGGTTCTTCTTTCTTCTTTCAGAGCAGAGCAATCAAAAATATAGTGAGTGATTTCATTTTTTAGTTTTGAATTACAGAAGGTACAAGTCGGGTCCTCACCGCAAGCATCTTGGTGTGGTTTTCTCTAAAAAAACTTGAAAGTATTCTAACTTGTGCGAGTAGTCTTACAACCGGGAAAGGAAAATCCCCTAAAAGGTATCCCTCCGTCTTGAAAGATATGTGAATGTCTTTGTAGTGAGAGTATAGCTTAGATTTATCCATTCTTGTAAGGTCGTTTTGTATAGATTGGTCTGCCGCTGTTTTTAAGAGCCCTGTAATCGCGCTCCTCAGCGTTTCAGGGTCATCACAGGAAACAAGTGCAGGGGATCCATTATTGTTAAGCAGATTAGTGAGCTTTTTAATGAAACCGATGGGTGTGCCGAAGCATTAGAGAGTTCCCGTGTTCTATTAAAACATATACGTGGCAATCTGTCACTGCTCATATTCAACACCCGCAGCCAATACTTCAGGGTTAATTTTAAGGCTGTTACACTCAATGAGATACGACCGGTTTCTAATCTGATTAGGTAACCTGGAGTGTATCTGGGCAGATTCAGGAACCTACGGATAAATATGTCTTGTATACTGTCCAGTAAGTCTTTATGCTCTGTTGCCCACAATGGAGCGGCATACATCAGGACAGCTCTCACTATTGTATCAAAGAGTTTGGTTGATAAATTTATTGACTTTGCTTTTGATATTATTAATATTGGGTGTGTGGCGTTAATTGCTGTAAGTGCTTTTCCTTTAAAGTAATTTGCCGGGTGAGTAGTTGTTATTGTTGGTGTCAGAGGGAATCCCAAGTATGTATATCTTGAAGTTATTGTTATGGGTTTATCATTCCAGAACCATCTATCCATATTTGAGGGTTTACCTCCATTACGGAACACCATAATCTTTGACTTGGACTCATTTAGTGTCATTAAGTTCTCATCGAGATATTCTTCCAGTATTTTGATCTTCTTTTGGAGGTTCATCCTGGACTCACCTATAATTGCTATGTCGTCGGCGTACAGCAATAAATGGATATCTCCAAATTCTGGCAAATTTACACTCGGCAGGTCTGAGTTATTATAAATTTCGATTAAGTCCGTGATAAATAATATAAATAGCAGTGGGGAAAGTGGTTCTCCCTGGAGGACTCCCGAGTTTATCTTAATACTTTCCGTAAATGATCCCTTCCATCTGATAGCTATAGTTGCTTGTTCGTAGTAACTTTTGATCGTACTTATGAATTGGTAACTTATGCCTAGGTTGTAAAGTTTTTTCCAAAGTATTGAGTGGGGTACAGTATCAAATGCCTTCCTCAGATCGACAAAAAAGACATATAGTTTTCCCCTCTTTTTTCTTAATGATAGTTGGATTAAAGTAGTTAGTGTAAATATGTGGTCAATACATGATCTTTCTTTTCTAAATCCCGCTTGGTTTTCGGGTATAACCCTTCTTCCTTCGACCCATTCCTCCAGTCGTGATCTTAGGATTGATGTGAAAAGCTTTGATACATTGCTAATCAGTGCAATACCTCGGTAGTTGGAGGGGCTGTTTTTATAACCATTTTTAAAGATTGGGTGTTCAAATGTTTAACACGAAAAAACTCTTTAAGTTTCCAAACAAGTAGAAGTCTGAGGGTGCCAGGTCAGAGCTGTACGCAGGGTGAGGCAGCAAAGTCCACCTATATCCTGCAATTCGCCAAGTCAGGTGCGCCGTGTGAGGTTTATAAAGATGAAATTCGAATTGGTTATTTTTTAAAAGATATTTCGTTTTGTGGTTCAATTGCTCTTTTTAGCTTCTTCTTATGATTACAATACCTTTCGTTGTTAATAAAATAATTTCTTTCAAGAGTGGCCATTATTATCAGCCCTCTTCTTGGGCTCAAAAGACAGAAAATAATTATTTTGTCCTTGAAACCCTTGTTTTTTACTAGAGATGTTTTGTGGCCATTGCATTGATTGGAATTTGAGGAGGATGATTATGATAAATCCAAGTGTCATCACATGTTATAGAACCTTCAAACCCCTGAGAAAGTTCTCCCAGAAAAAGTCTTCATGAGGTCTAAATAAATCTCTTTCCGAATTTTGCATTATTTCTTGTGTCAAAAGTTTTTGCACTCATTTTTTGAGCATAATTTTCGATATCTTAGATAATTATTAAGTTAAAAACACTTTCCTTTTGTGATTTAACGTGGCTGAATGGTCTCTGGACTTGAACAGGAACTCCATCATCGACCGATGTCCTGATTACTGTGTTTACCTCAGGTTGCATAACCGAATGTAATTATGTTTGTAAATATGAATAGATGAATGTATATTTCATCCTAAAACATCATTTTCATGCTGATAAATTATTAAAATATTTTCAATAGGTCATTGTACATTACTTATATATTGACCGACCCTTGTAAGACCATATTGACAAAAAAAATCTAACCTCATTGAAAATTATTTGCGATTGGAAATGAGAATGTATATTTGCTTTTTTTGTTTTGAATTAATCATAAGGAATTTGACAGCTAGATAAAATAATTTGGAATTTAAAATGCAAAGTCTTTCTTTTAGAGCCGCTCTCCATGCAAGTTATTCCATTAGTAAATATTTTTTTAAATATTGCTATAGTATTAAAATTGTTGTTGTCGTGTCCAATGAAGAGCCTCAGATGTCCCCACGTATCTCTATCACAGCAGTCGCAATGTCTACTATCTTGATGGTTGCTTAAATTGTGATATATTAATATATTAGAGCACATTCCTATAATTACTACTATTAGCAATAATACCGCCTTGTTAATACAATATTCGTCAGACCAGCGTTCTCTTTTGGGAGGAAACCGAGTGAAGCCGGGTATTTTGAGACTGTTACATTCGTATTACAATATCGTTTATTATTTTATTCATCAGTTAAAATATTTTATATATGTATATATTATTACTATTTTTATAGAAAAGCTGAGACAATGGGACCTAATTGAGATCGTTTAAACGACTTGAGGAAAAAGCAACAACAACAACATTATTACAATTTTTATTAATTACCAAAATCAGAAATATAATCCCGCAATATTAATATGTGTAAATAAAATTCGTTCAAATAATATTTTTAATTATCAAAAATTATTAAAATATAGGTATTTTTTAAATTAAAAAAAACTTATCTGGCCCAATAGCATTTTTAAAAATTAAAATTGAAAATTTAAAGGAGGCTGTTTGCCCATGCCCATCTCTCTTCTGGGATTCAAATTCCTGGCAAGCGTATCATCCACGTGATGCACGAGAAGTGGATCTCATTCCTAAACATCAGAAGATGCATTATTACAGGAATGCGGATTTGACAAATTAAAAAAAAATCAAATAACGTCGAAACTCTTTTTTATTCACACCTGATCAAAGGAAGATTTCGGGCAAGCCTTCTTCAGATAACTACGGCGTATAAACAAAAACGTTTATACGTCTTAGTTAGCTGAAGAGGGAATCTCCCGAAATCTTTCTTTCATCAGATGAATAAAAAAGAGTCGCGGCGTTATATGATTTTTGTAATAAGATATACATATATGCACATTAATACTACTATGGATAATATTACTAAATATCTTTTGATCAAATATCAAGTTGCTAATAGTGAAGTGGTATGTTATTCGGACGATGTATCAATTATATGCTGGCACAACAATTTCAAAGACCTGAAATTAGTTATAGAAAAGGCATTAAATGCGATTGATGTATGGTGTAAGAGTAACAAACTTGAAATAAGTCTAGAAAAAAAACTAACACACTTAATATACAGAATAAATTGTCACATTTACTACTAAACATTACATATAACTTGAATAATAAACAACGGGTATTTACATTACGCCACCTCCTGGGGCCAATATGAACATCTATTTACATACATTTTCCCAGGAAACAGGATTACAGCAGTCGGCGATTCTCACACCAGTTTCAGATGGAAACAGGCGAAAGCGCCATCTATTGGCGGAGATTGTAGTCATTTTGAGGCCTTATACGCGAAAATATATTAATCTTTGATATGTTTATATTATACTATACGATTTAATTTTTGTTATTAAACTTAACATTTTAAAAATAAAACTACAACCTTCCGCAATGAGTTTCTTTTATTTGCCTTAAAGGCGTAAAATCTTTATTTTGCACAACATAAAAATGTGTCTGTTCCCTTATTAAAATATAAAATGACTTTATATAAATATTCTACAATGTGTGTCCTTTCAGTTACCATCATAAAATACCACCAAAATTACATTTTAACAATAATTTATATAAACCCAAGCTACCTTTCATAGAAAATGCAAGGTATATAAGAAAGGCCAATCCAATACAATACAATAGTAGAACGGTCTGGAGATTAATTTGGCGAAACCGCTGAGATGGTTCACCACTGATGATCCAAGCCTTCTCATTCAACAACTTTTATCATTGTAGTAAGGTCTGTAGATATAAAAAGAAAAACATTGCCAAAAAATTGTTATTAATTTTATCGATTGATGGCAATTGAAAATTTATAAAATAAATAAATATATATATATATATAATCGCGTTTGTTTTTAAATATATATATTTAGTTTATAAATATTATAAAAACAATTTATTATTAACCATATATATCAACAAACTAAAATAAATAGGTAGCGGGTGCTAATATTTAATGTGAAATAACTTAAAATAATTGGTTAGAGTAAGTTTTTAAGTTTCTCTAAATTTCTTATCTGTTTTCATCACTCAATACATCCCGCTATTCTTATTTTTAGTGATGTTATCTGCTTGATGCTGGTAGCTGAAGAGCTCACTTCTATTTAGTGCATGTTTACATTTTAAGAAGATAAATTTCGCTGCTCAATGGTAGCCCGCACTAGAATTATTTCATCTTTATAAATATAGTGCACTTTTAAAAAGGAAATTTATTCATCACCAGTTGTAAACAAGAAACGCTTTATTCGATCTGGATAATTGCGCGTGAAACTATTTACAATAATTCATATTGTAGTAGAGTAGGTAACAGAATTATCAAAAATAAAATAAACAATTAAGAAAAAGAGCATTAAATAAACATATACATAAAAATAAGCAACAACAAAAGAAGATAGAAGAAACCGCATGGTAGTTATTTACAATATGTTGAGGCAATGATGGAAGTTGATTTAATAACTTTAAATGAAATTGTTCACTAGAGAGAATTGTTTATTATATTTATACTTATTTATCTTTTAAAATTTCTTTATTGTAACTTATTCATTTAAAAAATTCATGATATCCAACTTTAAATATACACATAAATATATACTCTTTAACAAAAAAAAATCGACGCACCAAGAAGCAGTTGTCCGATTTATATGAAAATAGGTTATACAAAGAGGTTTCGACCAAACATGCAAATGATTGAAATTTGGTGGCCGATTTATGCAAAGCAAGAGATCCAGCGCATCTGAACTGCGCATCCAGAACGAGCATTCTAGACTCAATATTCGGCGCGGCACGAGCTGATTTTCAGAATTTTCGTTTAATATTTTAGCAGTACGCCTATTTCTACTGTATCAATGCCTCGCCGAAAGATTCGTGTTTATTACGACATATGTCAGAGTTTGAAACTGGTCATGCCATTGGATTGAAAGAGGCTGGTTGGTCTAATCGACTAATCGCGCGACATCTGTGTCGAAGTGATGCGACTATTAGGCGATGTTGCAAAAGTGGGTCAACAACGGAAGTATGCAACGTCAGGACGGCAGCGGTCGACCAAGGGCAACAACAGAACGGGAGGACAGAGCAATTGTCAGAATGGCTGTCGCAGCACCGGAATCCACGTTAACTACCATCCAACGTGTGATCGGCACACAAGTTTCCAAAATGACCATCAACAGGCGACTGAGAGAGCGGAATCTAAGAGCTCGCCGACCGTTACGATGCCTACCCCTCACACCCGTGCACCGACAAGTCCGAATACAGTGGTGTCGGGAGCGATCAACTTGGAACTGCGCTGACTGGGGACGTATAGTCTTTAGTGACGAGTCCCGTTTCTTACTGTGTCCTGGACGACCGTCCGCAAACCTGTCTGGAGACGTCCTGGGCAGGGTGTGGATCCTGGCCTTACTGTCGAACACCACACAGGTCCACAACAGGGCGTTATGGTCTGGGGTGCCATTTCATTTGATAGCAGGACCCCATTGGTAGTCATTCCTGGCACCCTGACAGCACAACGGTATGTAGATGACATTCTATGGCCTGTTTTGTTGCCGTTCCTCTCACATCACCCCCGGGCTAACTTTTCAACAAGATAATGCCCGGCCACACACGGCACGTGTTACTATGGATTGTCTCAATCTTGCCGAACTCTTCCGTGGCCAGCAAGGTCGCCTGATCTCTCGCCCATAGAGCACATCTGGGACGTGATGGGAAGGCGATTGCAACCATCCCGGAATGTTGACTATTTAGCCCGACATTTGGAGACAATTTGGCATGAATCCCGCAGCACACCATCCGAAATCTTTATCAGTCCATGACACGCCGGGTGGCAGCCTGCATCCAGGCCCAGTGGGGGTCCAACGACATATTGACATTCTCAATTTGTGACAATCAAACTCTGAAATAAAACAATAAATTCTTCTGAAATTTTAATCGTGTTTTCCCCTATACATGCTCTTTACATACACCAATTTTTGTCCTAATCTGACAACTCTTTCTTGTCCGCTTATTCTTTTGTCATACAGTGTATTTAAAATTATGTTCAAGGTCTTAGAAGTTGAAAATAGTTCTTCAAAAGTGTTCACAAAGCTAATAAAAAGCTTCTAAGGATTATTGCCCTCCTTATCCTTTTTCTGTTCATATTCTTATTGGACTTGTACAATTTTCTGTCAATTTGACTATTCTTTTCAAGAAAATTTGTCTTTTAATGCTTGTTTCAAACCCCTTTGCTTATCAACAAATACACACGAAAATCTCTATAACGATTTATACAATGTGTAAAAAGGGAGAAGGAATTATTCACTTATAATAGTTAACTCGACTCACTAGAGTTTTGGGCTGGGGATTCGGTCGTAGTAATTGTTGTTTACATTTTGATAGAAATTTACCTTTAAGAAAGACTCGAAAGATTTAATGCTATAATATAAATATGTATTTTGTATCTTTATTTATACCTAAAATACTTATTTATGGAAGCGAAAGTATGTAATTTTTAATTCTTGCAAGGGTATTGGATTTGAGCATGTTTTGAAATTTTTAGGTTTCTCTAGATAGACTTGAGGTATGTTAAAAATATATAGAGTTTTGTGGGCAGACGAAAAAGCCTTTTGAAAAGAATTTCTACAATTGGTATACGAGGTGTGTTTTTTTGTTCCGCCTAAGATTTTGAAATATTCAAGATATATAAATGAAAAAAAAAATCAACTTGATATAGATCTATATCTGGAAGAAATCATATATAAGATTCGACTCTTGTGAATTCGCAAATTTGTTTTTTAATAGATAAAATAATTTATACAAGTTTAGGGCATTAAATAATGCACAATCCGTTATAATATTTTAACAAACTAGAAAACTAAAACTATATAAAGGAACTCCTAACAGTGCTCTATATATTTGAATCATTCAATAGATCCACCTTTCTTCTGTACACATTTAATCCAACGTTGTTGACAACCTTCAAAAGCACTTTGTTAAACGTCTTATCCAACTCTCTGAAACACCTTTTAACAGCTTGGAATAAATTCGCATCACTTTCAAATGTTTAACACGAAAAAACTCTTTAAGTCTGATTCCTGTGTTTACCTCAGGTTGCATAACCGAATGTAATTATGTTTGTAAATATGAATAGATGAATGTTTATTTCATCCGAAAACATTATTTTCATGCTGATAAATCATTAAAATATTTTCCAATAGGTCATTGTACATTACTTATATATTGACCGACCCTTGTAAGACCATATTAACAAAAAAAAAAAATCTAACCTCATTGAAAATTAATTGCGATTGGAAATGAGAATGTATATTTTGTTTTTTGTTTTGAATTAATCATAAGGAATTTGACAGCTAGCTAAAATAATTTGGAATTTAAAATACAAAGTCTTTCTTTCAGAGCCGCTCTCTATGCAAGTTATTCCATTAGTGGATAATTTTTAAATATTGCTATATTATTAAAATTTTGTTGTTGTCGTGTCCAATGAAGAGCCTCAGATGTCCCCATGTATCTCTATCACAGCAGTCGCAATGTCCACTATCTTGATGGTTGCTTAAATTGTGATATATTAATATATTAGAGCACATTCCCTATAATTACTCCTATTAGCAATAATACCGCCTTGTTAATACAATATTCGTTAGACCAGGTCAAGCCGGGTATTTTGAGACTGGTACATTTGTATTATAATATCGTTCATTATTTTATTCATCAGTTAAATTTTTTTTATATATGGTATATATTATTACAATTTTTTTAGAAAAGCTGAGACAATGGGACCTAATTGAGATCGTTTAAACGACTTGAGGAATAAGCAACAACAACAACATTATTACAATTTTTATTAATTACCAAAATCAGAAATATAATTTCGCAATATTAATGTGTGTTAAATAAATTCCTTCAAATAATATTTTTAATTTCTATAAATTATAAAAATATAGGTATTTTTAAATAAAAAAAAAACTTTTCTTGGCCAATAGCATTTTTTAAAATTAAAATTGAAAATTTAAAGGAGGTTGTTTGCCCATCTTCTGGGATTCAAATTCCTGGCAAGCGTATCATCCCCGTGATGCACGAGAAGTGGATCTCATTCCTAAACATCAGAAGATGTATTATTACAGGAATGCGGATTTTGACAAATTAAAAAAAAATCAAATAACGTCGAAACTCTTTTTTATTCACACCTGATCAAAGGAAGATTTCGGGCAAGCCCATCTTCAGATAACTACGGCGTATAAACAAAAACGTTTAAACGTCTTAGTTAGCTGAAGAGGGGCTCTCCCGAAATCTTTCTTTCATCAGATGAATAAAAAAGAGTCGAGGCGTTATATGGTTTTTGTAATAAGATATGCATATATGAGCACATTAATACTACTGTGGATAATATTACTAAACGATCCTTTGATAAAATATCAAGTTCCTAATATAGTGAAGTGGTAGGTTATGCGATAATGTATCAATTATATGCTGGCACAAAAAATGCAAAGACCTGAAATTAGTTATAGAAAAGGCATCATATACGATTGATGTATGGAGTAAGAGTAACAAACTTGAAATAAGTCTAGTAAAAACTAATATATGTACTTTATTTACACAACAAAGAAAAAATCCCAATCAAATTTAATAATGAAATAATCATACCAACTCTGAAGACAAACATTTTAGGAATAATAATTGCAAACAGCAGAAGAAGAAACAGAATAAATTTTACATACCACAAAGAAGAAATAATAAATCGTACAAAACGTTTTAAAAATTATCTCTCCTCAATTTGTGGGAAATCTTGGGGTCTAAGCACCCAGAAAAGGCTAACTTTATATAAATCCATTTTCAGACCAATACTTACATATGGAGCCGAAATTTGGTTCAAATATTTAAATAGAAAATGTTTACAAAAATTAAATTCAACCTAATATCAAATACTAACATGGTGTATACAAGCCTATAAATCCACATCAGCTGTGTTCATAGTTTGGCCAACATTCCTCTGATCTCAGACTTTATCGAATCCAGAATCATGATATCTGATCTGAGAAACTTATCCACAGATGATCAACAAATTTATGACCCATCTATTCCAGGAATTATAGATACCTTTCTCAAATCAAGAATGAATGTTCTGAAAAACGGAGCAAATAATACTTTCTTAAGCTTTTTTCCCCAAGAAATCCCTAAATACTTTCGTCCAAACTTTTATAATACTCAATTTGTTACATACCACGGAAATTTCAAAAGTTTTTTTAAATAGAATAAAGGCAGTGGATGATTCAAGTTGCTTTTGTGGTATTGAGGAACAAACCTCAAGACATATACTGATCGATTGTCCAGCATTTCAAGAATATAGAATGGAGAATGAACTAGTTGTTTGTGAACTTAACGATTTGATTTCCGATAAAAAATCATATTTAAAGTTCAATTCATTTTGTAAATACATTCTAAACTTTATACAAAATCTGGATCTCTAATGTTTTCATGCGTTGAATAATGTAAATAAACTTTTCTCTTTGTTTGGCGCAAGTATCCCTTGCGGGATATAGCGCTTTGGAAAAAAATAATTGTGTAATTGTAATTGTAATAATACACATAAAAATACTTTTTTATGCATATGTTTCTTTTTTTTTTTTAAATAAATTTAGATTTTTAAATTCAAATTCTTTTTAAAATAAGTTTCTACTTCCCTTATTACAATATTAAAATAATGGGAGGATCTCTGGCTCATCAGTGGTGAACCCTCCCATTGGTTACTCCAATTTAATCTACCATTCCACTGTAATATTGCATTGAGCTGTTTTATTTTTATACCGATACTGAAACTAAACTCTTGGGAAATATATTTTAAAATTAATTATTGACGTATGCGTTGAGAATTGTAGAAACACATATAACTATAAATATATAACATGCTTCGAGCTTTGCTCTTCCGCAAACAGCATATAAAAGTAGATGGTATGCTGGGGAATTTCTTGCCAAATTTTCTCCAACTGTCGGGCTAAATAGCCAACTATCCGAGAGGGTTGCAATCGCCTTCCCATGACGTTCCAGATGGGTTTCTATGGGTGAGAGATCATTGAAGATTTTTGGCAAGATTGAAGAAAATCCATAGTAACACGTGCCGTGTGTAGCCGGGCATTATCTTGTTGAAAAGTAAGCCTTGGTTGATATGAGAAAAACGGCAACTAAACAGGCCGTAGAATGTCATCTACGTACCGTTTTGCTATCAGGGTGCCATGAATAACTACCAATGGTGTCCTGCTATCAAATGAAATGACACCCCAGACCATAACACCCTGTTGTGAACCTGTGTGGTGTTCGAAAGTAATGCCGATATCCACACGCTGCCCAGGACGTCTCTAGACACGTTTGCGACGGTCGTCAGGACACAGTAAGAAACGGGACTCGGCACTAAAGACTTATATGTCCCCAGTCAGCGCAGTTCCAAGTTGATCGCTCTCGACACCACTGTAGTTGGACCTGTCGGTGTACGGGTGGAGGGGTAGGCATCGTAACGGTCGGCGAGCTCTTAGATAACGATCTCTCAGCCGTCGCATAACTTATGCTGCGTCTTATGTAGCATCACAATTTTGATATATAATTGAGTAAACGGCATTGGTTCTCTATTTTATCTCGTTTTTCTATTAAATTTGGTTATCGAATTTCTAAGAAGTTTGCCTATGAATTGGTGGTTGGTGAGAAAGGTTTTCCTTCCTAATTTATATAACGTAAGTGAAATTATATCATTTTCATTAGAATATGGCATAAAACACTTCGCTTTATTGAATTTTCACCAACCACCAATACTTAAGCCAACTTTTCTCAAAACCCGATTACCAAATTTTATCAGAAAACCAACGCAGTTTATCCAATTGATTGATAAAATTTTGATGTCACATATGTGGGTGAAGCAGGTAGATCCATCCAAATCGGAATCAATTAACATATCAGAAATATCAGGACAAAAGACCAACGTTCAATGTTATACCAGAATCTTTCATGATATATTCATCATGTATTTTAATATATCAGAAGTCAACCGCCATTATCAAAATACCCACGAAAGTACAAAATAATACTTCTGAAATCTATTTTATCCAAATATTACAATAGCATCAACAAGGAATTTGTGTTAGCTACAAAAAAAGTTCCGATATACAAGAAACAAATTGTTATCCCAACTTCCGCTAATGTATTATATAAAAAATTGAATAGGTTTTATTTATTCTCTATTTTTATTAAATAAAATATATAAAAAATTGTTTATATATAAGATAATGAGTGTTTTAAATAGATCTTAATGTTATGTTTTCAAATGGACGCCCGCACGTGTGCACAGGTAATTATTTGATTTTTATAAATAATCTGTATTTCTCCATATAAATTTGTTTAGATAGTAGAAAATCCGTTTTGCTTGAAATATTGTTTTTTTTTTTCAAAATTAAAATAAATGTATTGCTAATTTATAATTAATTATATATATATATATATATATATATATATCGAATCCTGTCGACTCTATGTCGAATCCTGTCGACTTTCTTCTTTAGCAGTGGTATTTCGGTAGTCTGGTCTGTTGTATTGAATCGTGGGGAAAGATGATGATTGCGCAGTCGTGATGGTGGTGAGTGGTAAGGCACACAGAGACGAATCACAGGGGAAGCCGAGGCATCAGAGAGAGGGAACGCAGAGACCCAGTTGCGGCCGGCGGGCCATCCACCCCGTTTACAAGGCTTACTAACGATCTGTCTGCTACTGCTGTTCGCTATCTGGCATCTAATGAACTGACTGACTGCGGGACAAGCCCTTTTTATATGCTCAAGTCTTACGTCACCGGACGTCTGACGCCATGGCGTCGACAGGGCGCTTGACCTTATTTTGCTGCGGGTAAGCTCTTTTACGTCATTTTATTGGCGCCGCGTTGACGGGGTGATTGAACTCATTGTCTGCGGGGTATGCCCTTTTGGTTTCTACGTTCCCTCTAGATGTACCTCTTTATTTAATTGAACACTCAAAAACGATACATACAAAGTTAAATTGATTAAAGGAGGATTGGGTACAATGATTAAAAGTCCATATTAGATTAGGGGGTGTAATAAGAGGTGGTGAGTATTTACACAGGTGTTTATAATTCTTAAATTACCACATATATATATTCTGAATATAGAGCAATCCATAATATAAATATTTTAAAATAAGCCTTATTCTGGATTTAATAAGTTTTATTTATCCAATATTTTGATGGACCAATTTTACATCTTTTTACTTGTCCATCCTGTGCTTCAAAACAAAACCCTCGTAAAAGATGGACGATTAGTCCATAGAAATATTGGATAAATAACAATTATTAAATCCAAAATAAGCCTTATCTATATATATTAATTAGAAGGCATATTTTGGATATAGAATAAAACAAAAAAAAATATTTAATAAAAAATGCCAATATTTCAATAGGGTGTACTCCTAACTTCGTCAGGGTTCTTCTTGTTTTTAAACTGCTTTGGTTTATCACGCGAAGCCTTCACGCGACGATATTCTATATACAGTTACGAGCGTCATTCTTCATCAGTCATCTCTGTCACCGTTTGCTTTTTTTTTTTTGGAATGGCGCCCTCCTATTGGACGATCACGCCACCTTTGCCCCCCCCCCCCCCCCCCCCCATCATACCCCCCCCCCCCCACTCGCTTTTTCGTTTTTGTAACCATTGTGTTGGAGCGGGTCGCTCCTTAAATAAATGCATATATTAGTTAATAACCAAATGGAATCCTCTCTTTCTTTTTCCAGTAAGAGACGCCTACGGAAGCCAACAGTACATAGACAGATAGAGCACATAGGCTTTAGTTATTAACTAACATATGCATTTATATAAGGCGCTAATTTATAATTGTACAAATAGTATTTGAATCAAAACATTCAATCGGGTAAAACACGGGCGTTGCCCGGGTCATTCGGCTAGTATAAAATATTTACAAAACTCCGGGGCTAAAATTTAAAATATATACACACAAATATAAATAAGAATAGACTATATATGTAAATTTATAAAAATTAAATAATAATATGTGATTCTTAATAAGTATAATAAAATAATTTTAAATCGATTTGAACTGTAAATATAACGGAGGGTATATATACAATATATATATAAAATTTAATAGTGAAGAACAAAATAAGTTAGATTAGGATTATAAAATATATTATATTTAATTACGTTTCCCTCTCTCTTCTCAACACTAGATGATATTTGAATTCTACGTATTCAAGTTCTACTTGAGAGCGGCCATATTCTCTTAGACATTCGAGCAATCTTTCAAAGGGCGATTGTCAGAAATTCAAGAAAATGTTTCATGGCGAATTTTTTCTGTAGAAAGAAAGTTTATGTTTACTCGTTTATATACAAAATTAATGTCAAAATATTCCTCGGCAGAAGAGACTATTTCATATTTGTCAAACATCGGTCTTTTCTTTGACTGAAAGGTTACACTGTAATCCGATTAAAAAGTCTAATCCCCATATCTCCTTAACGAAGACAATGGAAATTTGTTTTTGATTTTTTACAACGGATTTATTTCATCCTTCTGATTTTCTATTAGTTTTTAAAGCAAACCGAATATGTATATAATATATTGTAAATATTTATAATATAGAAATGTGTAAAACATCCTTATATTTTTAAAGATAGTTCTGATTTTGAATGCCTGAAAGACACATGTTACTTCGCATGTTTTGAATTAAAATATATTTGATCAATTCCCCAGACTAAATATATATATATGTGATAAGGTCCTGTCGACTTATCTATGATGAGGTATCCTGTCGACTCTCGCTATAGGCTGTGGTAACCGAGGGTCAAACCTGTAGTAGCCGAGAGGGACAGTCAGGGCGTGGAGAGTTTTCCAGTACCTCTCTACCTTGGAGGACCTTTAACAGTTCTCACAGAGTACAGGCAGTCGTGGTCGAGGCAGAGTGGAAAGCTTGGGAATGTTCACACACAAAAAAAAAAAACGAAGAGACACAGTTGTAGAAGGAAAGTTCCATGAACAGATAGGAGTCGAGCTAAGAGCAAGATGGAGTTAGAAGGTTTCTTACTGTTTTACATGGTCGATGAGGTGGACCTAGCTGCAACCAACAAGGGCTCACGCCGACGGTGAAGTGACTATCTGTGTACGCTCGGCTAAAACCGAGGTTTTTTATATACCATTCCCGAGGAGGGGAGGGGAGATGTCTGAGAATTTGGACTTTGAACGTCTGCTGCATCCTGCACCCTTTGACCTTGATGGCAACGACTCGCCAAATTCTCTTTAGGGTTGATTTCTATTTCTTTCTCGATCTCTTGCTTAGCTCAGCTCTTAATCTATTACATGGTTTTATTTATTCATCCTCAGTTTGTACAAAGTACATTACATATGGTGATGCAATGACACATGTCAATCATGCGTATAATTATTTATAGATGTGTTTCTATATACAACATGACAATCTTGTTATAAGTATTATACAGTATAGGGTTGTTGACTTAAATTACCATATATATATATAATTTTTAAAATACGTGTACGAGATCGAAAGACTTATTCCTAGTAAATACACAGTCTAGCCATAAATTCTGTTACAAACAGTTTTATAAATTAAATGATTAAGAACAAAATCTAATGGAACATAAATACATATTTTATTAGCCAATAGGACATAGATTTTGAATATATACAATCATTCGAAATGTCCTCCCTTATTTTTGACACAGGGTCTCAAACGTTCGGGCCACTCATCTATGGCGGCACGTACCTTTTCTAAGGGTATTTCTTTCATTGCTCTCACCAATGCTGATTTCAATTGATCCAAATTATGATATCTTTTAGAGCGCACCTTCTCCTCTAAATATTCCCGCAAACTGTAATCAAGGGGTTTAAATAAGGGCTTCCAGAGGGCCATTCATTGGCCTTTATGAACTCCGGAACATTCGTCTCCAATCATTGTTTAGTTGACTTAGCTTTGTGAGCAGGAGCTGAATCTTGTTGAAATATCCAATGTTCTCCATTGAACATTTTTGTTTTCAGAGGCTTTACTATTTGTTTCAAAATATCTTCTTGATAGTTTTCAGCTGTAGTTTTTACCCCTTCAGCACAGAAGTGGAGATATGTTAAACCTTGGTAGCTAACTCTCCACCAAACCATGACAGAAGAAGGATGGTGACTTTTTTCAAGTCTTCAAACTTTCAAAGAAGCTTCTAGAGAGCTACGAGCATATATCCTATCATTCTGACGATTAATATTTTCCTCGACAATGAAAATTTTCTCGTCCGTGAAAAGGATTCTCTCATGCCACCGACCATCATGCCGCGCCAACAACCTTTTTGATCTAACCCTTCTAATATCTCTAAGAGCAGGGGTTATCAAATGACCTGTGCGTCGTTTGGAAGCTCCCAGTCCAAGGTCTTCGTTGATTATCCTTGAAACGGTTCTTGGAGCTAAATTCATCTGCTTTGCTAAGAACCTTTGTTCGCGGCGTGGATTTCGACGAATTCTTTCGCGAATTGCTTTTTTAGCTGTTGCGTTCGTTGCACGCGCGGTCGACCAGATCTTTCAAGGTCATTAATAGTGCCAGCCTTGTTGAATCTTTCAATGGTTCGATAAACAAATTGACGCGTAATATTCAAATTTTGTAAAAGTTTAAAAATGGATGAAGGACTTTGGCTTACCTTGTGTAAGGCTATTACAGCTATACGGTTTTCTTTAACACCCTAATTCATTATCGAAAAACAAATATATTCCGATTTTTCTTTTAAACACGTGTGCACGAGATATTCAAATAACAACTACTGTATTTTGAATACTTCACGCGGTCAAATTAAAATGTTTATCACTGATTTGTTTTTGTAACGATATTTATGGCTAGACTAAGTAATAGAATAAATATATGTTGTTTTTTTTAGTATAATAACGGTATAATTCAAACCAGCTTTCTAAACCCCGATTGAACACCTCTAATTATTTCTCTATTTACGTATTTTGTAAATTATTAATCATTTCGAAAGTTCTTATTATTGTCGTGTAAGTTTAACATCGTTTATTGGAGATAGGAATCTCAAGTAGAAGTTTCTCATCAGAGTCCAACTTGAATCAACATTCTGAATTGATTCAACATCTCTCAGTACTTTTATTGCCATGTGTGCTTAAAATTATATTTATCATTTTATAAATAGCTCATTATTGTACGTCGCATCATTTCAACATTATTTATTGGAGAAAGGAATCTCGGGTAAAAGTTGCACAATGATGAACAAGTTGCAATATGCAAAAAAGTTGCACAATATAATACATCATTCAAGTTCCAACTTGAACCAGCATTCTAAGCCTATTCAACATCTCTCATTATTTCAATTCATCACGAAAATCATTTTTGTCCTTTTATAAATCGTGTACGTAATATAAGTTCAACATCGTTTATTGGAGATAAGAATCGGAGTCCAACCGAGCAGATTGCCATCGACAGAGGCCGCTACTCTATGTCGCCAAGAAAATGAGAAAAGGCCTCAAGTTATTTCCCTGTCCAATCTGGAGCTCTATCAAATTAAACGGCAAACCCTCGTTAAAGTCCAAATATTTTCGCAGTCGGACAGAGGCTTTCACTTTGGAATCAATATTAATTTAGTTGAAAATGGAGTTTGCCATCCATTTTAAAACTAGAAAGAAACTCTAGGCAGCTTTGTCTAAATGTCTTTCTTGTTTTTTACCCTGACAAAGACAAACATCGTTGTTAGCGCAGCCTCAGGAAATTACCGAGGAAATGGGTCTTATGTTTGTAAATATTATTCGGTTAAGCATATACATCCAGATGGAATTTTAATTGGTATATATCCACCCTTTAGATAATGATTTATTGAATTAAAAATTTATAATATATCCGCTTATATATTTTTGAAATGTAAAAATATTTATTTTGACGGTGTTTTACACACCTTTTCACAATAATATCTATTTCTTATTAAAATATATTATAGGAACATATATTTAAAAACACACATATTAATATATATTAAATAACTAGCGGATGTGTACCCGGCTTCGCACGGGTTTTTTCCGAGTGAAAGTTTGCCTAACCAATATTATTGATAATAATATTCTGGAACACACAGAATATTATGATAATAAAATTCGTTACAATATCTATATATATAATTGAATGTCTGTCTGTGTGTACTCTATAGATTCAAAAACCATACATCCAATCGCCGTGAAATTTTGGGATATTATTAGGTATATCCCCGGGAAGGTTTTTGAAAAATAATATCTTGAATATCCTTAGAGTTATTGGCAGATTTGTAGATTTAACTCGCAAGAAGCGCCATCATTGCGACGATGAAAACAAGTTTTTTTATCTATAAGTTTATTATCACTAAGTTTATTATCTTAAAGATTATTTATCAAAAGTAAGATTATCTCAGGATGACACGGCAATTTATTTGAGACAAGAATAATGATACAATTCCAAGGCGAAGATACTATTCCTTTAACTTCCAATTACCGAGGGAACCAATTAATATTGATTTTATTCAACTTATTGAGTATTTTTCAAGGGACCGGGAAAAAATGTTCACTTTATCGAGAGATTCGTTAGACAAACTTTTACTCGGGTAAAACCCGGGCGAAGCCGGGTACATCCGCTAGTATAAAATATATTTTTCGAGCAAACATATCCTCTCTCTCTACTGAATAGATTTTTAAATATATATTTATAAATAAAAATATCTAGAAATATACTACATGATCTCAGCCAAAAGGCCGAGAAACGATTTTTTATATATAGAGATGACCTGGCCTCGTGTATCTTCTGGTCAAGTGAATGTTTCGCTTGTAGATTTTGTTCCTGCCTACTAAAAATTATTATCTGGCTTCGCCCGTGGTCTGCTTTAGTGAATATTCCCCTAAAGAATTTTGTTTATGTTAATCAAGCATGATACAGCAATATTGTCATAATCATTTCTGACTAAAAAATAATTGTTGCTCAGTACTTGGTCAATTATAATTTTTCTTGGTTAAAAGTGCGACAAAAAGCTCTTCCAGATTTAACTCTCTGTCCTGTTGAAAATTCAGCGAGATTAGTTATATATTGAGGACGTGCATAGCCAACAAAAAATATATATATATATGTTCTCGGCTTCGCCCGGTTTTTACCCGAGTAAAAGTTTGTCTAACAAACTTTTGTTAAAACGATTCTAGCAAACATCCAACCCCTACTGAATCTATACTTGTCCATACTCTCGATAATTTGAAAATTTTCCCGGTCCCTTGAAAAATACTCGATAAGTTAAAAAATTCAGTATTAATTTGTCCACTCGGTATTTTGAAGTTGAAGGAATAGTATCTTGCCAAAAACGAAGATTTGTAAATAGCTGTATTTGGCGAATGTACCCGGCTTCGTTCGGTTTTTCCAAGTAAAAGTTTGCCTAACGAACATTTGTTAAAACGATTCTAGAAAACATCCAATCCACCTATATATAGATTTATAAACATATAAAATATTGTTATATGCGTTTAAATATATTTTCGAAACATAATTTTTTGAAAACATTTATTATATTTTAAATAAGATATTGTTACTTTTGTGAATTTGATAATTAATTATTTCTTTTTTATCAATGAATTGAATAAATTAATTTAAAAATTCATTTTTTTTATCATCATCACATACAATGTAATCTTTTTATATAAACAAACGATAATAAACAACAACAATTGGTTAGCAGCCCCGTAAATAAAGATATTTCCACAACAACAACAATGTAATTTGCATCTTCATTATTATAAACAACAACGAATTAAATTAACAATGTAAAAATATATTTTAACATTACATTTTAACATTTAACACAAAAACGTTGCAATATTTTTTTCCAAATATAAATAAATTTTAAAATGCCAAGTTTTTTTACGTCACTGGAATAATATATTACTAAATTCTCAAATTAAATTTATTATACTTTGAACAAATTTTTAGCATTGTTAAAATTTATTAATATAATTTCACCAGAAGCCGCGAGAGGCGCTGCTTGCGAGTGAAAGTAGAAAATTTGCAAATAAAATTGCAAAGAATATTTATATCAAATCAAATTCAAACCAGAAACCTTCCCAGTAGTATAGTAAATAACTTCCTAAAGTTCCACGGCGATAGGATAATCTTACCTTTTAAAAACATTCATTGTGTGAACAAACTAACATTCATCGTGTAAACAAACCACGTGTAAATTATTAACCAATCAAATTCATTTATTGTCGCGACCAGTGCTGCGCCCAAGAGGTAAAAACCTGGAACTAACGCTTTTTGGTTATACATTTAAAAAAAAAAGCACATTAACCTTTTTGGCTTTGAATAGCCTATATGTTAAACGATATCTTCAGCTGCCTATATGCGAAATTTCATAATGATTGATTCTGTAGATTTTGCGCAACGCGATAACAAACATCGATTTTGGATTTCATTTTTATAGATATAAAGTATATACACAATAAAAACGAATCTATATTTAAACATATAGGAAAATTGTGAACGAAAATAGAGAGAAATATTTTATAAATGTTGGAATATATGGGTGTGAATATCTGTGTAAGCAGTATTGTATTATACAGGTTGATATTTCTATTTTGTTGGACAGAAGTCAATTCCAGTTGATAAAGAAATCCAGTTACACTCAGGGATTTGCACAGAGGTTGGAAATGTCCATTAAGTACTGTTATAATTTAATCCAATAACATTTTTATAGATAATAACCAACGAATATTAAATTTAAAATATTTTACAACATAACTCAATTGACTAGTTAACACCGAATTTTCTCTAAATTATATAGAAAATTCAATTATTAAAATGATAAACATATATATTTTCATATAATGCGACTTTAAAATACAGGGTGTACCAGGTAAATTGGGAATTTCAACAATGGTATTTTAACTGAAATTTTTTGCAAGTAAAAATTAAAATATCCGAATGAAATTTGACACAGTAGTAGATAAAAGGATATAGTTTTTATTTATTCAATGTAGTTTCCATTATTAGCTACAACAGTCTCGAGGCGAGTGCGGAATGAAGCACAGGCCTTGGCGACGATGACCTTGTCCATTTGGGTCATCACCGTGTGAACTGCTTTCTTGACAGACTGGATGGTGGTATGAGGAGCTTTGTTGACATCTCTCTCAACAACGCCCCATACATAGTAGTCGAGGGGATTGCAATCTGGAGAATTAGGGGGCCAAATATCAGGACCCCAGTGACTAGGGACGTTAAGTGTCAGCCACGATTGTGTCTTTTTTGCCTTGTAGGCTGGAGCTGAGTCCTGTTGGAAGACATACTTCCTTCCTGCGGCCACCATGTCCATCCAAGGCTTCACAACGGTCTCCAGAACATTGATGTAGGTGTCAGCGTTCATCCTAAGGCCCTTCTCAAAGAAATGGGGAGGCATGACATCACCTTCACTGCTGATAACGCCAAGGACCATTACGGAGGCAGGAAATTTCGTGTGCATCACGACAGGTATCTCTGAGGGGTCTTTACAGATCCAGCGATCATTCCTGGGATTTACCTTTTGGTCCACGTCAAAGTTCTTTTCGTCAGAGAAGAACCTTAGCATGCCAAAAGAGTCGTGTTTCAGGTTGTTGAGGAGGGCAGCAGCCTTTCCTTTTCTGTTATTCTTCATATTCTCAGTCAGCAACTGACCTTTCCGAAGGGCATAAGACTTGAGACCAAGGTCCTCATGGATAGTTCTGACAATTGTCATAGAGCCAACGTCCATTTCCTTGGCTATGGCCCTCATGCTCTTCCCAGGGTTTCCATCAATCTTCTCCTTGACATTTTTGACAAATTCTTCGCCTTTTACCCTGTCCGATCGACGCGAGTGCTTTTTCCTTGTAGCTATCCCCTCTTTGTTACTGTCGGCCTCATCAAACTGCTTCTTGACACGATAAATAGTGGTTTTGGGCAACTTAAGAAAATCCACTATCTCTTTGGGGCTCCTTCCGGCGCGCAGAGCAACGATGATGGCAGCTCGATTTTCAAATTCTCGGTTACTCTTCATCACTACACTGCGCACACATGTACTGTTGCATTTTACATGAATATGGCTACGTAATGAAAAAAAAAAAGTTTTTAATATCAAGTAGTTTTTGTTTTATGGACTGTCAAAGTTAGTCCCAATTTACCTGGTACACCCTGTATATATATATATCTTCTTATATATAAAAGTCAATGTCTGTTTTCTGTTTCACGATAAACTCAAAAACTACTGAACCAATTGGTTCCAAATTTTGCATGTCGCTTTTTATAAACCTGAGGAAAACTTTCGACTACATTTTGATTAGTATTTTTGGCTATTTAATTTTTCATTTGAAGAACTTTTTTTACGCGGAGAAATACAAGGCGAAATAACAACACCAGGCCAATTAAGCGACCAATGAGCGTTCTGCATTTTTTTTTCAAGTTGCTTGCGTACTTTTTTGAAATATATTTTTATACGAGTGTTACTTTTCTTTACAAACGTATTGAGTATTGAGAGAGAATTTTATATTACTAAGTTACGGTAAGTGCACACAATGCAATTAAAAAAAAAAACTTTACAAAATTAGCGTTACTGTATGTAAATAATGGCTTTCGTATTTTTTATTATTTTTTGTTCTGGCCTTTGTTTTAATTTTATCTCTCTTTTTTTATCGTTTAAAATGCAGTCGCAGTCATTAGCAAACATATGTTTGCCTAATTTCCATATTATTTTTTATTTTTACATAAAAATATTTACATGCCAGTTTTTGAATTAATTTTTTCTATAAACCTTTTTTTTCTCTTCTTATTCTTATTGAGAAGATGGGCGTCGCAGTCACTCACTCAACTCAGGCAATTTCAAGGGTTAATGCGCTAGGGCGGGTACCTCGGGGGTTGGGTGGAAAAGCTGCCATCTATTTAAACTATATTGATTTTGAAACAACTAAAAGGATTGCAAAAATAATTAAATCAAATACCTAAACACTAATATAATACAATATTTGCCATCACACACAGCTTTTGCCTGTGGTTTATGTTCAGTATTGCTATTCTATGGCACTTCTATTATTTATTATTGATGTACTTTCAGTATGAAGGAAATTGCCCTCGGGGGAATTCTCGGGCGAAGCCGGGTCATTCGTCTAGTATATATATACATCATATATCATCAACAATTTAGCGCCCTCTATCGATGAAAATTATAAACATATATTTTCAACGATACTTTTCTTTTAAAACATATACGTATATTTGAAATTTATTTCTACCGTCCTTATCCTGCAAAGAATAAAAATCGAAAAAGGGAAGGTTCAGCACTGATGACAACTTCGTTTCATATTTATTCATGTAGGATAGGGCTGTATAAATAAATTTTAATTTTTAATATCTTAAAACAAAGTATCGTCAAAATATATGTAATATTGTTGCAATGTGCCGACGTATGGATGAACTGGTAGTCGTGTTCGTGAGGCGAGTGTTGATGATCTTCCCACACGCGGACAACAAGAAGCAGAGGCAGGGCTAGATGTTAGCACATAGAGGGATCGGGGACAGCCCATGGGACAGAGGTAGAGGCAATGACACAAACTTGGATGCTTATCACCGAGACATGGAGAGAGAGAGTGTGTGTGAGAGAGAAAGGCTGAAGCGGACTGCCGAGCAACACCTCTAGAACGTCTGCTGACCCCCTGTCAAAACTTGTCTTGTTTTCAGGGGTCGTCTATAAAGAGTCCCTGGGGGCCGGCCACACATGGCCGTTGGCATTTTCCTCCTCTCTTCCCAGCTGACCGCTCTTTGGATCTTTATTTGGACGTCAACAATTTTAGTTTAACATACAAATATGGGTTTACAGGTATTATTAATAAGGATATGGCATATATACAAAATATGGGGGTGGTATAAAATAGAAACGGTGTACATTTTAATACAGTTTAAAATATACTATAGAATGTGCGCCCGGTGATGAAGGTTTGTTTGGGGAAAATGAAATAACATGAATGATGACCTAACAAACCTATTATAAAATCAAAATAAATAATTTGAGAACAAATTAGTTAAAATTATTATAAGTATAGGATAATAAAATAGGACAATAATGATGACGTCTCAATAAGATATAGAATATGATGAAAGAAAAAAATATCTAAGAATAAATGATAAAATTGAGAAAATATGCAAAATAAATTAAGAAATGCCGTAAAAGTAATCTAGTTATGGAAAAAAATTGAGAACCTATTGAATGAAAAAATAAATAAAAGAAAAGTATAAAGCTATTGAGTTGAACTAAGGTTATAAGTTGACGCAGAGGGTTGATGAGGGTATATGGGAGGTCTGAGTATGTTCCTGCAAAGAAATAGCTTAATGAGTTCTGCAATGCAGTAAGAACTTGTGTTAGTGAGGTACTGTTTTCATTAACAGAACGTTCAATATGTTCCGTCTGCATTATTAGTTCAGACTAGCAGGGAGATGTAGGTAGGTTGAGGAATGTGGAAAGGTAAACGCAAGAGATGTACTGCTGCCAATGATGATGTACCCGGCTTGTATGATGAAAAAAATGATAAAAATAATGAACCGGGTGATAAAAAGAAAAGAAAAAAAATCTAGCTGGGTATCCTGAGCTCACTATTGGGAACGATATAGCGAGGAAGGATGTTTCCAGTTGGATTAATAAAAAAAAATTGTCGAGCAAGAATCTCTTGAGGGGAATATATGAGATTGGGGAATGAAGAAAGGAGAGGTAGTTGCAAGGGTTGTTCTGTTGCCAATGATGATTTCACCCGACTTGAATGGTAATAAAAAATAATAATAATAATGATGATAGGTAATGGTAAGCAGGGTGATAAGAAAAATACTCTAGCTGGGTATCCTGAACTCACTATTGGGAATGATATAGCGAGGAAGGATTTCCCAGTTGGATTAATCAATGGAAAAAAATGACGAACAGGGAACCCTTTGGGCAATGCACGAGAAAGTATGGGCAGGGGAGGTTAGGAGATGTCAACGACAAAATTAGAAAAACGAAATAGATAAAATATATAAATTCAAAAATATCTTAAACTATGAAAAAAATATTAATGTTGTGTCTTAATATATTAAAAGTTTTAAAATGATGATAAAGATGGTTGAAGTTATAATATGTGTGTAATAAGCCTTGACATAATTAAAAATATAAATTGAAGAAAAAAAATAGTTGTAGATGGTTTACAGCATTGCTAATGAATTGCACACAAAATAATAATGAAGAATAATATAATTGATTAATTAAAATAGTAATGGGGCAGGTAAAATAATGATTTGATGAAATTATAATAATAATGTTATTGCTATAAATAGGGTATCGATGAGTAGTTAATTCAGTGCGAAAAAAACGGAGATAGTGTTACATTAAATAGTTCTGTAGATAAAATTCTCCTACCAGATGGATGTCTTGAATGGGTCTTGTGGAGTCGCTTGCGATGAGGTTTGGTGATCACTTTTTGCGGTTGTTGCCATGGGACATCGTATGTGCTGGTTGGCGGGGCAATGCCAGGATTCTTCGATGGATCTTGTCTGCTTGTTCGAGCCGATGGAAGAAGGTCCTCGTGGCGCAGGAGATGTCGATGGGGGCGATGATGACCTTCTCGGTGCGAGGTACGGCTAGTGCTCGCATAGCGTCTTTGAGATGGTCCACTGGATCGTCAAGGTGGAGGGCAAGTAGAAGGAGCATCCACACGAATGCGCGGTTGACCACCGGTGCCGCTGTCATCCTCTGCATGCCGCTGTCCTCAGTTATCCTGTCGACTTTCTTTAATATTGTTGCAATGTGCCGACGTATGGATGAACTGGCAGTCGTGTACGTGAGGCGAGTGTTGATGATCTTCTCACACGCGGACAACAAGAAGCAGAGGCAGGGCTAGATCTTAGCACATAGAGGGATCGGGGACAGCCCACGGGACAGAGGTAGAGGCCATGACACAAACTTGGATGCTTATCACCGAGACATGGAGAGAGAGAGAGTGTGTGTGAGAGAGAAAGGCTGAAGCGGACTGCCGAGCAACACCTCTAAAACATCTGCTGACCCCCTGTCAAAACTTGTCTTGTTTTCAGGGGTCGTCTATAAAGAGTCCCTGGGGACCGGCCCCACATGGGCGTTGGCATTTTCCTCCTCTCTCCCCAGCTGTCCCCAGCTGACCGCTCTTTGGATCTTTATTTGGACGTCAACATTTTTAGTTTAACATACAAATATGGGTTTACAGGTATTATTAATAAGGATATAGCATATATACAAAATATGGGGGTGGTATCAAATAGAAACGGTGTACATTTTAATACAGTTTAAAATATACTATATATATGTTTATAATTTTGAGCGCTAGAGGGCGCTAAATTGATAATGATATTTTAAATTTTAATTATCTATTTCACATTGTCTTGTAGTTATTACCAATATAGAAAAGAATATCGAAAAAAAGCTCGTCTGATTAGCTTAAAAGACTGAATTTTGATAACTACACAATATTTATACCAAAATGTTATAACATGAAATTCAATAATCATAATCAACCAATATAACGCAATAAATCTAAATGTAATTTTTTGAAAAATATATTTGTGAAAGACTCAGTCAGCAATAATGAAAAAAAAAAGAAATATGTCAGAATTAAATTTGAAAAATTAAATATCGATTTATTCATAAACGATTAAACTGGATTATTGACTGCTATTATTGCTTTCAAATAAATAAATTTAGGAGTTAATATTTAGTGACATTTATTGAACCAGAAGTAAACTTTTTGCCATTTACGGAGATTATTTCTGCAACAAAACAGAAATGTCAATCGTCGGATAAATGCTTCATTTTTCAAAATTCACTACCTATCGACACATAGATTCAGGACCAATTTACATGCTTTAACCCTTTTATATTCTTTTATTAAGTATTTAAATTTGACCAATATGTCTTTTAATATATATTTTTTAAATTTACACTATCTATCGACACATAGATTCAGGAAAAACTTACATGCCTTAACCCTTTTATGTTCTTCTTTTATTAAGCATTTACATTTGACCATTATGTTCTTTAATATATATATATGTTCTTTTCAATTAACTACCTATCGGCACATAGATTTAAGAAAAAATACATATTTAGCCCTTTTTAATTCTTTTATTAAGCATTTACATTTCATCATTATCTATTTTAATATATTAAAAATAAAGAAGGCATCTCCTGACCACGAGCACATGTGCTTTTTAGATGGCAGAGCGCCATCTAGTGGAGCAAGAATAAACTAAACGTTTATTTAGCTTACTCCGTGATATTTGGCCAACCCCAAGAAATTGGGGTTGGCCAAATATCACGGAGCAAGCTAAATAAACCTTTAGTTTATTCTTGCTCCACTAGATGGCGCTCTGCCATCTAAAAAGCACATGTGCTCGTGGTCAGGAGATGCCTTCTTTATTTTTAATATCAACACCTGACCCACTTATCTTTTATTTTATTTTTCTATTGTTTTTTCATTTTAATATATATATATATATATATATATATATATATATATATATGAAAAAAAACAAAAAATAAAAAGATCAGGTGTTGATATTAAAAACAAAGTAGGCATATCCTGATCAGGAGCAAATGTGCTTTTTCAGAAGGCAGAGCGCCACCTGGTGGAACAGAAATCAACTAAACATTGATTTAGCCTGTTCCCTGATATTTGGCCGACCCAATTTCTTGATAAATCAAGAAATGCCATCCACGAACGCGTTTCGCGCTGTTGGCGCTCGTCAGCGTGGAGTAGGCTGTACCACTGCGACCAAAAATAATTTTGGTCCCAGTGGTTTCTTGAGAAACCAAGAAATAGGTATTTATAGCCAAACTTGCGTGAATACGCTTAACTCATGAAAAACAATAGAAAAATAAAAAATAAAAATATCAGGTGTTGATATTAAAAACAAAGTGGGCATATCCTGATCAGGAGCACATGTTGTGATGTTTTTATCCTATAGTATGACTGTAGTGTGGTTGGTTAGATGCAGTCGTTGTGGCCACAATGTTCAGAGTGGTTTTAGACGTGAAATGAATTACACAAATGAAAAAGGCATGTTGGATGTCACCACACAGATGGCGAGAGAGTGTGCAGCCGACGCCTGGTCAAGGCAGATCTGTCCAGGGAGGTCTGTCATTCATCATGTCTCAGAGCGGACTGATCTGTTTTTGAGCCAAAGGGGGCACACCTGGTAATCCGACTTTGTTTTTCGGAGACCTTCCTTCTGTCTGGCGCCGCTGTCACTCAATCGAATTTTATTATGTCGTTTTGGTAATACATTATGGCTAAACTGGCCAGTTGAATTTTTTTTTACAGTTTTGGTTATTATACTATAGATATATTACATATGGGGATATAAGTATATATTGGAATATTTTACAACATATATAATGTTTTTAATTTACTACCTATCGACACATAGATTTCGGAGCAATTCACATGATTTAACCCTTTTATGTTCTTCTTTTATTACGTTTTTACATTTGATCATTATTTAAATTAAACAAATGCTACAAATTTCGGGAGATGAGTTTCTTTTATCTTTATTAAACGGGATCTCGAGCTTTCGGACATCTCTCTCTGCCATTTTACAGTTATACATAGAAACATATAAATATATAGAAGTTTTATATGTTTCTATTTACTCCTGTAGAATGGCAGAGATGTCCGAAAGCTCGAAATCACGTTTAATAAAGATAAAGAAACTCATCTCCAGAAACCTGTAGCATTTACCTAATTAATATTCAGGAGATTTAAATCTATTGTATTTATCGTTATCTTTTAATATATATATACATATACAGGGTGTACCAGGTAAATTGGGACTAACTTTGACAGTCCATAAAACAAAAACTACTTGAGATTAAAAACTTGTTTGTTTTTTCATTACGTAGCCATATTCATGTAAAATGCAACAGTACATATGTGCGCAGTGTAGTGATGAAGAGTAACCGAGAATTTGAAAATCGAGCTGCCATCATCGTTGCTCTGCGCGCCGGAAGGAGCCCCAAAGAGATAGTGGATTTTCTTAAGTTGCCCAAAACCACTATTTATCGTGTCAAGAAGCAGTTTGATGAGGCCGACAGTAACAAAGAGGGGATAGCTACAAGGAAAAAGCACTCGCGTCGATCGGACAGGGTAAGAGGCGAAGAATTTGTCAAAAATGTCAAGGAGAAGATTGATGGAAACCCTGGGAAGAGCATGAGGGCCATAGCCAAGGAAATGGACGTTGGCTCTATGACAATTGTCAGAACTATCCATGAGGACCTTGGTCTCAAGTCTTATGCCCTTCGGAAAGGTCAGTTGCTGACTGAGAATATGAAGAATAACAGAAAAGGAAAGGCTGCTGCCCTCCTCAACAACCTGAAACACGACTCTTTTGGCATGCTAAGGTTCTTCTCTGACGAAAAGAACTTTGACGTGGACCAAAAGGTAAATCCCAGGAATGATCGCTGGATCTGTAAAGACCCCTCAGAGATACCTGTCGTGATGCACACGAAATTTCCTGCCTCCGTAATGGTCCTTGGCGTTATCAGCAGTGAAGGTGATGTCATGCCTCCCCATTTCTTTGAGAAGGGCCTTAGGATGAACGCTGACACCTACATCAATGTTCTGGAGACCGTTGTGAAGCCTTGGATGGACATGGTGGCCGCAGGAAGGAAGTATGTCTTCCAACAGGACTCAGCTCCAGCCTACAAGGCAAAAAAGACACAATCGTGGCTGACACTTAACGTCCCTAGTCACTGGGGTCCTGATATTTGGCCCCCTAATTCTCCAGATTGCAATCCCCTCGACTACTATGTATGGGGCGTTGTTGAGAGAGATGTCAACAAAGCTCCTCATACCACCATCCAGTCTGTCAAGAAAGCAGTTCACACGGTGATGACCCAAATGGACAAGGTCATCGTCGCCAAGGCCTGTGCTTCATTCCGCACTCGCCTCGAGACTGTTGTAGCTAATAATGGAAACTACATTGAATAAATAAAAACTATATCCTTTTATCTACTACTGTGTCAAATTTCATTCGGATATTTTAATTTTTACTTGCAAAAAAATTTCAGTTAAAATACCATTGTTGAAATTCCCAATTCACCTGGTACATCCTGTATATATACATATATATCTTCTATATATATATATATAAATGAATGTTTATATGTTTGTTTGTTTGTTTGTATGTCCGGTATACAAATTCGCAGTAGTTCACTAATTCAAACCAAAATTTCCATACATAGGTAAAAAAATACGGGGAAGACGATAGGCTATTTTTAAAATATATATAAATCAATTTTTAAAACTATATATTCAAATTATTCTACTTAGCTCACGAACAGCGCCCTCTATCAACGATTAAATTATTGTGATGCAAAAAATAGATAATGCTAATAACAAACAATTATATAAAAAAATCTTATCTAAATATATATCACTCGGGTAGATATGCACACGGGTCAATCCCGGGGCGAAGCCCTGGTCACCCATCTAGTATATATATATATATATTAATTTGCTACTTATAGGAACATAGATTTTACATATTTGATTTAATTTTAGTTTAATATATTCAACCCCCTTTCTATCATTTAACCATTATATCTTAAATTATATCATGTAATATATTCAATTAAATATTTTATTTTTATCAATCAAAATTCTTTTGTGAATATATGTTTTTAAAATGTGTGTTTAATATTTCTCTCTCTTCATATGTGTTATAAAATTTTATAAAAATATATTTTTTTTCACAAACGAATTTAAAAAGCATGATAAAAGTCCTTAAAAGAGATTATCAAATTGTTATTAAATTTAAATTTCAACGAAAAAATATATATAATATTACACACAAAAATTAAAATATATTTTTCAATTGAGAAAAATACTAATTTGTTTATCTCTATATATTTTCTTAATTTTGAAAATTAAGTGTCAAGGTATTTTGTATTTGTTCTTTCTCTTTAATCATTTCTATTATCCATTTTCACAATCTAGCATATGACGTATAACGTCCGATGCTTTGCTTAAAGGTCTTAAACAACCTTTTTATGTTGATATAAAAATAAAAAACATCAACTATACTCAATACAATAATGCCTTTTCAATACAATAATGTATTTAATTCATTTAAATTATATCATTCAATCCTTTTTGATATTTATATGGTTTCTAAAAATTAGCTTGCCATTTTGATCTATTGCCAATATTTATGATTTAAAATTATTCATATTATTGGAATAATTTCTTACTAACCTATATACAGTTAAACCTGTCTATAGTGCCCCCTCTTGGGACTTACCAAAATGGTGCTATAGACAGGTCACTTTTAATGTAAATCGCATCGTACTACGTATTTAAAATTGGGCGCTATAGAGAGGGAGGCGCTATTTGGAGGGGGCGCTATAGACAGGTTTAACTGTATGCATATTTAATCCTTGCTCAAATGTGAATACATCCTTGAAAATGTTGGGTGGAAGAACTCTGACAGAAAGAAAGAAAACCTCGACGACAGCTACAGAGGTGTTTATAATGAGGTCGATCCACCCATGTGGACAGTATGAGGAAGTGTATAAATACGACAAGCTCTATACATCTTCCCACAAAAATTATGATGTAAAATATACTCAACCCAATTTACGCAGCCTGTGTAGATTTTCGGAAAGCCTTTGATACAATCTGTAGAAAATACGTATCACAAACTGAAACACGATGTTTGATCAAAAATATATATTTTTTGATATTATATAAACACCTTCCGAAAATATATATAACCATACGTATTGAATTATATGAGGTATATATATATACGTGATGACTCAAAATATAAAAGCATTTTATGGAGAAACCATAATTCTCTATGTTAGATTATTGATCTCCTAGAGATTCTATCAAAGAAGGTAACAATTGTAAATACTAAATCAGACAGATGATTTGGTTGGGGTTGCTTTCTCAATAGAATATTTTTATATAAGAACAAATACTCCGAGAACTTGGTGTAATGAAAACTATTTTCGAAATTCGGGAAGGGTATCTAGAGAAGTTGAAATTATTTATGAGACAATAATCGAAATATCTCGCTATATAATTTCAAATCCAAATCACCAAACTCAAACTGAAAATTTCAGTTGCCATCACGGAGATTGCAGATCTCGACCAGACAGATTGGAATGCAGAAGATTCATAGAAATATAACGTTTTAGTGACCTCTCTTGTCATAGAAGTTCAACATTTTCTCAGAGTAATATATAAAATAAACGTGTGCTTGTTTTAAAACTATCGCAATCCAGAGAGTAAGATTCCAATAAAGAGACTAATCTTAGATTATACTGAATTTTTCATTTCAATATTTCGGTGAGCAGCACGCTGGCCATAGATCCATGATGGTTCTCTTTGTTTAATATGGTTGTTTGGTGTGCGAAACGAATACCAATTAAATTCACCATAAATGTGTCTCACAATTATTGGATATCTTGAATCACATATACGATTGCCATTTTTGGTATGAACACAAATGTGGGTTCGAAACATTAATTCAACTATGTAAAAAAGTCACAATATGAGAGATGTATCTAAAATCCAACAATTGCAACGGTAAGGTTAACAGAGTATTCATATTCACATGGCTCTAATTTTATGGAAAGACAAGATTAAAATTCTAAGAAGTACCGCGAGGAGGTTGTGACAAGCAGGAATGATGAGAGGATATTTACGAGGAGGTTGTCATGGTGATAATGGCCATTACTCTATGGATAATGATATCGCTGGCTCCTGAATAGCGTTTGTCTTTTCTCCCATCGCTGCGCACGAGCTGTCGTGTCAACGAATCGTGGCCTTGAAGCCCTTCTGATAACCCTAAATTGCTAACATTTCGGCATCCAAACGTGAAATCTTACGGTGTCAAACGCGTAACAGATTTTAACAAAGCAAATTAATTCAGTGTCCTTAATAAAAGGAACATTTTATCATCAAATATTTTCTCTTTTATAATGGTCATATAATGTCAAAAACGTTTATTTTTTATATTTAGCGTATATGGGTATATATAAGACCATTCTCCATTCAAATGGATTCTCTTTTTGCGGGTGGTGGTATTCATGTTCAGAAAGGGACACTTCTCTCTTTAAAATGCATTCAACAATGCATTCAGTGTATAACGCCGGTAAAGAATAAACTGTACCGATGAAGGCCATAGCCCAAAACCAGCGTATACATGTTGGCTTTTGTCTGAAATTTCCGAGGCTGCTGTTACACAAAATTTATTACCCAATAAATTTGTACTGGGGTGATAAACAAAATGCAGTGCTTCAAGTGTATTTGAAAGGAAGAAGTGCTTATATTTGGCGATAAATATATATAAATTATTCTATATAGGAACGCTTCGTAATTTATCCATAAAATCCATCCCAACTTTCTCCTAACGGAAGACCTGGTATGTTATTTGTGCGAACAAAACGATTAACAAAGCTGTTGTAACTTGGTTGTTTGACTCTCGAAGAGATTTCTAGCAAAAGCCAACAACTCTGCTATTCGACAAGTAGCGACATCTGCGAAACATTAGCGAACTCCTCCTCATATAAAACTGGTGAAAAATAAATTTTTGCTTTTTACAATGCAATAACTAGCCTACACCAACTAGATATAACGCAATTTTATTATTCTTCTTTTCATTACCTATCTTTTAACATTTTGTTCTCTCTACTGATATGTATACAAACACTGATTTCAGGTCCCGTTTCAAATTTTAAAAAATTCGCCGGGCTATTATCCCCTTTTTCTTAATATATCGTATAAACATTTATATATTTTAAATTTAGTTTTAAAAATAAATATTATATATATATCATATTTATAAATGACATTTGAAAATTATCCCGCGTGTGTTTCTTTTGAACGAAAAATCGCAATTTATTTTAAGGAGAAATAACAATTATTTCTAACCTTAGGGATGAAGTATGAAAGGTGAATAGTAATGATGATATCATTATTTGTGATATTATTATTGATATCATCATTACTCTTCACAATTCATCCTTTTATACTAATCCCTAAGGTTAGAAATAATCGTTATTTCTCCTTAAAATAAATTGCGATTTTTCAAAAGCCGCATTATATTGTATTATATTTATAAATGTTGAATTCTTGATATCTTGTTCTTCGAATGTTCCAGGATAATCGTGTGCATAATACGAATTTTTTTTATTAAAACCTTATGTGAGTGGGTGTGAAATAACAAGAGAGAAAATAAGGTAGGTGTAGCAGATGTTCGAAAAAGAATAACTTGGGCCTTTTAATCCATATAATTTCGCTTTATATTTAAAAAACAGACAAATATAAAGAGATTGGCTTATATATACACATATACTAACAAAATGCTACCTAAAACTTTCTGTTTACAAGTTACAGAGTAATCAACAACACAGATTATCATATTACTTTTTAAATACAACACACACATTTTACGAAATATTATTTTATGTTTTTTATATATTTACTTTTTTATTTAATATTTATAGAGAGTTTTATTTTTCCCCTATGACAGACTCCGTTTCGAACTCATGCGTATAAGACTACTAGCCGAATGACCCGGGCAACGCCCGGGGTCTACCCGATTAAATGCTTTTATTCAAATACTATTCGTTACAATTATAAATTGGCGCCGTGGATGTCATTCTGGTATAATATATAAATGAGTTTTAAAAATTGTAAAAAAAAAAAATGCATCGAACTCGGGCCGCCCGCGTGGCAGGCGAGCATTCTACCACTGAACCACCGATGGTTATGAGAAATGGCCATATATGGGTATTTATTCCATTCACAAAAGCAAACGGTGACAGAATTGATTAAGAAAGGGCAATGCCCGGGTTTTACCCGATTAGATACTTTTATTCAAATACTATTCGTTACAATTATAAGTTGGCGCCGTGGATGTCATTCTTGTGAAACGTCCCGCTCCAAACTTTGTGTCTGAGAAGCGATATTTTTATAAAGAGATGATATGGCTTTGTGTCTTCTGCTCGAATGAATGTTTTTATGTTAGAATTTTGTTCCTGCATACTAAAAATGAACTGGCTTCACCCGTGGTCTCTGCTTTTTGGAATTTTTCCGAATATAATTTTGTATCTGATAATCAAATATGATACAGCAATATTGTCATCATCATTTTCTGAATAAAAAACAACTACTTTTTTCCCAGAACCTGTCAATTTATTTTTCTTGGCTAAAAATCCGAAAAATATTTTTTCCAGGTTTCTCTCTATGTCCTGTTAAAACACGTTTTACGTGTCCATTAGGTCAGCTGATATTACCTCCCATCTTCACCGCTAGAGGCGCTGCTTGCGAGCGAAAGAGCAAATTTGCCACGCAATATATAATATACACCCATACCTCGCTTTGCGTCGGGGTTACGTTCCAAAAAAACACGACGCAAATTGAAACGACGCAAAGTGAAAATATGTGAAGGCGCGATCAAAAACAAAAATGTTGCCATATTTTAGGAAAAAAAATAAAAAAAATTAAAGACTCGAATCCAAAACAACGCAAATTCGAAAATCGCAATTTGCACATAACTTGTATACATACTTGTATACTTGTGTACATAGACCATAAATCTGTACATAGACAGGAAAATCACATATATTTTAAAGATATAAATGAGTTTTAAAAATTGTAAAAAAAAATGCATCGGCCGGGAATCGAACCCGGGGCGCCCGCGTGGCAGGTGAGCATTCTACCACTGAACCAAAAGCAAACGGTGACAGAATTAAGAAAGAATGCATGACGCTGATAACTATATATGATCTGTCTTAATAAAGACATTTATTTGTGTTTTTTAATCGCAGATTCCACAAGGAAATTAACTTGAATGTATTTATTTTAAAATAATAGTTTACTCACATAATTTTAATAGTAAAATCATGTTAATTCGATGTCTAACATTTTTTCCCTATAATCTTCAAAATATAAATAAGTTTAAATTAAAAATATAAATATAAAAATAAAAATAAATTCAAAATTAGTTAAAAAGATCAGGTGATGATATTAACGCAAGTTTGGCCTTAAATACTCATTTTTGATTTTCAGGAAGCCTCTGGGACCAAAAGAATTTTGGTTGCAGAGGTACAGCCTGCACCACGCTGATGAGGGCCAATAGCCCGGAACGCGTTCGTGGTTGGCTTTTCTTGATTTATCAAGAAAATGGGTTGGCCAAATATCAAAGAACAGGTTAGACCAATTTCTAGTGATTTCTGTTCCATAAGATGGCACTCTGCCATCTAAAAAACGCTCATGTTAGTGTTCACACACGCAGGATATGTCTAATTTATTTTTATTAGTATATATAAGCAAAATAAAGATATAGGGGAATACATAGTTCTTTTTTACTCTTGTTATAAAAAATAAATTTCCCTTTTCACCTAGAGAATATTTTATTCCAAATTTTATATCACAAATATATTCAAAGATAAAATTAATATATTCGCAAGATATAGCTTTAGCAAAATTAGCATTCATACATTTAAAGATATATTTCAGCAGAAGAAACTTTGTTTCTCAGTAAACAACTTGATGACAAATTAAAAACTCTCTCACCTTATTTTTGTATTCTCGGGGAATTTCTTTATTGTGAGAGGATTCTTGGCGCTAATTGTTTCTTCCGTCGATTTAGGAAGACGATGGTCTTAATTAGAATTTTTACTTTTTTTTTCAGGAATAATTTATATATGCCTCAACTAATTGAAATGTATACATTGTTTCACTTTTATAGCAAAGTTTATATTCGAAATTAAAGAATATTCCCTTAAATATATTCTCTCTATATATAGAGTTTCTCTAACGTACATCACCCCCAGAATTATAACAATCAAAGCGCGTATAAGCCTCTTACTAAAATAGAAAATTCCTATTGCCCTTACTGCAATGAAACATTTTTGAAAGATCCTTGCTCATCTGTGAAAAATCCCCTAAGCGGTTTCGCCACAGTTTATTCTATCATTAAATATCAATGATTATATTATCCATTTCATTACAGGAGGTAGGCAATTTGGTATTTAAAAAAAAAGAAGCATACACGCTTAGAGTTTATAATTTTGAAAAACAGGCGTGGCGCGCTTTTTCATCTAATTAAAGGATACTCTTATCAATATTTTAAAATTTGGCATAAACGACGATATATATAATACGTCAAAGGCATAACTTGCCATTAAAATTGCTAAATCAGAAAGAACTGCAAATAACAAAATGATATTTATTGGATGAATATGATATTGAGGATAAAAAGTGATAAAACCTCAAAGAAATTAGAAGTAATCAATCCTGAGAAAACCCACAAGAACCTTGTTTACAACAATAACAGCACATTTCGCCTGAGAATTGAGTAAAAAAAGATTGGATGACAGGTAGAGCATTCTATGCAGCATTATCACGATGCCGCAGTTCATGGACAATATTGACTGGCGTGTGGTGACAAGTTAGTCGATTATCAGCCATTGACCAGACGCTTCATACCGGTGACAAGATAACGTGCTGACCAGGGCAGCAGACAAACATTTCTGAGGTCGTGTATTATCCTGCTGAAACGTAGCGTTTCCCAGGCCTCGAATAAATGGTACTGTCAAGGGCCTTAACACATCGGAGATGTAAAAGGAACTGTTCAAAGTTCAGGGAAAGCGAACAAGGGAAGACCGAGACCTATATCCAATGACACCTCATACCATCATTCCAGGTGATAGGCCAGTATGGCGATGTCGAATGACGCTGAAAATGTATCTACATGAGTTTCTTTTGTGTACGTATTCTTTCATCGGCTAGACATCTTTATTTTCATAAATAAATTGTTTTGTTCAAATAACGACACGTGTATTTGCATTTGAATGAAGCTAAAATGTTTACGTTTATTACAAAATCAGTCCCTAATTCGAAATATCCATAATCATTATACAATTTAAGATATTTGGGCACACATATAATAATCATTAATCATAAACGGAATTAATTTTTAATAAGATTCATATGCTTGAAATTCATAATCCTTAAAATTCTAATTTAACTTAATTATTACACAAAGAAAATACATATTTATGTGTATGTGAAATGAAATATATCGGGAGACAGATAGTTCTCTATCATTGGAAAAATATCGACATGTAAAACAAAAAATATATATGGTACTTACAAGACATTAAATGCAGAATCTCTGCTTTTAATCATTCACATACACATAAATATGTTATTTTATTTAAATCGCCGTATCAAATATATGAAGATGGCAATGAAAGTGTCAATCAAAACTACAAGATAATCAATCGTAATTAACAATCAAATCTAAAATGACCGTTCAAGCTCAACTAATAGAGACGGTAGGAAATGTACATAGAAGATTGTGAAGTGTGTGAACTACAAACGGAAGATTTATAGATGTATACCATAATATGATGTAATGTGAATATACACTCATGGACCAAACTTAAGGAAGTTGTAACTTCTGCCACATATCGGGATTCTGACAATAACTCTGAAAGATATGTAATACACACACACAGTGACCTTCATTGAAGACACACGAGATAACTAAGTGTGAAAGAAATCTCCTCTGTTGCCTTCAAAAAAAAAAAACAGAGAACCAGCGACATCAAAGACTTTCTACTTCCTCAAATTTTGTCTATGAGTGTACTCTAATATAAAGCGTACTTCCAGATCGTTTCTCTTAATGCTGCTGATGACTCAATACCATCCTCGAGAAAAATGTCAATTATCTGCTTATATTTTCTATTTTCCCACCAAGGACCACCGAATATTTTAATTCCAGAAAAAGGTAGGCCAAAGGGTCTTAAAAGTGCGCTTAATCTACTCACCGGTTGAAGTTAGGAAAGTATCATCAAACCTACTATAAGATACTTAGAGCGTTACAGCGACGACCACCTTGTTAAAACATTTCCAGCATAAAATAGATATTAATACGCCATCTATATCCAAGCGATGAAACCATTTATAGTTCCGATGATTTTCCTTTATAAATAAAGCGCTTCCAACGATACTCACAGAAATGGAAACATAGACATATAACTATGTTCTTAGATTCGTTCATACCTCTGCCAGAAAAAAATATAAGCAAATCAGCCTAATACAATAATACATATTACATGCATGCAACATTTTATTGGGTTTATTGATTAAAATGGCGAAACCGCTGAGAGGTTTCACCAATGATGAGCCAGGCCTTCATAATAAAATTTTCCATTGAAGAAAGAGCAACACATAGCATATTCTACGCTACAATAGCATCTATTTTCAAAACGATTGTAGTTAAAGTAATTGTTTTATAAGGGAACAAAAAATTGGTTAAAACGCAATCAATTATAGAAAGAATTTTCTCTATATTTGCAAGGAACAAGGATGCGGCTCCATCAGACACAACACAATAAGAAAACCAATCATAGAATAGTTTCCCATTTTAACAACCCAATTTCAGGGAATTTCCCTTCTTTATCATATCAAATCCTGATCCCCATTTGCATCATCAAGTTATTCCGTCGAATGCAACAAAATATTCTTCTTTTTCCTTCCTTCCCCACCTAAATGGATCTTTGATAACGTCGTTGAACTTATTTTGTGTTCTCCTTTTTTCCCCTCTTTCAGTTAAATGTATTGCATTCTTTGTTTTAGTCCTGTCCACATTTCTTCCACTACTCTAATTCTCAATGGTGTAAATAGTTTAGAGGGGCAAATCTATGCGTATATTTATATATTTCCACTTTTCTCTTCTTATATATACTCTCTATAAAACATTTTTAGTTCTTCAATTTTAAAATATTTTTCTCATCGAATATACTTCTAATATGATTATTTATATATCGTTTGAAATAGATTGAGTTTAGTAGACCATTCAATACTAATTTGTGTTTTGTGTTAAAACAAAAAATATGGATATTATTAGGAATAAATATAAAAATATTAATTTTGACAAATGAATGATACGAAGAAAGAGTTTAGAAAGGTTTAAATGTACGTTTTGAGCCGAAATTTTAAGTTTTCTCATAAACACCACTGACCCCGTGTTTTAAATGGATAATTATATTTCAAAAATATCTGTTCTGTTTTTTTTTCTATTGTTTCGCGAAGTCGCGCGCGTTTATAGAAAAGTTCGGTGTTCTTGGTTCGACTCAAAAGTCCTTTTATTTCCTATATAGATAGATATAATCTCGCCAGTTTGTGTGAAATTTATTTAAAATGTCTGAATTTGGTAGAGCGTTGCATAAAAATGTCTAGAAAAATACAATGTACATCATAGCAATGCCATTAAGCCATGATATTGGATCAAAACAATAATCGCCTGGTCGGATTTAAGTTCAGTAAGATAATAAACATATATATAGAAAATAAAATACCACGGGCTTATTGCCAATTTCATATTTTATTTCCGAGCCAATACCTGCCATTATTTCATACAGCACATCAAGGGAAGCGCCCCATGTTTATAATTTTGGAATAAGTAAGGCTTTCGAAAAAATCACATGTAAAATAATCAAATATGAAAATTAAAAATTGCCAAATAAAATATTAACATATGGGTTACTCAAATATTTCGAACTCTTTAAAACATTAAGCTAAAAATTAACAGTTATTTTAAAAACCTTTTTTTTTTCTGAAGTCGGAAACCAAAAATAAAATCTCAAGCCTAGGATTAATGCTCAATGCAGTGTTCAACCACAGGAGAGATGGAGTCTCTCTAACCACGGCTTCATTCAGTCCTCATAATAAATTCGAAGCCTAACAAACACACTTATTCCCCGTGTTTGAGAGCTCGAGAGGTGGAAAAATTAAAGCCATTAAATTGGTTTTCTAAGAATGTTTGCACTATTTTACTTTGTGGAACTTGAGATGATTGAATTTCACATTAGTTCTTTACACGGGTGAGCTTAGAGAAGTCTGACGTAATTGAGGTCATATCGAACTCTCGGAACCTTTATAAACAACACTCTACTGGACACCATCTCAAACAGCTTCTTTTAGGAATCAGAGCATCGAATAAGGTATTTATTTAAGGGGAGACACATGAATGGAATCACCTTTAAAGTGGTAGAATAGGAAAATATCAAATAAAATATTTAAACAGCTTCTTTTAGAAATCTTCATATTATAAGATATTCATCTGAGGAGAACCATGAATGGAGTCTCCTTTAAAGTAGTTTCATAGAGAATGATAAATAAACGATCATAATTTATTTTTGTATCTGTAAGATATAAGGAAATATTTTCCTGAATAATTGATTTTCAATCAACAGATTATTAATTTTGTTACTCAGCATATTTCTCTTTATCGCCCTTCATTATTTGATGCTAATAAGTTGAAAATTGTTTTGATAAAAAAGAAATTGATTTGTCATTCTCAAGCTTGCCTCCCCTTACTTTTCTACGTGGCATTTCAATTGAGATATATAAGGTAGATTAGGGAAGCCAAACTGAAGAGCACTGAGCAGACCTTGAAGCATAGTAGCTGTGGACTACATTTCCGAGACTGACTCCAGGATTCCACTGCCTTGTCAAAGCCAAGATTTCCCTCCGAGAAGACATATGCTTATAGACGTTACGACCATAAAGCCTCTATTTATACCATAAGAAAAATCACATAAAGCAACTAGGGACTCAAAACGCTAAGAAAAACCTCGACCAAAATACACACGATCCTCGACAGTAGCATTAAACATCGCAAGCTGCGGGTCACAACGCCAATAAGGAAGGAATTACGTTACAGAATAATTTATGTTTCAATTATTAGAGTTTTATTTTTTTGATATTTTGTTAATCACAGCATATATTTTTCTTATCGTTTCTCCATTATTTGATGTTAATAAGCTGATAATTGCTTTGATAAAAAATATATTAACTTGTCTCATCCTCACGCTTGTCTTCCCTCATTTTCTACCTGAAAGAAAACAAAATCCTAAAAATATTTGATGACCTGATTGGCATAAATAATGTCCTGGCTGACATCAATAATGTCGTAAAGATAGAGGCTGCCTGGCCGGCATTCATATTTCTTGAAAATAAAGTTACTTCGGCCAGTAAATATTTTTATTGCCTCGACGTTTTGACAAAAATCTTTTGTCCTTGTCAGGAGCAAACAAAATATTTTATCGAAACGTCGAGGTAATAAAAATATTTACTGGCCGAAGTATCTTTATTTTCAACAATTCAATAATTTCCTTCAACTTTTGACTTCCTGCGCGATCCTGTGCATAATTATGCCAGTTCTCTTCATAGACATAAGTAAATCGTTTTATTCGCGATCGAACGTTGCGGCCCACTGTACGTATTACATTCCAAACACGATGCGACGCCAGCCATCTCTGTCCTTCACAGAGACATAGAGAAAGAACGGTATATATTATACAGTTACGAGCGTCATTTTTCATCAGTCATCTCTGTCACCGTTTGCTTTTTTTTGGAATGGCGCCCTCCTATTGGTCGGCTACGATCACGCCACCTTTGCCCCCCCTCCCTCGCCTTTTCGTTTTTGTAACCATTGTGTTGGAGCGGGTCGCTCCTTAAATAAATGCATATATTAGTTAATAACCAAATGGAATCCTCTCTTTCTTTTTCCCAGTAAGAGACGCCTACGGAAGCCAACAGTACATAGACAGATAAAGCACATAGGCTATAGTTATTAACTAACATATGCATTTATATAAGGCGCCAATTTATAATTGTAACAAATAGTATTTGAATCAAAACATTCAATCGGGTAAAACACGGGCGTTGCCCGGGTCATTCGGCTAGTATATTATACATATAGACTAAATCTGACATGAAATATGATAGAATTTTCAACAATCCATTCATACCCAAAATATTTTACCAAATCATGCTATCACTATGAAAATTCTGAAATTAAGTTTTCCTACATTAAACCCAATTATTTCAGCTTGTATAATTTTTCTAGTATTCTACAAAAATTGCCACTGAAATTAGAATTCAATGTGTGTGAGAATATTTTCATTCTAAAAATAAACATTCTCAATAAATAAAAAAGAGAATATTCGAGATTAAATTATTTCCCTCCACCGACCCGAATATTTAATATAAAACTAAATAGGCTTAAATACTTAAGGCTATATATGTATATTTAAAAAAAAAGGTATGTCCTGACTGCTCACATAAGCATTTTAGATGGCAGAGCGCTCTATATAGTGGAATAAAATTAGCTAAACGTTGATTTAACATTAACATTTAGTTGAATTTTGTTCCAATAGATGGCGCTCTTCTACCTAAAAAAAACGCTCATGTGAATGGTCAGGATATGCCTTTTTGTTTTTAATATCAACACTTGACCATTTATCAATTTTTTCTTATTTTCACACACATATTTTATTTTGGGTTGGCCAAATATCAGGGAACAGGCTAAATCAATGTTTGTTTGATTTCTGTTCCACCAGATGGCGCTCTGCCTTCTGAAAAGCACATGTGCTCCTGGTCAGGATATGTCTTTTTTATTTTTAATATATTATTTTAATGATGGAGAAATTCATATATATTGTTATCCATAAATAAAGTATACTAGCATATATTGGATTAAAAATATATTTTCCTAAAGCCGGAAAACCAATAAAAAAAGAACGTATTATTCAACACCAGGAAGCTCTACGTAATCACAAACCATTATCTCTCCAAGTAGATCACGCGCTGAACACAATAGCCATATATACCGGAATATACCCGAAGAAATCATCCATGTTATACAAGAATATTAAAGAAAAACATTGAAGAATATTTTTGGAAAGAGAAGACAAAGAAAACATAAATAAAGAAAATGATTTACTAGAAATCTATCGAGAATTTATACCTTGTTAAATCATTTCATCATTCATTTTAACATTATGCATTTGCGCGCCATCTGTTATGTGAAATTCAAACTAAATTTACGCGAATATTTATTTTTTTAATAGAACAATTGTCTACTTCCTTTACTGCAATGATAAAATAATGGGAGGGCCTGGCTTTCTCTCTTCTCTCTCATTATTGGTGAACCCACCCAGTGGTTTCGCCAGTTTAATCTAGAATACCGCTGCAATATTACATTGGGTATGGTAGATTAAACTTGTATAGCGACAGTAACTCACCACGTGATCTAATTTAAATTATGAAGAGATAAAGAGATAAAGAGAGGCGAGCTGCCCTCGAAATATTAGGAAAATACATTTATTTTAAATCCAATATATGCGTCACACATCTTTCATCAAGACAACGCACTTGCTTACAAAGGTGTGTTGGCCATGGGAAAACTGCGACATATGAGGTACGATTTGCTCGGTAATCCCCCTATTCTCCTGATTTGCCATTCTCAGACGTCCATCTCTTCCCACACCTTAAGACATTTGTTTTTAGCAAGCGCTTCGCGTCCAATGAAGAAGTTGAGAAGGCTCTAGATGAATATTTTAACAGCCTTCCAGACTCTCATTTCCGGGAAGGAATAACAAGGGACAAGGTTGTAACAAGGTTTTCGTTATTTTATTAACATATTATTTTATAAAAATTATATTTATATTTTCTACTCTGTAAACTTCCTTCATTACCTCTCTGGTATTTTATAAATATTGATTTTTTTTCTTTCCATAAATATTTTGCTGTGTCAGCCTGAAGTTTGTCTTTTCCCCCCTAATTTTCTACGTTAAAATATTAGAGAAACGCTGGACCAAGTGTGTTGAAGTCAAGGGTGATTATGTAGAAAAATAAAATGTTTTTATAACTCAAAAAGCAGAGCCTTTCGTTGTCAGGCCGAGCACTTTCCATCTTACTATATATGCCCTCTGTAAATAAATAAATGCTGTAACAGTTTGAAGAGCGATGTTAAAATAAATCATGGCAAGAAATTGCAGGGTCGAGTGAGAAAAAAAGCGCCTTTCATTAATTTCTATATCGGGAAGGCGACGTAGATATTAATGGTCATAAAAATGGTTAGTTAGTTAAATGGTCGATAGGTGGCAGTTTTCCAGAAAATGGTAATGGAATTTATAGCCTTTGTCGTTTTTTTCCCTTTGTAAACCTAACTTGGGGAAATTTGCTTTAGTGAGTTGTGGTGTTATATTAACGTTTCTATTTATGATACTTCTATATAAACATTATATAAATATAGAGTGAAATGTTTGCCTCTCTCTCTCATTTCTATATATAATATATAGAAAATATAGACAACTTATTTGAACTCTATGAGGTTATTTCATCACTTGGTTCTTTGAGGTCAATGCCATTACAGAGAGAGCAGAACCCCCCTAAAACGAACTGGGATATCCCCAGCGAACTTTCCTTCATAACGACCCTAAAATAACCTCCAACATTGAGATTAAATCGTATATTGAATGAGGGTTTTAATGAACCAAATTGCAGTTCTATTGGGGTTCGCTATATCGAAATTTTTTGTATTTTCCTATGTTTAGCATATATTTGATGAATGATTATTAAAGAAGAAACGCTTCTCCAATGTCTTCTCAGTTAAGTAATATATAGATAAATTGATATACTTTTATAATTTGAAAATAATTAACAATATTAAAAGAATATCTCTAAATATTTTATTCCTCCCTTAGAGAGAGAGAGAGAGTAATGGGAAAGTGTGTTATTACAACCGATTTTCAAATTGACTTTAAATATGAATTTATATATATATATATATATTGTATCAAATATAATTTATTTGCCAATATTTCAGTTGACTGAACGCCAATGTTTTTCACGGCAGAGGCGACCTTTATTTTTATAGATCACTCTCCCCCCCTCCCCGAAAATATTCTATCTATATTTCGGCTATAGATATTTCCTAGCCACCTTCTAGCTATAAATTTCTTTACCAGATTGTGAAGATTTCATTCGATCCCTTGTAGATCTCATGATATAAAGTCCGCCATGGACTCACGAGGACCATTAGCCTGAAACCACGGTCTCCAGGTGGGCGCAGTTTAACAAAACTGCTTTGAACCCCCCTTCTCTCCGAGTTCCCTAGTTTGCGGAAATAGCCTGAAAGATGGCGTCTAGTTTTGACGTATTTTTGACTGGAGAGGTTATCTTTATTTTATAGATCAATATTCTTTCGGCAAAATTTCCAATTATATTGATTCATTAGGGAAAGTCTGCTTTTCACATGTATAGACATGTGGAGCACTTTGCAGTAAAAGCAGTCGCCTATTTCTACCCACCATGATTACCATGGCCAGTACCATGTGTACTAGGGATAAGCAAAAGAAAAAAAAAATAGGGAAAGTTATTTGTGTGGCTATTTATTGTTTATTTACAGGTCTAAATTACAATGAAAGATCGTCAATATGATATAGGTATTCTAATAGAAGGTATCTTGTGAAGGTTAACTGCGCATAACCAGAGAAGATATAAAATATTCAATCGATAAAATGTTAGGTATTGCCAGAGCCTAGATTAAAATTCTGAAAATAAAATTCATGAAAATTATAAGAAAACACTTTTTACAACGAATTTGTTGCTGAAAAAAATATAACACATATCAACTTTTAAATAATTTATCAGAATTATTTATTAAGAATAAAATAGGAAATAAAGAGACCAAATCATTTAAGATGCTAGAATTACCCTGGCTATCCAATCTCTGGTTACAGTAAGGTAATTTCAGTTGTTTGATTTCACGCAATAAAAGGAATAGATTTGAGTTGTTGTTAAAATAAACAGATCGTATAGATTATTTACATCTTAATTAGATTTACCATATTCAATTTGGTAAAATATCGTTTATTCTCAAGTCGCTAGATAAAGTGGGTTCTGTTAACGGAAATTTACGGTTGTCTTGTTAGAGTGTAAAGGACGATTTATATGACGTTAATTGACTCTAACTTTACTGCTTTGACAAATTGGAATGGCGGATACTTTGTTTATTTATATATCTTTTCTATAATCGAGTAATGAGTGTTGTGTTTTTATATCTATATTTTGTATTATTCATATAACAATATTAAGATCAGAAAAATTTGGAACAGAAGAGTAAAGTAAAATATACTAAATTAATATTCACAGATTTTGAATATAACATTGAGTATATATAATATAACTATATTTATAGATTAGTATCGATTATTCAACTTGTGTAATTTTTATATAACATGTGCTGGATCTTGATTAAGAGGTGTGTTAACAAATCTAGGTTTCGCTATGTGAAATATTAGTAATTTTATTGAGGTTTAATACAACTATGTGCATATACACTGCGTGACATTGAAAATGGAACACCAAGAAATACTGGCCAGAAAGTGATGAAACTCGGCAGACAGAGAGACAGGGACGAACAATAAGTGATCTTTATTTCAAAATGATAGTCATAATACAGAGCGAGAACGCTTTCTTAGTAGCAAGTAGGACCACCGCGGACGGCGATGCACGCAGCAACACGTCTAGGTAGAGAGTCAATCAGAGTACGGATGGCGTCCTGAGGGATGGCTCTCCATTCCCTCTCAACCATTTGCCACAGTTCGTCTTCTGAACGCGGCTGTGGCAAGGCATGCAAACGGCGTCCAATGATGTCCCAGACGTGCTCGATTGGTGAGAGATCAGGAGAGTACGGTGGCCAGGGAAGCATCTGTACATCTTGCAGAGCTTGTTGGCTAATGCGAGCAGTGTGCGGTCGGGCGTTATCCTGCTGATAAAGGGCATTGGGTACCCCCTGAAGGTAGGGGAGTGTCACCGGTCGCAGCACATCATCAACGTATCGTTGTGCCGTCATAGTGCCCTGAATACGAAGTAAAGGTGACCTGGAATCATACGCGATTGCGCCCCAAAACATGATTCCACGTTGTCGCACGGTGGGGCGTTCCACAATTGCTGCCGGATTGGACCTTTCTCCACGTCGACGCCACACGCGTACACGGCGACTATCACTGGACAAGCAGAAACGCGACTCATCTGAGAACACGACCCTGTGCCATTCCGTCATCCACGTCGATCTAGCCCGGCACCATTCCAAACGTTGGCGCCTATTCGGTGGGGTCAATGGCAGTCTTCTTAGCGGACGGCATGAGTGCAAGCCATTAGCAACCAATCGACGGGAAATGGTTCTGGTCGAGATGGAATGATCTAGGGTGTCTTGCACATGTTGCAGGATGGCGGTACAAGTGGCTTGTGGGGCCGCCACTGCTTGTCGAAGGATACGCCGATCCACACGTGCTGACGTCACTCTGGTTGCACCGACATTCCTATAAATTATATTAACGAATAGATTCAAGAAGGATAAGTTTCTTTATTTGAAAAATCAATTCGAGCTTTCGGGCGCAAGCTGCCCTTCTACAGGAATAATATATACAATTTTAAGTAGTCATGTATGTACAGATATAAATATATATTTTAAAATGGTTTCTCGCTTTGTTCTTGTAGAGCGTGAGTGGATCTCATACCCACGTGATTTAGTTTAACTCAAAGAAAAGCCTAGATAAAAAGAGGCGTGTTGCCCCTAGAAATACTAGCTGATTAATAATTTATATCCAGTATATGCCCAATATTTATTTATACATATATATAAGCTATTTTTTGCATATCTAGGATTATTTATGAAGTTTTCTATTTTATTATTTAAGAAATAATTCCTATAAATTGCCACATTTCCTTGTTCCAACCATCTTCTCCACAGTCGGTGCACCGTGGACGCACCAAGGTGTGTATCAGCTGCGATTTGACGTATGGACCAACCTGCCCATTTCAGTCCGATCACCATGCCCCTCGTAAAAGCGTCTGTCTGCTTGAACTGCCTCCGTTTACGATGACCTGGCATTCTCTGTTATTACACGTGTCTTTTGACACAAGAACAAAATTTCTACAATGATTTTCCTTGAAGAAATAACGACACGAATACTGTCCTTTCTGCAAGTTCCTTCCCTTATATCTTACTCCATGTGCGCACGAGAGCTGCGCATTTTACATCATTTGCATAACTCGGTTAGGCGCGTCTACCCTGAAATTTGCATAATTTTCTGGCCACTATTTCTTGGTGTTCCATTTTCAATGTCACGCAGTGTATGTGAGGAAGTGTTTCACACATGTTTCTATTGTAAACCTCTTAAGAAAATTGACGTTTAATATATTCTATAAAATGTAAATGAATATTAGAAAATATCAATTCTAAATGAAATATTTGTCATCAGCTAATTTAAATATATTAACTTTCCAGTAGAATTTATTAGTGAAATATCTTGATGAGGAGATGTTAACACGTCAACTTTGTGCGGTAAGGTTTTATTGGCCGACATTTCAACGACCCGTTGTCACCAATTTAAAATATATGGTGCTTATTTGAAAAAAAAACTTTCTATAGCAAGTGATTATTTTGTACATTTTAAGTAAAGCTTTAAATTTTGAAGTAGGGATGATCTTATGTGAAAAATTTCGAGTATATGTTGAACAAGACATTTTCATTTTCTAAACTGAATATACAGACCACCTGCAGTTTGTCATACATTTAACCATTAGTTTCCTCACATTTTATTGTCAAAATATGCAGAGTTCCCGTTCCACAGATAGTTTCTTATTCCTACAACAGAGGCTATAACACGACCGTTCCTTTTAAAAATAAAATAAACAAAACAATATCTACTATCTATACTGCCGTGATAAGAATATTTGAAGGGCGCGCGCCTGGCTCATCACGGGTGAACTCTCTCATCGCTTTCGCCAGTTTATTCCACCATACCGCTCTAATATTGTATTGGGATGTTTTGGGAGGGTATACTACGGATGAGTCAGGCCCTCCCAATATTTCTTATCAAATTTGCAATTAGAATTTTTTATGCGTTTTATTTTTTTAAATGGTCGCGCTAAAATACACTGGTGTACAAAAAATAAGAAACTTAACCAATATTGAAATTTCTCAGAAGCTAATTTATTAACAAATATAAAATTTAGTATACAAATAGTTTAAACTATGGAGAATTTGACTAGCTATATGAAAATATAAAAAAATATTTGAAATTATGAAATATGCAAATTATTACCAACATACCCAAAGCTAAGGTTCCATATCTTGAAGAAATAAGATATTAATAGGGAGTATGATCACCTCTAACAGCTATCAAGGTCTCACAGCGAGCCCTCATACTGTTTACCAGGCTTTGGAGGAGGTCCAGGGGTAGTAAACCCCACTCCTCCAATAGAGCAGTTCTTAGCTCAACGAGGGTTCTGGGAGAGGGGTGACAAGCTCCAATACGCCTCCCTAGAGCATCCCACACATGCTCTATTGGATTCAGGTCTGGAGATCTGGCTGGCCAATCCATCCTTCGAATATTCTCACTCTGGGGATATTCATTGACTAGCCTAGCCCTATGCGGACGAGCATTATCGTCCATTAAAATTAAATTGTGACCAATTTGATCTCTATAAGGTCTTAGATAGGGCTCAAGGATCCCGTCCCTGTACCTTTGGGCAGTTAAAGTGCCCCCAGAAAAAATGTGGAGGGTGTGCGACTGCTAGAACTGATACCAGCCCAGACTAAGAGACTGCCCCCTCTAAAACTGTCTATTTCCCTGATGTTACTGGGATGATAGCGGGTTCCAGGCTCCCTCCAGATGAAAACTCGTCGAGAATCTGTGTTTAAACTAAATCTTGACTCGTCACTGAAGAGAACATTGGCCCACTGATCATGAGTCCAGGCGTGATGTTCCAAGCACCAATTCAAGCGGGCTCTCCTGTGAGCAGAGGTTAAAGGGATACAGACCATTGGTCGTCTTGCATAAAGAGCACCTTCGTGAAGCCTTCGGTAAACAGTTTGTCTTGAAATTCTCCTCTTGAGAGTTCATTAGAGAGTTGAATAGCTGTCATCTCCCTATGGCGCTTGGCAGTTACGACCAGATAACGGTCTTCAGAGGTAGCTGTTTTTTTTTCTACCAGAACCTTCTTTTCTTTTGATGGTTCCTGTCTCAATGAACTGTTTCCATATTTTGCTGACCACAGATTTATTCACATTTAGCCATTTTGCTACTTCAACTTGTAATTGCCCTGCCTCCATTCTTCAAACAGCTCTCCATTTTAAATCATCTGCAAAAATTTTTCGTAAACTCATAATTAACTAAGGATTAAATAAAATTATAATTGGACAATTCTAGATGGGGTAAACGACACGCCAAATAGCACACTTATAAAGACAAGCAAAAATTTGCATATTTTCAATTTTACCGAATCGAATGGTTGCGATAAATAAATTATACGACTTAAAATACCTAATTAAATTACTTTTTAGCTTTTAGCGTTGTATATTTTAAAATATATCATTAAAAAACAAAAGTTTCTTATTTTTTGGACACCAGTGTAGTTTAATTTATCAAGGCGCATGCGCTAATGCATCATATATAAAAAGGCCTACCAATATTGAGAGGAATAGAAATATTTGCATAAAATTTTATATAATAGAATATTTATTCATTATGTTAATAATATATTATTAATTTTTAAATATTTAATTTTGCTACTTAACAGCTTTCTCTTTTCCTATTCTTTATTTTATGCAAATTTTATGCAAATTGCGTTGTTTTGAGCAAAATAAAATTCATTTGCATTCTCTCATGTTTGTCTTCCCTGATTTATTACGTAACATATTGGTGGAGATGCTGGGTAGTTTAGTGACGAATAGCTGAAAATTAACCAGAATAACTTGAGGCCATGGGTGCTGTGGACTACATTTTCTGTGACTGACTCCAGGATTGTTGCACCTCTGTGTCAAGACTTCCCTCCAAGAAGACTACGTCCCTATAGACATCACAGGCAAACCAATTTTACCCCGCAAAAAAAGGCGTCAAACTATTAGGAGCCACTTTTTTAAAATTTATTAATCAACCAGGCACGATTTTGATATATTTGCGCCTATTACAGAGAAAACAAACAAAATTTAGGATTAAATATTTACAAATTTACAAGTATTTATGGGCAGAGTATAGCAAAAGTGGCTGATGTAAGAGAGTTAAATAATTTAGATCAGGGAACAATCGATGTCTCACTTTTGTAAAGTTTGGACAGTCGTAGATAAGGTGAAGAACAGGCTGTTCAGTTTCTCCGCAGGAACAATTTGATGTTTCTGAAAGACCTCTTTTATGTAAGTATTTATGAATTTTTTCGTGTGATATGACAAATTCAGGGAATATAAAATTTGAATGGAACTGTGTAGGTAGGAATTCCGTTTGGAATAATAGTGCGAATTGTATATTTAGTATTATAAATGGATTGATACAAATGATTCATAATAATAGATTATTTTTGCCAATTATTGTTGTAAGTATTTCTCTTTTTATTTTTTTTTCAGTTCGTATTTTATTGATTTATAGTTGAGATAGTCTTTTATGAAAGGTGTATGCGAAAGTAGGTGTGGACATTCGTATGATATGGTTCGATATCCATGTACCACTCAGATAATAATATTATGTTGTAATAAAAATGAAGTTTCTGTAAAGAACGTATAGAAATATTTCTATACCATATTTCACTAGCATAAGTGGCTTTCAATCGTATGAGTGATTTATAAATTGTACTTTTCTTATAATAAAATCCCCAAGATTTTCACAAATTGAGAAAAGAAGGTACTTTATTTTTTTTTTTGCATTGAGCTACAATATCCTCTAAGGGACTTAAAAATTGACCTTGTTTTTGTTTCTTTTGTTATCGGAGACTCCGAGTATCTTGATGTGATCGGAAAGAGAGGCACATCTCCCTTTAAATAGGCATCAGAACGATGCATTATGTTCATGTTCATCAAATATAATATATACTTATCTACTAGACCATCGTGTCATCTTCTGATTCCAGTTTCACCGCACACATACTCCCACTTGCGAGATGTTTTTAGAAGTAATCAATGCGTGGAAGAAGAAAGCCAGAAAAAAAGCCATAAGGGAAGCCATTAAAAGTGATCAAATTTCAAGCGGAACAGTTGTCTGCATCCTCTGGCACTCTATTATTCTGCGCATAGGTAATGGTGGTTCCTCGATTTGTTGATTGTTTTTAATCCACTTTAATTTTTTATTTATTGTATGTTATAAAATGTAATATATGGGTAATTGAAGAAATCCGTACGCCTCCAAGAACCCTGATTTTTTAAATTAAATAAATGTAAATGAACATATGTAAAGTGATGTGATTATTTTTATTAGAAAAAATATTATCTGTTAAAAAATATAAGTATTTTTTAATGTTGTTGACTTTTTTGTTTTATTTCTTGAAAATATTTTTGTGGGGTCGAAAGGAGTTCGTTATAACAGTGGATTTTCGCTTCAAGGGACCGCATTTGTTTTTCGTAAGTTCGTTATATCCGATTTGTTCGTTTATAACTGGAGTCTTTCTCCATAACTCAATGCTTTTTCAAGGGAACGCTAGGTTTGTTCATTATAACCGAGTGTTCTTTATAACTGGCGTCTTTCTCCATAACTCAATGCTTTTTCAAGGAACCGCTGATTTTTTTCGTTATATAACCGAGTGTTCTTTATAACTGGAGTCTTTCTCCATAACTCAATGCTTTTTCAAGGAACCGCTGATTTTGTTCGTTATAACCGAGTGTTCGTTATACCTGGAGACTTTCTACATAACTCAATGCTTTTTCAAAGGACCGCTGGTTTTGTTCGCTATAACCGAGTGTTCTTTATAACTGGAGTCTTTCTCCATAACTCAATGCTTTTTCAAGGAACCGCTGGTTTTGCTCGTTATAACCGAGTGTTCGTTATACCTGGAGACTTTCTACATAACTCAATGCTTTTTCAAAGGACCGCTGGTTTTGTTCGTTATAACCGAGTGTTCGTTATACCTGGAGACTTTCTCCATAACTCAATGCTTTTTCAAGGAACCGCTGGTTTTGTTCGTTATAACCGAGTGTTCGTTATTACAGGAGACTTTCTTCATAACTCAATGCTTTTTCAAGGGACCGCTGGTTTTGTTCGTTATAACTGGAGACTTTCTCCATAACTCAATGCTTTTTCAAGGGACCGCTGGTTTTGTTCGTTATACCGGAGTTTACTGTATATAATAAAAAGGCACACATATCCTGACTGCTTACATTTTTTCACACACACATATATTTTTGAAACTTAGGCCAAGTAATATTTAAATAGCTTTTACCAATATATAAATTTATTACATCAATAGCATGCATGGCTCTACACAATACAAAAATTGTAGAACGGTGTAAATTTAAAACTTGAACGTTCACGATCAGGTAGGACGGAGATTGTTCTCGAAGGTCGTTTACTTCCAACGTTGCAATGGAGGCCGATTGATTATGGAAATGCGAGGGGAACACGCCGATTAGGACAGAGCTGGAATTACCAATTGCCATTTCTGGTTTACACATCCAGCTACTATACGAAATCCATTTTAAACGATTTCTTTGCATGCACGTAATACTATCTGCTTATCTTATACGATTATCATCAATTATAGCTTTTAGAACTTATTTTAAAAATATTTACAATATTTTTAGATATTATATTAAGTTTAATGAAATATTGTATTTTATTTTTCTCAATTTTCAAATAATAAATATTAGAAATTTTACGATCCGTCTTGAACTTGTATGTATGCAATCTTACGATAATAGGTCATATCTAAATTCGAATTTCAGCATTAGCAAAGTAGATTTCAACATTCTCCGCCGTTGAATACTTAGAAATATTAGTTAAAACTAGCCGAATGACCCGGGCAACGCCCGTGTTTTACCCGTTCGAATGTTTTGATTCAAATACTATTTGTTACAATTATAAATTGGCGCCTTAAATAATTGCATATGTTAGTTAATAACTATAGCCTATGTGCTTTATCTGTCTATGTACTGTTGGCTTCCGTAGGCGTCTCTTACTGGGAAAAGGAAAGAGAGGATTCCATTTGGTTATTATCTAATATATGCATTTATTTAGGGAGCGATCCGCTCCAACACAATAGTTACAAAGACGAAATAGCGAGTGGTGGGGCAAAGGTGGCGTGACCGTAGCCAACCAATAGGAGGGCGCCATTCCAAAAAAAAAAGCAAACGGTGACAGAGACGAAAACTGATTATTAAGAGATGAAGAATGACGCTCGTTACTGTATATAGAATACTTAGATATATAGTGAGTCGCCTTTAAATACTTTCAGAATTTACAGGTGTGTCAAAAAAGTACCTTATAATTTCAAAGTGAAATAGCCTGACTTTTGATTGATTTCTATGAGAGAGAATTGAGAGTGTATAATTAAATAAAATGCTTCAAATTAAAAATAATATAATGTGCATCTTTTTCAGATAACTCAATTTGTGATATTATGTATTTTCTTGTGCAAAGAGTATTATTCTAAATTCTTATTACCTGATAGACAAAAAAAAACCGAAATTTTTAAGGTGTAGCATTATTTAAATCAAAGTTTGACTATTTGAGGTAATATAATTGTACTTTGAATTTGTACAGTACCTTTTATAACACCCTGTCTGTATATTACGTATTAATAAGAAGCAAAGACCGGCATGTAACAGAAAGTGAACTTAATTTCCCTCCCATCTGTTATAAGCTAATTTGTAGTCAAATTAAAATAATTAAAGCAGCCCAATCTCTTTCTCTAATTATTGTAGTATGCGGGTAAATGTGGCTAGGTAATTGTTTCTATTCCGCTCACTCAATCGACCATCGCGGCCTAATGCGGTTTGGCGTTAATTACTCCACCGTGACAGCAGCCAGCTTATCTCTCTCTCTCTCTCTCGTACCGACCTTCTTGCTGGAAACTTCTCTCTCATATCTAATCTTACTCTAAATAAGAATACATATATATATATTATCTAGTTGTTTGACAACACTATAACCTTTTTTACAGTTAAACTCACTCTATATGTCGAGAGATATATAAGCTAGTGTGGTAATTGAAACATTATATCCTTCTTACAGTTAGACTTACTCTATATGTCGAGAGATATAAAAGCTAGTGTGTTAGTTGAAACACTATATCCTTCTTACAGTTAGACTTACTCTATATGTCGAAAGATATATAAAACCTAGTGTGGTAGTTGAAACACTATATCCTTCTTACAGTTAGACATATTCTATATGTCGAGAGATATATAAAACCTAGTGTGGTAGTTGAAACACTATATCCTTCTTACAGTTAGACATAATCTATATGTCGGGAGATATATAAAAGCTAGTGTGTTAGTTGAAACACTAAACCCTTCTTACAGTTAGACTTACTCTATATGTCGAGAGATATATAAAACCTAGTGTGGTAGTTGAAACACTAAACCCTTCTTACAGTTAGACTTACTCTATATGTCGAGAGATATATAAAACCTAGTGTGGTAGTTGAAACACTATATTCTTCTTACAGTTAGACTTACTCTATATGAGGAGAGATATATAAAACCTAGTGTGGTAGTTGAAACACCATATCCTTCTTACAGTTAGACTTACTCTATATGTCGAGAGATATATAAGCTAGTGTGGTAGTTGAAACACTATATCCTTATTACAGTTAGGCATATTCTATATGCCGGGAGATATATAAAAGCTAGTGTGGTAGTTGGAACACTATATCCTTTTTACAGTTAGACTTACTCTATATGTTGGGAGATATATATAAGCTAGTGTGGTAGTTGAAACACTATATCCTTCTTACAGTTAGACTTACTCTATATGTCGGGAGATATATAAGCTAATGTAGTAGTGGAAACACTATATCCTTATTACAGTTAGACATATTCTATATGTCGGGAGATATATAAGCTAGTGTGGTAGTTGAAACACTATATCCTTCTTACAGTTAGACTTACTCTATATGTCGGGAGATATATAAGCTAATGTAGTAGTGGAAACACTATATCCTTATTACAGTTAGACATATTCTATATGTCGGGAGATATATAAGCTAGTGTGGTAGTTGAAACACTATATCCTTCTTACAGTTAGACTTACTCTATATGTCGGGAGATATATAAGCTAATGTAGTAGTGGAAACACTATATCCTTATTACAGTTAGACATATTCTATATGTCGGGAGATATATAAGCTAGTGTGGTAGTTGAAACACTATATCCTTCTTACAGTTAGACTTACTCTATATGTCGGGAGATATATAAGCTAATGTAGTAGTGGAAACACTATATCCTTATTACAGTTAGACATATTCTATATGTCGGGAGATATATAAGCTAGTGTGGTAGTTGAAACACTATATCCTTCTTACAGTTAGACTTACTCTATATGTCGGGAGATATATAAGCTAATGTAGTAGTGGAAACACTATATCCTTCTTACAGTTAGACTTACTCTATATGTCGGGAGATATATAAGCTAGTGTAGTAGTTGAAACACTATATCCTTCTTACAGTTAAACATATTCTATATTACGATATACAAACTAATGGGGTAGTTGAAACTATCCTCCCTACAATTAAATATGGTCTATATGACGATATTACATTAGTGTAGTAGTTGAAACTATCCTCCTTACATTAAGAAAAAGCCGTCTCCTTATCGTGCAACTGAAAGTTGCTGATGGCTTGCGCGCCATCTACCAGAATAAATATAAACTATTCTCGTTGATTTTTAATTATTCCAGAATTGACCAAATACCTATTCTTGATTAATCAAGAAAAGCTAACCACATTTTCTTAATTTATGCACTTTATCCCAGTATCACATTTGTACTATTTTTCCATATCTTCCTTACAGTTAAATATATTCTATAATCCGATATATGAGCTAATGTGGTAGTTTAAACTATCCTCCTCACAGTTAAACTTATTCTAGATGACAATATATAAGCTAATGTGGTAGTTTAAACTATCCTCCTCACAGTTAAACTTATTCTAGATGACGATATATAAGCTAGTGTGGTATCTGAAACTATCTTCCTCATAGTTGAACTCATTATATATAGCGATTTATATAAGATAGTGAGGTAGTGTGTGTTGAAGCTATATCCTCCATATGTTCAAATTTATTGTTTATGGTGATATAAAAGCGAGTGTAGTAATTGAAACTATTCTTACATTTAAACTTATTTTACCTTTATGTACACACACCACCTCAAGGGCAATATTTTTCTTTCAATAAATGCATTATAACAAGTAATTTTTCAAATTTATAAAAACCCAGCATTTATTTAATTTTTTAATTGAAATTCAGATCACGGGAGGAGGAAGCAACAAACAATATTTTGGTAATATTTTACAATTAATACAACTTAAATATCATAGTTTCGGCCGATTTTATTTATCCTTTCTTAGGATGTCAGGTAATCGGCACTGCCTCTTTACTGATAAAAGAAATATGCAGAAAACATTCATATTTTAGCTTAAAAGATGGCTTCAAAGAGAAAGTCGGCGATCGCTGTTTCCCTGATGTCGTTTCATTTTTCTCCCCACAGGGAATGATGAACATTGCTATATCGATTCCTATCAAGTCGTGGTTACACACACTAATTAGGTTTTTAACTTCTTCATGTAGATTGAGATTCCAAAAATTCCAAAGATTCCAAAAAAATGGCCTGCGAGGTTGTTGAGAAGCGAATATTTCAAGGAGTTCCGAATTCTGACGAAACTTACTTTAGAGTGTTTACCTACAAAAGTAAAAAGTACTTGAGCCTAAAGTAAAAGTAGCATAACACACAGAAACGCGTACACCCAAAAGTACATTAACATAAAAAAGGGAGGATTCAAATAAAAAGACACGATAGCATATAACAAAACCAGTACTTTTTTTATTCCAAGCGTTGAGCAGACCGGGGTTACACAGGTATGAGAGGAGATCACCATACACGAACCATGCACACAAAGAACACTTTAAGCGTCTTCACACAATAACTACTGACAGAGTCCTCGCATTACCTTTGAACCCCCTTTATGTGCAAACATAGCCACACATCGTCAAATTAGAAGGTGTGGGAGATCAGTTCTCTAACCAATTAAGCAATTTCCCCACAAAATTGACAAGTTTAAAACCGCTTATGTGTTTGTCAAATAATTTGTCAATTCCGATTGCAGTGTTGCCCGTTCCTCCTTCACTCGTCTGAAATATCCACTTGTAGTGATGTAAAAAACGGCCAATCTTCTGATAACTTATCCTTTATTGTTGAGAATAATCGCCGAGAAGATATAATACGAGAAGGGGTGTGTGTGAAAGCGAAATCGAAAAGTTTCTTTTATTGGGAGACCGTATCACACGAGCTTTCGAACCACACGGTCCTTCGACCGGTGCAATATCGTTTATATTGAGAAAATTATCACTAGTCGAAGGACCATGAGTTTCGAAAGCTTATATCCAAATTAAAGAAACCTCTTGCTTTTGCACCTTTATCCTTTTTTATCGCAGGTTCTCGTAATGGTATTAGGTCAGTGTTTTTCTCTTCGCTATAACCTGCCAGAAGTGTTATTGTATTAAGACTCACTTCTATTCGCGTTGTAATGTACAATTCTGATTGACTTTAGGGCATAGTTAACCAAATATTTTTGCCTTGATTTTTACCTTTGAATTATTTGGTAGGATGGATAAAATGAATTATGAGCATGCGATAGGTCTTTGCGCTTGCAGTTGAAGAAAAAGACTGTGGAGGAATCGAAATTTGACTGTCATTGGAATTCCCGCAATGTCTGCAATGTTTCTTCTACATGCCAAATTTGGCCACATGTCCAAGACCGAGACATATTAATCATTGGATGAGCAGCCTCGCTTACTCATATCGTCATAAAAGTATGAACATTGTTTTTGTTGAGCCGTGATAATAAATCGGGTTAATATCCTGAGAACAGAGATCCTTATCATTTTCACGTGCTCATTTGATCATCCCAATGCTGCAACAATACAGCAATAAGGCAGTAACGCGTCACCTACATACACACAAAATAAAACAATAAAATATTATATGTTATTATACTCTCCTCACAGACCACTTATGTCCACATTTTTCTTAAATACCATAACCAATATTTACCTCTCAGTGATATAACATACTAGCCGAATGACCCGGGCAACGCCCGTGTTTTACCCGACTGTAGATGTTACAACGGTGATCCTTAGGTCGCTGGTTCAAATCCGGCTCGAGGGAGCCGGCGAGCACGTGACCTCTCTGTGCGCGCGCATCCGTGACAGAGGCGGCCGGCCGATGAGGAAAGACGGTCGTGACTATATATAACATATAGGCTAATTCGTTCAATACAGTATTTGAACTCTAAAATGCGAAATACTTGATTAAACCGGCGAAGCCGCTATGAGAGTTCACCACTGTTGGGCCAAGCTTTCCCAATACTTTTAAATCTCAATACGGACAGTAGGGAGTTTGCTTTATTCGAAAAAATCGTTTTTAATAGTTTCATTTCGAATATATATAATATTTTAATATTTTTAAATTGTACAAAAAAGAATCCTCTGATAGTTCAACTGAAAGTTGCTGATTGTTTGTACCATGTTTCGGAATAAATATCAACTAATCTTTAATTTTAGTAGATATTTATATTCTCATGGACAAACTTTAAGAAGGTTGTAACTTTTAGCATGCATACTGGGTTTCAAACAATAACTCAATAATATTTTATACACAGTGTCCTTTATTGAAGAGACACGTTATAACCAAGTGTAAAAAATTGTCTCAATCAATTGGCACTTCCGCAAGTTTTGTCCATGAGTATATTTCGACAGATTGCGCAAGCCATCAACAACTTTCAGTTGCGCGGTCAGGATATGAATTTAAAAAAAATATTATCCACTGATCCTAGTACAATATAACTTTTATACCATATTTTTCGTATAGTTTTTAAATTTATTGACACAATTTAAGCGTCTGGATCTTGATCAATGAAAACATTTATTTTATCGCATTTTTTAAATAACACAAACCATTCAAAACATACGCAGTAAATCAATAGGAAGATTTGTAAAGAGTTTTTTTAGTTTGTTTAAAACGACAAGTTCTTCCTTGGTAGCGTTGAAAAGAAGCGCATCTGTGTTAAAGCTTGCCGTTTAATTAAATAAAAGTAACTCTCTTTACATGTCTTCCTTCCTAATGATTTACTGCGCATATGCTTTTTGCAATTATTCTTAATTACATTCCTTACCTGCCGTTCTTTTAAACGTATCTTCACAGAATATTTTTTAGAAGCAATAAAACCTGCCGTGTGGATGACTTTTCTAATTTCAAAGTCACATTATTTTATCCAAGTATTCATAAAGATATCATAGATCATTGGCTATTACGGTTACTTGAAGTTTTCAACAGAAATAACAGGGGGATACATTAATAATTATTTCTCCACTGTTTCTAATTCTTTATAAATTTTGGATTAATGATCACATAAAAGCATAATTATTTCGCCAGTCCAGAAGCTATTTGATCTCATATTGTATTTGAACGTGTTTGAACGGCTCCTACAAGTTCACACTTGCTGTACAAGTCTTATCATTCTAGATACTGTTCAAACACAATAGACAGAATTCTATTTACCGCGCTACCTATGAATAAATAAAACCAACAACCCTTCTATTCCCGGTATATAATTAATTACGCCACCTTGGTTACGCCTGTAAATATTGCATCACAATAGACATTCTGAGACAGACCGTTAGCTTCTCTCAGCGATACTGCTTCATTCGGTGCTGGATGGAGACTATTAAAAATTCCTATCGTTTTTGGAGATATATCTTGTGATAATAGATCACTGAAAATAGGTAAATATATATAATGTTTGTGATGATATAATTGCAAGTAGTATACTGTATATTTTCTGTAAATAGTTGCTACACTAGAACCTCCTATTAGAAAATGATAAAAATAAAGATAATACATTCCAATCTCTTCCTGGAGGCGATCCTTAATTGGAAGTTGTATTAGATCACATAATCATTTTGAATTTTGCACAGGTGGTTCTATATGGGGATTGGCCTTTATGGCATTGGAGATTTATAGTAGTGTGCACTGTACAGTGAAGCCTCTGATTAGAGACCACTCTATATTTTCTATTATCATTAGAGTTTGGCTTAGATCAGAGAACGAATCATTTATACATACTACAAAGGTATATCGCATATGAAGATTGTCCTTATGACAGTGAAGATGTATTGGACTGTAATTAGCACAGAGAAGAATCTCTAAGGAGAGATCGCTACTCCTTTTTTTCACGGGCTCTGGTTGTTTATTGGGAGTTAGGTTAAATCAGAACAATAAGTGGACACAAAGAGACATGTTCGCTCATATATATATATTACTAGCCGAATGACCCGGGCAACGCCCGTGTTTTACCCGATTGAATGTTTTTATTCAAATACTATTTGTTACAATTATAAATTGGCGCCTTAAATAAATGCATATGTTAGTTAATAACTCTAGCCTATGTGCTTTATCTGTCTATGTACTGTTGGCTTCCGTAGGCGTCTCTTACAGGGAAAAAGAAAGAGAGGATTCCATTTAGTTATTAACTAATATATGCATTTATTTAAGGAGCGACCCGCTCCAACACAATAATTACATAAATAATAGAATCAAAGCATGTGAGGATGCGTATCTTATAAGTTTTAATAAAGGCGAGCTTTCGGGTCAATAACCCTTCTTCAGGACATCATGTCTGACTGATCTTGCATCTTATATACATATCCATTTTGAGAAAAATCAGCATATATACAAGAAAACAAACGTATCAGCCTATCAGTTAGAAAAGTAATAGTAAGAAATAACTGATAGGCTGATACGTTTGTTTTCTTGTATATATGCTGATTTTTCTCAAAATGGATATGTATATAAGATGCAAGATCAGTCAGACATGATGTCCTGAAGAAGGGTTATTGACCCGAAAGCTCGCCTTTATTAAAACTTATAAGATACGCATCCTCACATGCTTTGATTCTATTATTTATATTCTTCGGAGGATTTCAACCTACTTAACAATAATTACATAAACGAAAAGGCGAGTGGGGGGGGGGGGGGGAGGGGGTCATGATAGGGGGGGGGGCAAAGGTGGCGTGACCGTAGCCAACCAATAGGAGGGCGCCATTCCAAAAAAAGCAAACGGTGACAGAGATGAAAACTGATGACTGATTGTTGATTAGGAGATGAGGAATGACGCTCGTAACTGTATATAGAATATGGGGTAATGGTCATTAGTTGATACAATCAAAGGATCTTGCCCCCAGGACCACCTGTCAGACTGAGCTGATCGCCACCGTTACTGGAACATCGCTATTTTAGATTTGTCTTCGTTCAGAGTTAGGTGATTATCCTCGAAATATATTTCTTAAGTAGATTAATTTTCTTTATTTACATATAATCTCAAAACATAACATATTTTGTAACATTTTATTTCTTTCACAGTCTTCAGGTGGAGGTAGGACACACACACATCTGCTATCATACAACCTTGAATATTCATGTATATATTCGAAAGAAGAGGAAGTTTATGAACATTATATAATTTTAATGCATTTTTTATTTTATAAATATATATAAATTATTTAATCAATGACAAGAGTAATTTTTGTAGCTATTAAAATGTTGTTCACTTTTTTTATATTGTAGCCGATTATTTATTGTTCTATGAAATATTTTTAAATTCGATATTTGCATTTTTATACCCTGTAAATTTTCTCATTTCCTCTCTGCTATTTGTTTATTTTTAATTTGGTTTTGCATTAAATAAATTAGCGTGTCATCCTGAAGTTGGTCTTTCCTAATTTTCTACCTTGCATTTGGTGGAGATGCTGGTAAATTAGGGAAGACAAACTGAAGATCGCCGAGAAAGCCTTGAGGCCATGGGTGCTGTGATCTACATTTTTAGAGACTTTCTCCAGGATTCCGCCGCCGTGTCAAATCCAAAACTTTCCTCTAAGAAGACGATGTCCCTATTGACGATACGACGACAAAGCCGTTCTTCACGCCGCAAGAAGAAGGACGCAAAGCTACTAGGGACAGACGTCCAAGACTCCGAGGGAATACTCGACAGAACACGTCAGATCCATGTCAGCAGCAACAAGATTTACAGGCTATGGGTCACAGCTCACATAAAGAAGGAACTATGTATCAGATTATTTATTGTTCTATGAAAATATTTTTAAATTTCGATATTTGTATTTTGATACACTGTAAATTTCTCATTGCCTCTCTGCTATTTGTTTAGTTTTAATTTGGTTTTACATTATATAGATTGCCGTGTCATACTGTAGTTTGTGTTTCCTAATTTTATAGGTTACAATATTGTTGCACCAGGTTGCGGCTTGGCAGACTCTTCAGCCTTGATTCTCTCCTGTGCTGGGTCTTGCATCTTACCAGAGCGTGTTTCAACCATCCTACAAATTTATATAAGGGAATAATGAGATAAGTCTACTTTAAGTAACCTCCAGAATGCTTTATTTATTTTCTCACATCAAAGAGAGCAGTGAAGTCACAGTGTACCTAAATACAAATGATGATAATCTAATCTGTTTTAAATAAATATCATAGAATATTTTATATAAAAATAAATAAATATATAATTTAAATTTCAAATATATTAAAAATAATATAAGAAATACGCCATTAATCATGATGTAACACTTCCCCCTCTCCAGAGGTCGTCACGTCCTCGTGATTGACCTCATCAATTCTTTCAAAATAGGGTTTGATTCTTGAGACATGGACAATCAATGGGTCTTGGCCAGGATTATCTTTTGGTTCAATTAAGTAATTTACGTTGGACAGCTTCTTTAATATTTTATATGGGCCAAAATATTTTCTCAGTAGTTTCTCACACTTTCCTATTTTCCTAATTGGTGTCCAAACTGCTACTAATTCTCCTGGTTCGTAGCTTCTTTCCATGTGTTTCTTGTCATAGTTCTTTTTCATTCTTTCTTGAGTCTTTATTGTGTTGTTAATAACTAATTTTCTTGTTCTGTTTATTTTGTCTAAGTGATGTTTTATGTATTCATCATAATCGTCCTTGTCAATGTCCACCGAGATATTCCTGTCGTCCAAAAGAGACGTGGGTTCTCTTCCAAACATCAGGAAAAAGGGAGAATATCCTGTGGTTTCCTGAATTGTAGTATTGTAAGCGTGAGTGATGAATGGGAGTATTTCGTCCCAATTCTTCTGATCAGTGTTCACATACATACTGAGCATATTGATCAATGTTCTATTTAACCGCTCTGTCAATCCATTAGTCTGGGGATGATAGCTCGTTGTGAAGCAATGTTTAATCTTGCACGTTTTCATCACCTCTTTCATTAAATTACTGGTAAATTGAGAGCCTCTGTCACTAATAAGATATTGTGGGGCTCCGTGCCGGAGAAAAATATCCTCTACTAGAAATTTTGAAACTTCTTTCACTGTTGCTTCCGAGACTGCTTTTGTTTCTGCATATCTAGTGTAGTAGTCCGTCAGCACGATTATCCATTTTTTCCTGTTTTTCGTAGATGGCAATGGACCAACAAAGTCAATTCCAATTCTTTCGAAAGGAAAGTTGGCTGGGGGAATGGGCTGTAGTAGTCCAGAAGGTAATTGGTTTGAGCCTTTTCTACTTTGGCAAAGATGACACGTCTTAACGAACTCTGAGACATCCTTTAGCATGGATGGCCAAAAGTATTTACTCTTTATTCGGTACATGGTTCTGGCGACACCCAGATGGCCATTCGACATATGATTGTGATATTTTTTCATAATTCCTCTCTTTTTCTTCTCTGGAACCACAAGCAACCACGCCCTGCCTTCAGGGTTCGGGTTCTTCTTAAAGAGGCATCCATCTTCTACTTTAAAGTTTTGCGCAATTGATCGCCTGCTTCCATTAAGGTTTTTCTTAACACTTTCGATAAACTTATCCTCTTCGTCTGTTATTTGATTTAAAAATAGCCTTTCAAAATCCTCATCCCAATCAGTTTCTGGTAAGGGTCCCCTAGATAAGCCATCGGCGTCCAGATGTTTCTTTCCTGATTTATGTATTATATCGAAGTCATATTCTTGAATTTTCAATGCCCATCTTGCCAATCGACCTGTTGGATCCTTCAAGTTTTTGAGCCAGCATAAGGCGTGGTGGTCTGTTACTATTTTAAAGTGTCTTCCATAAAGGTAGGGTCGTAATTTTGACATTGACCAGACAACGGCCAGACATTCTTTTTCAGTGGTTGAATAATTTTGCTCCGCTTTACTTAGGGTACGACTCAAATATGAGATCACCTTCTCTTCACCACCGATGTCTTGGACAAGTGTTGCACCTATGCCGATGTTGGACGCATCAGTATGAACATAAGTAGGTGCATTTGGATTGAAGTGACCTAAAATTGGTGGACTTAATAGTGCTGTTTTTAGGGTTTGAAACGCTTCCTCTTGTCTTTCTGTCCAGATAAATGATACACTTTTTTTTATAAGGTTGGTCAAAGGGTCAGCAATTTTTGAGAAGTCTTTGATAAATTTTCTATAATATGAACACATTCCCAAAAAGGATTGTACTTCTTTGACCTTTTTGGGCCGAGGGAAATTTCTGACAGCTTTGATGTTATGTTCCGCGGGTTTTATACCATGTTTGCTCGTTATATAGCCGAGAATCTCCAATTCTTCAAAAGCAAATCGGCATTTTTTGTCGTTTAACCTTAAATTAGATTCACGAAAACATCTAAAAACAGCTTCAAGTCTTTTGAGGTGCGTTGGAAAATCCGGGCTATATATGATAACATCATCCAGATAACACAAACAAATTTGCCATCTCAGATTTCCAAGCATATTCTCCATATTTCTCTCAAAGGTAGCAGGCGCGTTACAAAGTCCAAAAGGCATCACGTTGAATTCATATAATCCATGTGCTGTAGTGAAAGCTGTTTTCTCTTTGTCTCTTTCTTCGACTTCAACTTGCCAATATCCAGATCTGAGGTCTATTGCTGAGAAGTGTGTAGATCCTTGGAGAGTATCCATAACTTCGTCTATTCTAGGGATCGGATAGACATCTTTTACTGTCACATTATTCAGTTTTCTGTAGTCCACACAAAATCTGTATTTACCATCTCGCTTCTTGACCAATATTACTGGAAAAGACCAGGGGCTAGAAGATGGCCTAATTATGCCTTCTGTAAGCATCTCGTCAATTTGCTCTTTTATAATATCTCGTTCTTTAGCACTTACCCGGTAAGGCTTGTGTTTAATTGGCTTCGCGTCTTCTGTGTCTATCCGATGTTTTGCCAAATTGGTTCTCCCTAATCTCGACGAAAAAAGATCTCCATACCTTTCTAAAACTTGTTTTAACTCCTTCTGTTCCTTTGGTGAAAGATTTTCGTTTATTTGGAATCTAGGTTCTTTGTTCTCTTTAACCTCTCTTTCTCGACTCACATTTATTTTCGCTGGACTACTTCCAAAAGCCAATGTTTGGTTTTTCATTATTTTTAACGGTCGAGGATACGGATTAGTTATCCAGATGTGTGTTTCCCTATTTATAACATTGATCAAGCTTCTTGCTAGACGAAGTCCATTTGTTTGAAACATTTTGCTGCTCTCCTCGATAATATATTCTCCATCCTCTGTTTCTACCAATGCCTTGATCAATTTCATGGAACATTCCGGTACAATGGAATCCTTGGCACTCTTTATTTTCAACATTTCAAAATTGATTTCGTCATGATTATTCGTCAAATCGTATTTGATAGTTTCTTGCTTACAATCTATTTTTGCGTTCATTTTCTTAAGGAAATCTCTCCCAAGAATTAATGTCCGTAAATGCGTTTTCAATATCACAAAGTTGTGTGATAATGTTTCGTCATCAATTTTTATATTTAAAAATATACTTCCTACCATGTCCAATTTTTTTCCATCGGGTCCTGCACAAATTTTTGCGAGTTTACTTATACCATGGCCTGTATCGAGGGCCGTTCTGAGGTCGACCACTGAGAGGTCAGCACCTGTATCAACCAAAGCTTCAAAAGTCCCTATCTTGTCCACGTTAATTTTTAATTTGTATTTAGGGTCCAACTTCTTGATTCCGTTTATGGTCGACTTGCTTTGATTGACAGATTCAGGCGCGACGCTTAGTTTAAATCTTCCAACACGGAATATCTATTCTGGGTAGGAATATTTGTCTGTGTGTTATGACATACATCGGCATAAAGCCGAGGTCCTGATTTCTCTGATATTTCATTCATTTGGCATTTCTCTTCGACCTTCTCTTGGGTATCTGCTGGATCCTCTTCTAAGATTCTTATAAACTTGACCCTACAATAACGGGCCACGTGCCCTGGCTTGTTACATTTAAAGCAGATTGGTCTCCCATCTTCTGTCCTATTCCTAATTGAATTTGGATTCTTATTGTATGTTTTACTTGGGTAGACCGGTTTTGGCTCAGGATTAGGAGTGTAAGATCGTCTAGGGGCAGATACCTGGGGCAGAGGTTTGTCCTGGTAGTACCTCGGAGTGGGGGCCTGGGGCTTGGAGGTGTTCTGGTAGTACCTCGGAGCGGGGGCCTGGGGCTTGGAGGTGTTCTGATATGGTCTTCTGAACGACGTAGCATTCTTCCATTGCTCTTGATGATGGGGACGAGGAGAGCGTGGTCCATTATATAGAGCTTTTGATTTTTCTGCACGTTCTTGGTAATTCTTTTCGAACAAATCCAGCTTCTTACAAATTTCTAGGAGTTCATTGGTATTTTTAGGAGGGTTTAGGTGAAGGGCAAAAGAGTATTCTTTCTTTAACCCTCCAATAACCCAGTTTATTTTAGTCTTTTCTTCCATTTGGGGGTCGACCTTGTTGCACAGTACAAGGATATCCTCTGCGAACCTGATTGCAGGTTCATTCCACTGTTGCATCCTGTTTAGTTTCATCTTAATTTCTTCTTTGTTGGCGTCTGAGGCAAAATCCTCAATTAGGCGGCTCTTGAAATTTTCCCAGCTGGTGAAACTTATCTTGTGTAGGTTCAGCCAGGTTTTGGCGCTACCAATCATATTCATGGCAGCATAACGAGAGATAATGTAGTCTGCCCAATGGTACAGGAAGCCAATTTCTTCAAGAGATTCAATCCATGGGCGAGGGTCTTCCGTTCCATCATACTTGGGGATGTCGATGTTGGGATTCAGGACAACTGGGTCGGAACTAGCATCTCTACCAATTGTTGCACCAGGTTGCGGCTTGGCAGACTCTTCAGCCTTGATTCTCTCCTGTGCTGGGTCTTGCATCTTACCAGAGCGTGTTTCAACCATCCTACAAATTTATATAAGGGAATAATGAGATAAGTCTACTTTAAGTAACCTCCAGAATGCTTTATTTATTTTCTCACATCAAAGAGAGCAGTGAAGTCACAGTGTACCTAAATACAAATGATGATAATCTAATCTGTTTTAAATAAATATCATAGAATATTTTATATAAAAATAAATAAATATATAATTTAAATTTCAAATATATTAAAAATAATATAAGAAATACGCCATTAATCATGATGTAACAATATATATAGATGCCATATCTCTTTTTCTTCATTCAATAACATAAGTCGCTGTATATATCATTTAAATATAGTTACTTTTATAATTTTATAAGAATATTTATATACAATATTGGCTTTCTCTATATATAGTCTTTTATATTTGCAAAATGTCCAGTAATTTGTGAAAATAAAAACAATTATTTCTTTAAAAAAAAATCTCCACCTCATTTCCAGGCTTAACGGCTTCATATTAATCCAAATATTTAAACTAAAATATTTATATCAGTATTAAGTTATTTTTGTTTTCAAATATCAAACCAATAATTAACCCAACCTATATATATTTGAATTTATTAACTTGTGGTGCAGTAATTGCTAGACGCACTCTAGCAATAATTGCCATTTCCCATTCAATTAAAAGGTTTGCGGTAGGAATAACGGGATATTGATAGAACTTAATGATGACGGGATCCGTACGGATTACCCGCAAGTAAATTTACCAATCGGCGCTAAGCTCTAGTTCAAACAGGGAGGTAATAATGCCGCGACGGGGCTGTTGCCGACCCGTGAGCATAATCCAACTCCCTCCCCTTTATTTCCTTCTATAAATTATATTATATTATATATATGTGGATATACTCTCTCAATCAGAACTTATAAAGTGCATCAACCAAGATGGGCTTGAAAAATGATATATTTATAAATCGGCATAAATCTCTTATTATAAATAAATAGAAATTGTTTGTTTCAGAATGAAAAAAGAAAAGGTTAGAGAGTTTTATAATCGTGACGCTTACAGAAAGAAATACGATATAGGAATCATGAAATTTATTTGAAAAATAATTCCTTTAACATAGTGCTGACACAGAGAGAACAGACAAAACAAGGAAACAAAACAACTTTCAAAATTGATGGTTGATTGGCGCGGGGTTATTTAAAGAACAATGTTCACTGAATAATCCCAACCATGCAACACTCAAACAGTTATATCATTGCTGAAATTCGTGAAAAATTATATAATTGGAAAAATTCTGACTGATGATGGTGATATGAAGATAAATGTCATCCTTAGAATGCATCTGTGCGAATCTGAAAAAGGACATTATTTGTTTGATACAATTTTGATGTATAGACAATTTTATTTCTCCTCTTATTTATATTTCCTAATGCTTATAAATTGATCCCAAAATTACCGATTATCGGTGCAATATTTCAGATATTTGAATGGATTTCTTTTGTCCTCAAAGTTCATATGTCGATAGTTTCTTTAAATAAATTACATAAAATTTCTATTTTAGTGCCGGTTATAGAGGTAAAAAAGTCAAATGCAATAATAATACAGCGATATGTTGGATAAAATGGCAACCTCTCCCCCCTCTAGGAGGGTTCGATACTGATGAGATAGGCTCTCCAAAAATGTATTCCATTGCAGAAAGAGCAAAGTAGAAGAATGTGGTTATTTTAAATACAAAGGGGGATCAATAAATAAGGTGAATTATCTTATTTCTTAAAAATTAAAAAATAAAAAAAAAATTAAACCACAGAATATTAAAATATAACATCGAGAGACTATTTAAGGTGTTCTGTTCGTTTTTCCCACGCGCGGCGCGAGACTTATAAATAAACTAAAATGGAAGCTCCCTTGAAGATTGCACCACGCTTGAACAACGTGCAGTTATTCGTTTCTTGAATGCAGAAGGTATTCAAACATCTCAAATATGCCAAAGAATGAAAAATATATATGGTGAGTCTTGTTTGTCTCAAACAAACATTTATAAATGGGTTAACGAGTTCAAAAATGGACGAATTATATGTGTTGGAGCTTGGCTCCTGACAATGTTAGCCAGGACTTCCTTTCGCTCCTTCAGCCTAAATAGTCTGGTCTCAGGTGAGTGACGATATGTGGCAGAGCTTGTTGATGACTGTATTTACGAGACCAGACCGGCGGATTGACTACCGAGAATGTTTTCCTTTCGCAAGAATGCGATGTAGCACGCTGTTTGAATAGAGGAAGGACGCCTCACTCGATTTAGCTAACTGACTCACTTTATTGAATCTTTCACTCATTTTATATACATATATATTTACATAATTAAAAGAAAGAAAGAAAAATCTACATGATTATAAATCAATGCAGCCTAGCAAGTTATTTACATAACTAGGCGCAAACATACTCCCATGACCCCCCCCCCCCACCGCTGAACTTCAGTTCAGATCTCGAGGCGTAAAGGGAAGAGGGGCCAGCTTGGTGATTGGTCTCCTAAAAACTCCTCCGGCTGTCCAGGTTAGTTTTGTGCATGCTATTTTCAATAGGCATTAATCTCTGAGAAGTATGGCTTGAATAGGAGTTAGGAAAAAGTGAAGTATGTGCATGATGGGCTTTCCTGAATAGTAGTTTCACACTGTATCTTCCCTGGCAGTTTCTGGAATAGGTTTTCATGTAATAAGTTTCATAATCTTCTTCCCTTGTTTTCTGGTCTTGTAATGACGGCACTGACTCCACTTCCCCGAAATTCCCCACCAGACCATCTAATTCTGATGTTGTTTGAACCGTAAAGCTGCCCGGTCCACCTTTATAGTTCGACGAGAGAGAGCCGTCTACTTTGCCCATTAGAATCCAACCGAGCTTTGATTTCATTGCTATAGGCTGGTTCCTTCCCAGCATTTTTTCTCTCCATGCATCAAATATGCATACATATCTGCACCTAGAATAATGTCGATAGGTGCCGAAATATGAAACAGAGGGACTACCAACTCAAGCCCTCTCTGCATGATCCAGGTCGGTTCTGCCAATTTGAAGTTTGGAATTTCAGTTGTTAAGACTTCCATTACTAGAGCATTTGTTTGGTACTTTTCGGATCTATAAATTGATTTGAATGTCAAGTTAACAGATGTAGATGACCCCTGGACTGGATTATTTCCAATACCCCTAAGTGAGCGTCGTGATGTTTCTCCTTTGAGCCCAAGTTTCTCATAAATTTCTTTTGTGATTAAACTAACTTGTGACCCACTATCTAAAAGTGCTCGGCAGATCTGCTGTGTACCGTTTTCACCTTCCACAATTATTTGAGCAGTCGCAAGGAGCACTTGATTGATGGTCTCTCACTTCCCTGTTCAACACTGGTATTGTTGATTTCACTTACAGGTGTAAAAATCTGGGGCTTCGCATCCTTCTGGGTTTTGGTTACCTCTGTGTCAAGATTATGGAGTAATGTATGGTGCCTTTTGTCGCACTTCTTGCAAGGTCCTTGGTAACAATTTTTTATTGCAATACCTTTTTTTAGACAATTGTAGCACATCTTGTGTTGTTTGACCAATTTCCATTTTTGTTCGATAGGCATTGTACTAAATGTAGTGCAGTTGTAGATTCTATGACCTGCTTTACATACTGTACATATTTGAGCATTTGTATTAATCGTAGTGTGTACATTTGCATAGTCCTTTTGAATCTCATTTTGCTTTCTTTGATATTCCCTAGATCCCTGTGGCAGACTTCTAGCTTGTCTTTCAAGAAATAAAATGAAGTTTTCATAGGAAGGAAATGATCTCTCATCCTGGGTCAACTCCCACTGTCGTTTCATATCCTCATCGATTCTGTTCCTCAAGAACTGTACCAATATTACGTCTACCAACTCATTTCTTTTTAATCCGAGCGATTCTAGATTGCGTACAGAATCGTTACATGTGTCTAAGAGTTCCCTTAGAGCCTTTGCTGATGGATTCTTCATTTGCTTGATCTTGAAGATTTTATTCAGTTGCGCATGAGCCAACTCTCTTTGGTTGTCGTATCTGGATACTAGAGTATCCCATGCCTGCTTATACCTTTCTGGTACTATTGGGAACCCACGTATCAGTCTACTTGCTTCTCCCTTTACTGCGGAGCCCAAATATTGCAGCTTTTGTAGATCATTCAACCCTTGATTTTGATCTATGGTTATTTTGAATACCTCCTTGAAGTTGAACCAAGAGTTCGCATCTCCATAGAAGTGAGGCAACTCGAACTTGGGCAATTTCACTGTTTCGAGGCCTTTTGCTTGTTCGGCCACAGCTGTACTTTGCATTCCATCTAATGCACGCATAAGCCTTATTTTCAGTTTTTCTATTTTCTCTTGAGTTATTTCATAATTCTCGAGTTCTTTTTCTTCATCTACTTCCTCCTGTTCAAATAACTCGTCAAATAAGATCTTTGTTTCCGTTTTTATTTCTGAAACACCTTCATCTATCAGCTTTAATTTATGGAGATCTCCTCCCGATATGTCTTCATCTACGGATGCCAGGTATCTATCCATTCGTCTTATCTGTGAACGGATCTTGATCATTAGGCCTTTCATTGCTTTAGACATGTTTCCAGATTTGAAGGTTTCTTTCTCAGTAGAATCACGCTCTTTTCCTTAGTATCCGGCTCGATAAGGACCATATGTTGGAGCTTGGCTCCTGACAATGTTAGCCAGGACTTCCTTTCGCTCCTTCAGCCTAAATAGTCTGGTCTCAGGTGAGTGACGATATGTGGCAGAGCTTGTTGATGACTGTATTTACGAGACCAGACCGGCGGATTGACTACCGAGAATGTTTTCCTTTCGCAAGAATGCGATGTAGCACGCTGTTTGAATAGAGGAAGGACGCCTCACTCGATTTAGCTAACTGACTCACTTTTTTGAATCTTTCACTCATTTTATATACATATATATTTACATAATTAAAAGAAAGAAAGAAAAATCTACATGGTTATAAATCAATGCAGTCTAGCAAGTTATTTACATAACTAGGCGCAAACAATATGTTCCTCAGGTCTCAACGTTCGGACGGTAAAGTTTTGTTAACAATTTTTTGGGATGTTGATGGACCAATCTGTCTTGATTTTCTATCCTCAAGGCAACGTATGAACAGCGACCTTTATTGTGACATTCTTTTAAATAGGCTGAAGCCCGGTATAAGAAACAAAAGAAGAGGGAAGCTTAGTAAAGGTGTTCTCTTCCTTCATGATAATGCAAGGCCGCATACATAATGTAAAACTGTATCTACAATCATTAAATTAGGTTTTGATGTTTTAGAACATCCTGCATATAGTCCAAACCTAGCCCCCTCTGACTATTTCCTTTTTGGACTACTAAAGAAGGAGTTAAAGGGAAAGCGATTTGACTCGGATGAAGATGTCCAGAAAGTGGTGCAAGATTTTTTCACACGCTTCCTAAGAGTGCCTATAAAGATGGTATCTACAAGTTGCCAGAACGATGGAGACGATGTATAGAAAGCCAAGGTGATTATTTTGAATAAATCAAGTCCTAATTTTTAATATCGTTCTTATTTTTTTTAATAAATTATAATTCACCTTATTTATTGATCACACCTTGTAGAAAAAATAAACGCTTAAATAGTTTATGATTTATAATTTATAAACTTTGTAGGGGAATTTCAAATATAAAGATAATTTTTTCACAAAGTGTATCATATTTTAAAGCCTACTTTGCAGTGCATCTATGTTTACACATACATTTGTTTATTTTAGGAAATTTTACAATTTATATTAAGATGTTATCATCAATTTAGATCCACCTATCGCTGAAAATTATAAACATATATTTTTAGCGCTACATTATTTTGAAAAAAAAAAAAGATTAAAATTTATTTCCACAGCCCTTATCCTGAAATGACTAGAAATAGAAAGAGAGGGGGCATGGCTCATCAGTAAAGAACCCTTCCAGTGGGCTCACCATTTCAATCTCCAGATTGCTTCACTATTGTATAGGAATGAATTTCTTATATTACCCTGCATTCCCTATTGAAGATTTGAGTCATACCCTCCTTCTTTCAATATTAATGATTTCGGGATAGAGGTTGTAGAAATAAATTTTAATTATAAATGTATTTAAAATAAAAGTTTCGTTAAAATATATATGTTTGATAATTCTGCGCTATAGATGACGCTAAGTTAATGATGATATGTTGAAATGTTGCCTAACAGGCTTATTTGTGATTTTGCGGAGTAGCATTGCTAAATGAATTATATCTTTAGTTTATATATACATTTATACAGTCCTAAAAGAACATGTCCATAAAATATTTTCAAAACATCAATTTACTGTATTAAATAGCAAGTGCAGAGTGTATAAGAAATCCAGTGTAATACAATAGTGTAAAACGACAGTTATCCCGCATGTGTTTCTTTTTGAACGAAAAATCGAAATTTATTTTAAGGAGAAATAACGATTATTTCTAACCTTAGGGATGAAATATGAAAGGATGAATTATGAAGAGTAATGATGGACGGAAAAATAAAAGTGTCCAAGGAAGGGAATCGAATCCACAGTGTTCCGCTTACCAGGCATGTCCACTAGGCACAATAGTGTAAGTGGTCTGGAGTTAAAAATGGCGAAACCGCTGGGACGGTTCACTAATGATGAGCTATAACACTCTCCCTCTTTAAATTTTTATTCATTGCAGGATAAGGGTTGATAGAATTTTATTTATATATTTTTCAAAATAAAGGTAAAGTTAAAATATGTGTTTATAATTCAGAATAACACACACCACAATCCCTCTCTCTATATACTATCAATAAAAGAAACAAAATATTGATAGTATCCAGGTCATCAATACGAAACTTCCAGGCAATTTTCCAAGATATCTCAATTTTCCATTAGAATAAAATAGCCTAAACACCCATATATCAAATTAATTACTTTTCTTTAAAAAGCCTTAAGTGAAATGTCTTCATATTTAATATTTTGGTGAATCGAAGATCAAGTATATAGTGTTCAAAGATATAGATTATTTTTGATAGTGTAAGTATATATATATAAAATATAAAAAATATATATATAAAGCACATGTGCTTGTGGTCAGGAGATGCCTTCTTTATTTTTAATATCAACACCTGACCCACTTATCTTATATTTTTTTCTATTGTTTTTTCATATATATATATGTGAACAGTTAAACCTGTCTATAGCGCCCCCTCTTGGGACTCACCAAAATAGGGTGCATAGACAGGTCAACTTTTAATGTAAATCGCATCGTACTACGTATTTAAAATCAGGCGCTATATAGAGGGAGGCGCTATTTAGAGGGGGGGGGGCGCTATAGACAGGCTTAACTGTAGTAGTATATAAAATAGAGAGTTGAAGAATATATATATATATAAAATACTTGACCGATATTTGTGTTGAGTATATTCAACCATCAGAAACTGTTAAAATTTTGGGAGTTATTTTTAAAAATCATAGACAAAGGAATAAGATTAATTTTGGAACACATGTTGACAATATAATTATGAAAGCTACGAAACTTAAGAATATATTATTCTCATTATGTGCACGTACTTGGGGCATTGACACTCGGCGTAGATTGATCTTATATAAAGCTATGATACGCTCTACAATAAGCTATGCATCAATTATTTGGTTTCCTTTTATCACTGCAGCAAAAAGATCTAAGTTGAATTCTCTATACAATATCAAATTCTTATTAGATGCATTCATGCTTATAGGACTTCATCTTCTTACATCACACATATACTAGCGAAAACTCCTTTACTGTCCGATTATCTTGAATTATCACAAAGTATAATATGACAAATTCTCTCACAGATCAAACACTCAAAAAAACCCTTTGAAAAGAATTAAATAACCTATATCTGGATCAAAAATTTAAGTTTTATCTTTCTCAATCTAATGAACTGTTCAAGAAATTCTTTCCAATTGCTGTCCCAAATTTCATTTCTTCTGATAAATTCACTACTTTATTCTTAACAGGCAAAGGACCCTTCTTAAGTTTCCTATTCGAACTGAATGTTATCAATGATCCAACATGTGAATGCCGCTTAGATGTTGAATCACCAGAGCATCTTCTTTTAACTTGCCCTCTGACTAATCAAATTGTATGTAGATACTTTGAAACATTACGAAATTCTCTTTGTGTATATACTCTATCTTATGAGAACTTTGTTAAGTTTAGAAATATTTGTACAATAATTTACAAAACAATACTAATCCATCGTGTAGATAATTAATCATATATATGTAAATAATTATAATAACGAATAGAATAATACAGGCACAGCACAATAGTCCTTTGGACTTCGTGCTTTTGTAACAATAAATAAATAAATAGAATAAATATCCTCTTATATATATATATAAACATATAAACTAAAGAATGAGTAGATAAAAAATCGCTTATTTTTAAAAACATCTAGTACATCTTGTATTGTGTTTCTGAGTGGCCTATAAGATGTTTCCACATATAACACGTCATTATTTCACATTTTAAGTAAAATTACAATTTAATTTTATCAACAATGATGCATTTTGTTATATTTGAAAATTAGTTTATTTTTCATTAGTATATATACATAATTTTATTCTAAGCCACACACAAAGGGAAAAGATCCATATTGAGTATTCGTGATGTGACAATTATTCCCATACATTTTAAATATATATAAATTTAGAGCTAATATTATAATATTTCGTTGTTTAGTTTGTTATTAACGACTCATTGGCAGTCATTTGCTCTAATTCGAGTAATTTAAAAATACATATTTTCCTATCTATTATTGAATATTAGAGAGAAAGAAAGATAATTGGCTCTTGTTAAAAAAATCATATCAATAAAAATCATTTAGGTATTTAATTGGTCTAATAAGATTATAGCGGTGACTGGTTAAATATTTTAAAAATAGATTTCGATCAATATATATCTCTATATATATATATAAGTCAATGTCTGTCTGTCTGTTTCGCGATAAACTCAAAAACTACTGAACCAATTGGTACCAAATTTTGCATGTTGATTTTTATAAACCTGAGGAAAATTTTCTGCTACATTTTGATTAGTATTTTTGGCTATTTTTTTTTTTTCATTTGATGAACTTTTTTTACGCGGAGTAATCCGGAATGGAATGAATACCCAAATATGGCCATTTTTTATAAGTATCGGTGGTTCAGTGGTAGAATGCTCGCCTGCCACGCGGGCGGCCCGGGTTCGATTCCCGGCCGATGCATTTTTTTACAATTTTTAAAACTCATTTATCTATATATATATATAATTGAATATCTGTACTCTATAGATTCAAAAACCATACATCCAATCGCCGTGAAATTTTGGGATATTATTAGGTATATCCCCGGGAAGATTTTTGAAAAATAATTTCATGAATATCTTGAATATCCTTAGAGTTATTTGCAGATTTGTATATTTAACTCGCAAGCAGCGCCCCCATTGCGACGATGATAACAAGTTTTTTTTATCTATAAGTTTTATTATCACTAAGTTTGTTATCTTAAAGATTATTTATCAAAAGTAATATTTTCTACCTATTAATTGCGTACAAGTCAAAGTTAGTTTTATGATTTATCTACAACATATATATTGGGAGAATAGATAAAATGAAGATTTTGTAACGTAGAAAATTAGAAAAGATAAAATTCAGGATGACACGGCAATTTTTTTGAGACAAGAATAATTATAATTAATATTGATTTTATTCAACCTATCGAGTATTTTTCAAGACCGGGAAAAAATGATCACTTTATCGAGAGATTCAAATTTACGAGTTTCAAATTATCAAAATATATCTTTTTTTATAAGTTTATTATCTTAAATATTATTTATTAAAAGTAAGATTTCTACCTATTAAATACGCACAAGTCAAGTTTAGGTTTTTCATTTATCTACAACATATATTTTGGGAGAATAGATAAAATGATGATTTTGTAATGTAGAAAATTAGGAAAGACAAAATTCAGGATGACACGGCAATTTATTTGAGACAAGAATAATGATAATTAATATTGATTTTATTCAACTTATCGAGTATTTTTCAAGGGAGACCGGGAAAAAATGTTCACCTTATCGAGAGATTCAAATTTACGAGTTTCAAATTATCAAAATATATATATTATTTTTTACATATGTTATATTCAAATGGCATTTATGTAGGGATAATTTTATTGTTAATTTTCAATTTTATGTATTGTATACATTTGATCATTAATTTATTATTATTCAGGTATTAAAACTGCCTTTTTGTTCAAAGACAGCAACGTTTAAACGGGTACAGCTAGGTGGAGCAGATAATCAAACATAAAGTTATCTTGCCAAGTATAGATTCAGTAGGGATTGGATGTTTTCTAAAATTGTTTTAACTAATGTTCGTTAAAGTAAACTTTCACTAGGGTAAAACCCGGGCGAAGCCGGGTACATCCGCTAGTATATATATATAATTGAATTCGTTAGGATATATATATTTTTTTGCTTTTTCACAAAGCACTTCATCAGGCTTTGTACAAAATTTGGCAAAGATTCCTCTCCTTACAGATAACATAGACTCGTGAAAAATGAAATAGGAATTTGCAATCATCAAATGACAATCAAGTAGCTCAAGAAACACACACGCTCCAAGTCAATCGAATCACTTCCAAACTTCCAATGGACCTAGTAATGATCAAACAAAAGGGAAATGTTTCAAATATTTCCCCCCGTCGTATTCCAAAGTGTTATCATAAAAATATTCAACATGGTAAATTAATATCGAATCATGCCCAATTTATATCAAATTATGCAAATATTAGAAATAATTGTCCTGAATGAGATCAGCTTGAGAGCCAAATTTTACTCTGGATTTGATTCCCAATATTGTAGAAAGACAACTATTGGTGGAAAATGGCCAAGATTTTAAGACTTTAGAAAGCCAGAAAGAATTTGCATTGCATATTTGTGTCGTTTTTCTACAAATAAATGTTTATAAAATTTTAACAAAATTTGTAAATACATAAATCTCAGTTTTCCTGTTTATTTTTTGAAATTCCGTTTTTTTAAGTTGCGTGTATGACTGTTAGTATTAACCCAATTGAGGCAAATATGTTGATATACAATGGTACACCGGAATTTTAATAGTAAACGATTATATACAATGGTTCCTGGCGCACGCGCTATAAATATACATGTTTTAATCTAATATATGCCTTTTTAATTAAAATATTAAAAAATATATATACATGATATAAAATCTATTATATACAATAATGCATGACTAAAATCGTTATTTACAATATTATATAAGGTATATGTTTATTTATATTTTTTGTTAAATACATAAGCATTGTTACATGTATATATAAAACGGTTAATTTTCACAACAATACATGTTTATACATGTAGTAACCGGTTATATATATATCGTGAGAGTGTAAGGTATGTACAGTATGAGATAGTATCATAAACAAAACATACAACTAATCAGAATCACCCCCCCCCCCACCTTGTAGAATAAAATTAATATAAATAAAAGGATCATTTATAACAATTTTTGTATTAAAAGTTAAAAATAAATATTAGTTTTAGCTTATGTTCTCGGAGGTCAACCCCATCATCTAAAAAAATTGTAAGTTGATTTATTTATAAAAGAAAAATGATCACGCTCTTTTCTTATATTTAGTAAATGTTTTCTATTGAAACATATGATATTTTACACTTTATATATATACAAAAAAGGTTAACTACGAAAATACCATATATATACCATTCAATAGAATCTTAATAAAATTTAAAACCAATCATGTAACGACTAACTGAGATTCGAAAATGTAATATATCAATTCTCTGAAGGATAACAAATATATATGTTTGAATATTTTATTTATTTTGAGAGGAAATAAAAACACTAATACATTGTTCTCTCTCGACATATCATTTGGATTTATGTTGGAACGGAATAATTTATTACAACAAAGGAATTGAAGATTTCTCAAATGTTTACTTCCATTTAACGGAATACCTTTCTCATACACATACAAATATTTTTCATTTGAATCATTATAAAAATATTTAATAGAAATATTTTCAATACACCGTACACACATGTAACAATTATTTACATTAATACGAATTTAAAGAAACTAGATACAAACTTTGGTATAATACATCCCGCTTATTACGTTATATTCAAGGTACCGTTCCGGAATTGAGTTTTGAGATACCGTTATAATTCGTCACTCAAACTACTCAAAACGAGAGTTTTATGAACATTTGGCGATTTAGATATAATGAGGTTTATACGAAATCTTGAGTACTAAACTTTGAACTTTCAGCAATTAAAGACATAGAAAGTTGGTGTTAGAGGAAACCAAAAGGATTTGTATATGTTCGCCCAGTTGCACGATGGAAGAAATAGTGTTTAAGAACCTCATTGAACCATCACCAACTAATTACAATCACACAGAGTGCACGAAATGTCATACATTGCATTATCTAAATTCTATGTGTTTGTAAAATTAATTATAATTAAATTGAAATTAATTATGAAAATAATATATAAAATATTGTCATTAATATTAATTGAATAAATCTATTAAACATATAACTTTATATATGTATATATTTATAAGACTGTTAATAAATATTTAGTGAATACAACCTTTTTATAAAACTTTATATTTATATATATCTGTGCAATAAAAATACAATTATTGGCAAACTTATATGTGAAGATATTTGATAAATTCGCATGTTACAATAACTCGATTTATTGATCTTTGAAATATGATTTTTTTAAAATCATTCTGTTATATAGCTGTTATTCTTTCAAAAAGTATACATTTTTGAAAAATCAAACATAAATATATCAAACTTATATAAGCGTTTTCTATTAAGAGCATGTTCTATATAAATCTTATCTGCACCACCTTAGGAGACAACTCAGTGAAATCTAAACCATCGCGGGAAGAACAAGGTGTGAGAAACTAGTCAACCACGACCTAAGAATATATTACTCCGACTGCTAAGTGCAATAGAGTAGTCACGCGATTCTCCAAATTGCTCCCTTGTGTCTCTAAAACGACAAATTTAAGATAAAACTGTTTAACTAAGGCTTTAGGAGGGAGGTCATTATGTAAGACGACTAATGGTTTAAATCCCTCTCACCCCTTTCCACAGCAGAGCGTTCTAGAATTGATACCGTGAACATCGGTCCTGGTCCCAGGATTAGTGGGCCCTTGTTATCTTCAGTGACGAGTAGATTCAGTCTAGACATTGTTCTCGACATGTCTTTGTCTAGCGATAACCTCTAACCCGCTCCTACAACTAATAGAGGAAAATGGGCTTTTTGGGGGGATGGGCCAGAGCTAGATTCATTCCGAACAAGCGTTCACTTCACCATGTGTTTAAGAGAGGCCCATTGACTGAAAAAATAACAAGGAACACTATTAGGAATCTTTAAGAGGTATCATTGGACCCCAGTTCATTTTTAAGTATGATAATGCTCGTAAACATAGAGCAGGGCTAGACAATGATTTCCTTAAGAATGAAGATATATTCAAAGGATGGAATGACCAGTCATATCTCTGGACCTGAACATGTCTGGGATGCCTTCAGAGGTCGTATTGGAGCTTGTTAAAAATCACCTGGAACATTCCTGGAATTAAAATCTGATCTTTTGGTGGATGTAATAATTTCCTCAAGGCCTCCCCTAAAGTCTGTTAATCACAAGAAGGGGGTTGTTGTGAAAGTAGTTTTGTTATTAGAGGCGGCCATCGCTTATTGACTCCTACTTATTGGGATGAAACGCTTTTATGTGAATGTTTACATTTTTTTAAATATATCAAAATACATCATTAATAATGATAGATATATGAATAAATAGATAAAATAATTGATAAATATACATATATATATATAAATATATATACAAGGTCTTCATTGGTGGCGCCCACCGCGAGAGAGAGAGCCCTTACCTCTCAACGCCTCTCAAACAATAGAGAAACTAACCATAGAAATAAACAATCGCCAACAAAGGTATAGTGCCATTGTTGCTATATGAGTAACACATATATAAATCAAGTAATGAAACAGGTTTCTGAAGATGAGTTTCTTTTGATTTTTTATTGCAATCTCAAGCTTTCAGGCATTTCTACCCCTCTACATGATGTATTTCAGAATTTACATCATTACGCTATTGATTCCGATTGTTGGAGGTTTGATGGTATTTCAGAACTCTATTTTAGAATATTGGATACGATCACTGCCTCACTTACTAAGCTCGGAAAGCTTGCCGTATCCTGGATATGTCTGGTCTTATCTAAGTTGAGAGAGAATGATATTCATGTATTAAAATAGGCACTTCTTCCTTTGATTGTGCTTTCAGAACGATGCACTGTGCATCTTTCACTAGTGATGATAAAAAGAATGAGAAACAATAGGCCTTTTGTCTGAATTTGCTAAAACCCTGTGTGTTGTCGCTCATTATTTATCATCAATAGTAAAGGGGATACTGGTATGATGCACAGTATATCGTTCTGATGCATAATTAAAGGGAGAGGTGCCTCTTTTGGTACCTGAATATCCCCACCATCCTCTCGCAACTTTATACTATTTTCTTGCTTGAAAATCGCCCTTTCTTTTCACCAGCTTGAACACCTGTTTGGTAAATTCGACCTATTTCATAACCCCTCTTCTAGAATGTTATGAAATCGAAGCCGTCCCTATACTGGTGAGGGCCAAATCCCGAAACCTTGGTACACAAGATGGATTTATGTCTAAATTTGCCAAAACTGATGTTGTTGCTCATTCTTCATCCCCAACCCTACGTTTTATACTGGGGTGATAGCACAGAATGCATTTTTCGTTATTTAAATGAATTTTAAAAGAAAGAGGCGCTACATTTGGTACATTTATATTCTCCTCTCACACCTTTATATTATATATATCTCTGATGAAAAAATTGTATAAATAAAACTTCCTGCAGGAAATTAAATAATTATTTATTTTATTTTAAATAAACTTTTCAAAAACTTTGAAGAGGTTTTTATTTATATAATATTTTATCAGAGGTTGTTGAAGTTGTGTGCTCCGAGTTCAGTCAAGTGACACCAGTGATGGTAGGTTTCTATAAATGTCTGTTGCCTGCAGCATCATTATCGAAGGTAAATTCTAGAATGTTAATGTGGCGGTTTTCTTCAACCCGCGCCCAGATTCCAGTCGTGTTTACATAACACATCAATATTCTGATCAGGAGCCGTTGTGATCACAGTTATAGTTATATATTATAAATCCTAAATTTTTATGTTGCTGAAATTTCGACTAACAGCGCGGCATATATTTCTGATAATCTGTGTGTTAGTTCGTCATTACTGAATTTCGAACTCCAGATAATTTGAGTTCGGCACAAAGTCGTCTACCTATATTATAAATATATTAAAGGCTTCAATTAAATATGTGTAAAAAATGAATAAAGTCAATAAAGATATTAAGGGTCGGTGGATAAATGTCCTAAACCACCTCGGATCGAATCACACATTGAGCACTCTTTTCAGAATAAAAATTCTCCAATGGCCCCCGAATCTTACAAAATCCCAACCCCAACATTGAGTAATACCAACTAAACGGGGCTCTAACAGATATTTAAGCACAAAGGTTGAATTACTTTCTACATGCTTATACATGTTGTGCACTTACAGTAAGAGCAATGTCCAACTTTCACCTACCATGGTTATCATGGCCTGTACCAGGTGAATGAGGGATAATAAAAGTAAATTATAGTGTTTAAATCAATCTATTATTTAGCGAGCCGCTCCCACCTCTCATTTTATAGTTAAATTCCTTTCAACTCTCACAGTTTTAAAATACTTTCTTTGTTTCTATTATCAAATAGGATTTTGTAAGTAAGAAATAGGATTTATTTTTGAGCTGAGTTTCTGTGCTCCCAAATCCCACATCCTCCAGAGCAATGGTTGCACACAAAATATTTAACGTGACTTTAAACGTATTTTTGCGCCGTTAGACAATTTTCGGATCAAAATATATTGGATTGATTGCTTAAAGAATTCAAATGCTGCTCCTAAAACAGTGAACGACGAACATACGAAGAGACAAAGCGGATGACGGGAGATGTGGAGAGACCATGTGGCCGGCCCACCTTCAGTAGCGGAAGGCACTGAAGGAGGAGGAGGATGCTATAGAATACAATTGAGCTTTACTATTATTATCTAATGAAAGATGAAACACAGCGTCCTGAGGATAGCCGGCTCGTCCTGTAGACTTCGACAGTGATTGGTCCGGTGTAGCTTGAAGGAGCGAATGTCATGTTGGGCGATCCCACTGATGCCGAGGAGGCTCACTGGTTGAGCTCCCAGTCAACAATTCTATGACCTACTCTGGTCAGCTCTTTCTAAGAAGCGCTCTCTAAAATAACACAGTAACCTTTTTCCTAATCTCCTTTACAACAATATTTTATCCAAGCAAATTAATATTCGACTTTAATCTTAAAAGATAAAAAAGCAAGTAAACATAAATTTTAAATATTTTAAACACCAGAATCAGCTTGGGAAAATAGCTTCCAAGTGAGCGTTCTGATATTTCTCCAAGTTGCCTTGTTAACGACCCGAGTTGGCGAGACAGTCAAGAGATGGCGCATAGTTTTTACGTCAATTCTGACTGGAAAGGTGTGACCATCTTTTTATAAATCGTATATTTTAATTAACAAATTTAGATGATTTTTGAATTTGTTTTCAATTATATCTTTATAGAAAATCGTAATCGTATACATATATATACTAATCTTAATATTAAATATGTTTATTGAAAGTTCTTATATTGTATTATTGTGTCTCCCCCACTTCATATCTATCCATGTGATATATATAAGGTCTAGTAACTTATAACTATATAAGACATTATAGAAATAAGGCTAACATTACTAGCCACATCATACTAGGAAGGGAGAAATATTTTATAAAACCCAATTTGAAAAAAAAACGGATATAAGGATATATGCTTCTTTTTTATTATTTCACCGATTCATTCCTTATTCAAATCTACGACTCTATTTCATTAACATAAAAATCAATTTGAAATTTAAAATAAAGAGCTGAATAAATGTATATATATTTACACACAAATATATAAATATATTCAATAGGTTAATCTCTTTTTTCAATTTAAATATTACTTAAAACGAAAAAAAAAACCATTATATTATTATTAAATATTAAAACAAAGCTCTTTTCCATTGGTATTCAGGTAGTATAAGATTGTCCAACAATGGGGCGCTACACACACAGAGAATGACGTAATGTAGATAAATGCTGGAAAATGATGGAGGAAGAGAGATGCATTGATAGTTGGATTAATAAATTCCGAGAATCTAGCTGTCGCCACTGTCTATCCAGATATAATTAAGCTGTCATACCATGTGCGGGACAAAATGAGGTTTTTTTGTCGTACCAACGCTGTTCCCCACGTTCCAACTCTTAGGAAATACTTATTTGAATATGTCTCCATATACCACCTCCCATCTCTTACCCATGGGGAAACCTTCTCATCATTTAAAAAAATAATTTTTCGAAGGAGATAATTTACAATTCAAATATTACCAATTAATTAAGAGAATGATTCGCACAGCCAATTTATCATAATGAATAATTCACAATGACGGTATCAAAGATGATATAATAAATGCAATTTACAGAATGCCTAGTTACATGACGTCTCTGCCGCGGCGGAAGATCGACAGCGACATGTCCCAGTCGACCAAGTAAACCTATATCGCAAACTTCGCTGACGAGGGGATGGCGTGGCCCTCGAGCCCACCGCGAAGTTCCATTCCGAGGGAGAGAGATTGAAGCTGCTTTTTTATTATAAGGTTCATACATGGCTATGAATAGTGATAATAATTTAATAAATGATTGAAGATGAGAGATTTTTGAAGATATTTACTTAGGAAATGGATAAATAAATATATAAAATAGGGAAATTGATTTAAAATAATGTATGGCCTAAAAAATAATATGTTATGTATTAATAATATTACAATTTTATACATTTTATACTTATAAATTAAATTGTTATCGTATTTTACACAAACACTAAACAAAAAAAATATTTTGAATAATTAAGACAGCAAGGTTTCGAGTAAAGTTACCCATCTATAAGCTCACTCGAGTATTTTAGATGACAGAGCACTATCTATTGGACCAATATTCAACGAAGACCAACAGAAACGAGTTCGTGTTGGGCTTTTCTTGAAATATCCAAAGTTTGGGTTTTCCATATATATATATATTTTTTTTGTTGAACAAGCCCAAATCAACGGTTAGTTGATTTCTGTTGCTATTGATGGTGCTCTTCCAGCTAAATTCTCTTATGAGCGGTCAGGACATGCCTTTTTATATTTATTATCTACACCTGGCCTTTATTACTATTTTTCAATTTTTCATAAATATATACAATATTTTTATTTTGTTCAAATCAATAAGCTTGAGGGATAAGTCTCTTTCAAATACATTTATTTCAAGCTTTCGGGCACAACCGCCCTTCGACAGGAAAAATCTTATATATATGTACATATTATAATTTTTTGTAATTATATATTTTAGTAAGAATAAGTACTTTATAAACTAATTCCACATTTAAAAGTGTTAAAATAGAAAGAAATTAGAGAACACTTTGCTAAACTGACACTATATTAACAAATCAAAATTTGGAATCATTTCCAAAATATTTATATATATAACAAAAGGATGCGGAAGAATGAAATCTATGTAATTAGGGAAACATCTCTTCCTTTAATAATGCACCAGAATGATGCAGTATGTTCATCACTTTACTATTGGTGATAATGATGAGTCACAACACCAGTAGGATGTAATGAAATCGAAATCATCCCTGTGTGATGAGGGCCATAGCCCGAACCAATGGTAAACAGACTGAATTTTGTGTCTGAATTTTCCAAAACTTGTAATGTGGCTCGTCATTATTACCAGCATTACGTATGCAGTATGTTCATTATATAACCTACTAAAAACTTTACTATTGGTGATGATGAATGAGTCACAACACCAGTAGGATGTAATGAACTCAAAATCATCCCTGTGCTGATAAGGGTAATAGCCCGAACCAATGGTAAACAGACTGGTTTTGTGTCTGAATTTGCCAAAACTTGTATTGTGGCTCATCTTTATTACCAGCATTACGTATGCAGTATATGTTTATCACTTTACTAAAAGACTTTACTATTGGTGATGAGGAATGAGTCACAACACCAGTAGGATGTAATGAACTCAAAATCATCCCTGTGCTGATAAGGGTCATAGCCCGAACCAATGGTTAACAGACTGGTTTTGTGTCTGAATTTGCCAAAACCTGTATTGTGGCTCATCTTTATTACCAGCATTACCTTTTGTACTAGGGTGATAAGCCAAATGGATTTTAGGGAAGAGTATATACCTTTGGTATATATATGTTTATATTGGATAAGTAATGTAGTATCTCCATATACTGCCGAAACCTAGCATGGAAGAATATGCAAATATCCAGAAGTTGCGTCCCGATGGATCAACGCGGAGAAGAAGTTGTCCAGGGATGGATCAATAATTCTTGGCTAATTACATCGCGCTTTTTGAGGTCATCAACCTTTTTGTATAGCGTTAATTAAGCATGAACCTGGCGATGAGTTATTAAATTACTTTTTTCACCGGCGCGAGAGAGGAGATTTGTTCCTCGCCGCCGTTTTTACTCCAATATTTATATAAACTCCTCTTGAAACTCCAGGCATCTCGCAAAGTTTTAAACAAGCCTTAATTTGGTCTTCATTACAAAACTGCCGACCTTTTTTTTTTTGCTTCGATATTCTTGTATAATAACATCGGAGTAATTTTAATCCATAATAACTTCGCGCCATTTTTTACACCCTCAACTTTATTTTAGAGTATATATTTATTTTAGAATGAAAGTAAATTTATTTTTTATTTTTCCAAACTATACTTTTAATATATTTTTTTAATGTTTGGGAGAAGACGCTGAGCGCGCGCTGGCATATATAATTTTCAATCTATTCCTTTATATTTTGGAAGTCACCAATAGAACTTTCCTCTAAGAATAGATAGAGAAAGACAATAACTCTCTCGACATAAAATAACAATTTCACTTTTGCTAGCACAGTTTGTTTGTTAATCTCTTCCTTCATACGTAATATACATGGTATGTGTCTGAATGATATTAAAATGAATGAGAGATATAAGATGTAGTTTTATAAAAATGTGAGATAACTTCGTTTATTTAAATTACACTAATTTAATAAAATCTTGCGTTAATAAGATGAAGATAAAAATTAAGTTACACTCATGTACAAAATTTAAGGAAGTAAGAAATTTATACTATCCTTGACGCGTATTTTTCTTTTCAAAATGAAAAAAAATTCTACTGCCCTTATTGCAATGATAAAATGATGGGAGGGCCTGGTTCATTGGTTTTATCACTACAGTAAGGGCACAGTAGAAAATTAATTTATTAAAAAAGGAACAAACGCTCCAAAAATATTTTAAAATTTCGTAAAACAGATGGCGCGCTAATACACCATATTTAAAATAGTTGGAAGGTGTTTGATGCCATCAGTCGTCTGGTTTATTTTTTTCAGGAAATTTTGTTCACATTTATTTTTATTTTATTTTCACTTAGAGCGCTATGTCCCCCAAGGAAACTTGCATTTTAAAAGTAAACTAAACATAGGAAGAAAAGAAAGAATTACATTCGAAATACGTACAAGAATTAGTATGAAATTTAGATGGAAAGAGAAAATATTAACACAATTGAAATATGTACAAAGGGTTGTTAAGCAACTTTAGTTAAATGAAATCAATTGCAAAGTAGTGTATTCGAGGAAAACAATTTACAGATTAAAGAAAATTTTAAGTAATATTTTATAATGAAAATATGCAAGATATTAGAAGATTTTTTCAATTAAAATATGCTTGGTTAGATCGTGTGTCTTCAATAAAAAAAAGGTCACTGTGTAGCAAATATAATCAGAGTTATTGTCTGAATCCCGATATACACGCTAAAACGTACAACTTCCTTAAGTTTTGTCCATGAATACATATTATGTGGTAACACCTGTAATCAAGTGGAGGCCGGTGTAGACCGAAAAGATTCAAAGAATGATGATAATTGCGCTATCTTCATCAGAAAAAGTGAGAGAGAGGTCTAGCCATTCGTGGAGCAGAGATCAAATCCTAGCTGGTGGCCAGATTGGCGGTTCAGGGCCGGCAGAATCCCTGCGTCAGCTAGAACTGCCCTATTTGTAAAAACATCCATAGTTCAATTAACCTTTCGCTGTGTGTCACAACCGCCATTGCTCTGGACGTGACGATATAGCCTCGCTAATTTTCTGTTGACAAACTCACGACAACAGCTCCGGCAAATTCACAATCAGCGCCTAGTAACCTCTAGTGGTATTGGCTTTGTCGGGTCAGGGCGACTTAGATTCCATGTGAATTAGAAATTTCCAAGTTTTCCACTTATATTGTGGTATAGCTAGGGTAAGATATTAATAGATATTTTGGAAAGAAATTCAGAAATCATTAAAATAATAAATGAGTTTAAACTGGCGCTGTTTGTAGTTTTGTGAAAACTCGAATCTGCTAGATTTTGAGATAGTTATTAGATAGCCCACAGTTTTTACAGCTATTTTGACTGGAGAAATGCCATTTTCTGTTTTATGACCGATTTATTCCCAAAAAATATCTTCAAGAAGTTTTCTCTAGAATTGGTACAGCCATTTATATAATTATATTTAATTAAATAGGCATATATTGGATAAAAATATCATTTAGTTTACCAATATTACAGTTGGATGAACGCCAACCTTTTTCAAGGTATTTTAATATTAATTTGTGTCAGCAACAATCTCAATGCCACATAAAGAGTTTGTTGAGTTTGTTGTTGACACACATTACTATGTTATAATACCTTGAAAAAGGTTGGCGTTCAGGCAACTGAAATATTGGTAAAATAAATGATATTTTGATCCAATATATGCCTTTTTAATTAAAGATTCATTTTTTCTGGAGATGAGTTTATTTTTATTTTATTAACGCAATATCAAGTTTTCGGGCATCTCTGCCTTCTACAGGATTACATAAAAACATACAACAAAGCTTTATTAAGACCACCAGTCTTATACAGATTCACCACAGGAATAAATAATAGATAAAGCTCCTATACTCCAGGCAGCGCAGCACCCAACAACAGCCTCCAGGTCCGACGCAAGCCCAATGGCCCACGTTCCTGTTAAAGATTTATTTATGGATTTTTTTGTGTTGTGCCCGTTGTTTTGTCAATAATCCACTCTGAGTAGTCGAAGCTCCCTTGGTACAGGTTTTATTTATAACCAGTGCCGGAACATAAGGAGAACACCACACACAGGCAGACGCGGAGATCTCTCGCTCACAACCAAAACCGAAACCAAACCGCCGGGTTCCAGTCTCGGCCGGTTCCCGCCGTCACACTGGGGCCGCCAGGCGCGAAGTGGCGTGAGGATTCTCGCCTGAACCCTCAACAGATTTCTCTATTTACAAAAATATTATTATATATAAACTAGATGATTCATCTGCTAGATAGAACTGTGAAGGCTTCATGTTGGAATTCCATTATAGCAATTATTAATTACCATCGCCATTTTTCCAGTGAAGTCTTCTATTATTTGCGTGGGTGATATAAATTATCTTTTTATATTATTCATATTTTCTATTTTGATCTTATAAAGATAGAAAGTTTATATTGTAAAATAATGGCTTTTTTCACTTATTAATTTTTTTTATTAACAAAGGTACAATAAAATGTTTTTTTTTGGGGGGGGGGGGGGGGGGGGGGGGGGGGATTAATGAAAATATAGATTATGTATGCATATATATTTTTAAAGAAGGCTTATTTTGTATTTAATAAGAGTTTTATTTATCCAATATTTCGATGGACCAATCGTCCATCTTTTACGAGGTTTTTGTTTTGAAACACACAACAGGTCACGCGCTTCAGGTGAGCCATGGACGTTTTACAAGCTTATTAGCAAAAGACCCATCCATGAATAAATAAAACTCATATTAGATCTAGAATAAGCTTTTTTTTTAATATAGTTATTTTATATATAGCTCTCTTTATTTAGAATATGGCGCTCTGCCATCTAGAAAGGCTCATGTGAGCCTGGTCAGGATATGCCTTTTTGTTTTTAATATCAACACCTGACCCTTTTTATATTATTTATTTTTTATTGTTTTTTTCACATGGAAAGCGTATTTACGCGAATTTGGCCTTAAATACCCTTTTCTTGATTTCTCAAGAAGCCTCTAGGACCAAATTTTTGTCGTAGAGGTACAGTCTACACCACGCTGACGAGGGCCAACAGCCCGAAACGCGTTCGTGGTTGACTTTTCTTGATTTATCGAGAAATTGGGTTGGCTAAATATCTCGGAACAAGTTGAATAAACGTTTAGTTTATTTTTGTTCCACTAGATGGCGCTCTGCCATCTAGAAATGCTCATGTGAGCCTGGTCAAGATATGCCTTTTTTGTTTTTAATATATAATAATAAAAATATAAAAATGAAAAAGGCATATCCTGACCATGCTCATATGATAATTTCTATTTTTATTATTTTTTCACATATATTTATACAGGGTGATCCAAAAGTCCCGCACAACTTTAAAAATTAATAACTCCGCGAATATTTGCGCTAGAGCAATGCGGTAAACACCATTGTGTTCAGGATGCAATGGGATTTTTTATGGCAAATAATTAAAAATTCGAAATTGATTTTAGTTACAACTTTATTCGCTAGATGGCGCCCTACCAGAATCAGCGATTCAGCGACCAAATTGTTTGATAAATTGAAAAATATAACTGAACAACACGTATTTTTACTTTGTGAATACCAGGAAAGAACCCTAATAATATCAAATGATAAATTAATAAAACACCATTTCGCCAAAAGTTAGAAGAAATGGTTAACGATTTTTAAATACAATCTGAGATATGTAAAATAGGTATATGCAAATTAAAACATGTAGCAAAAAAAAAAAAAAACCCTGATATTTTAGATGCGGTTTGCTGGAATCCTCTCAGCTATTTATATTTCGAAAATAATAATTTTCTATTTTTTTAAATTCAACTCTCTCTCAGTATCGATTATATTTATTTTAATTCATTTGAAAAATATTTATCTATCTCTGATGATTCATTTTACTCTGGAATGCCGTTGTTGTTTTTGTCGTGTCCAATAAAGAGCCTCAGATTCTTTTCGTTTGGCCAACAAAAAATGTCCAATTTATATACACATATATTCTTACATAATGAGACTTTAAAGAATGCAAATAATCTTCATCTATTTACATACACAACACATCTCCCCCTTAATAATACTCCAGTCGGTCTAGGGGTTTCCTGGCTCTCTGAGGTCTAGGACTGCGGACGGGCACTTGCACAGCGGCAGCCTCCGGTTTAGGAGTGCAAGAGGGCACGTGCACAGAAGCAGTCTCCTCCCTGTTTCCTGATGTAACCTCTGGAACCTCCTCTTCACTTTATTTCTGACTTCCACCTACAGGCTTCTCTCCTGATGTTCGAGGAAGTATCAAATTTCTTGTCTCCACTTGTTTCTTTCTCACAGGTCGCAATTGATTGATATGCCTCTTATACACGACGCCCTCGCAACTTATAAGGTAGTAAAGGTAGCTCAATAATTCCAAAATGGTACCTTTTTCCTGTTTAGGTCCAGTTGCATAGTTGCGGAAATAAACCTCGCAACCTGTAGTAAACTGCTCCTGCCTTCTTACGGTCTCATGAAATACCTCTCGCGGATTTATCATCTTGGTATTAAATTCGAGAATGTTGATCTTAAACTTCTCTACATTAGCAGTTCCGCGAGGGAGTTCCTTTATTACAGATTGGGTGAATGCTCAATGAGCAAATAGGAATCTTTGTAGATTCGTCTCTAAATCATCCTTCCCATTATTTTTTCTCAAAAGGTTTTTAAACTCTCTTACATATCTCTCAGCTAAACCATTTTTACTAGGATTATACGGACTGGTCTTAATGTGCCGTATACCATTCATTTTGGTAAATTGCTCGAATTCACCGGAGACAAACTGTCTTCCGTTATCTGTAACAAAATATTAGGGCAATCCAATTCTGGAGAGAATTTCTCTAAGATGACTTATAATCGTTTTTATGGTAATATAATTGATGATAAAAATTTCTATCCACTTTGAGTATGCGTCTACGAGAACCAAAAACATTCTTCCCATGAACGGACCCGCTAGATCAAGATGAAGTCGATGCCACGGTTTTTCGGGCCAAGTCCATTCCGAGATGGTAGCCGGGGGCATGCTTGCCGATTCTTGGCATACTCTACATTTTCTAGTTAACTCTTTGTGGTTACTGTCTATGTCTGGCCACCAGAAAATACCGTCTGGCAATCATCTTCATTTTAACAATCCCCATGTGTATTTCATGCAAGTCATTTAAAATTAAAGATCTTAATTTTTGGGGAATTACCACTCTTTCACGCCATTGAAAACAATCAAACTCCAAACTTAATTCCTCATTGATCTTATAATAAGGAGCTAGTGGGTTTTCCCTCAGTACCCTTGTGAATTTCCACACACAGTTGCCTTCTCTAACATTCCTTAATACTATAGACAGTATTTTATCTCGGGACGTCTCATATGCCACCTCCCTAAAAGAGAACGGTACCTCATTCAACTTCCTGAGAAGATACCAGGTCTTCATCAAGAAACTCCCTGACACTCGGTTCTAAAGGAAGACGTGACAATGCGTCAACATTGGAATTATCACTACCTTTTCGAAACTCCTCAGTATAAATAAATGCAGCTAATTTTAAGGACCATCTTTTAATTCTGAATGCTGCACATATGGGAATTGGTTTCTGAAGTGAAAATATATGAATTAAGGGTCGGTTGTCTGTGATTAATACGAATTTTCGTCCCAGTAAGTATTGTCTTGATTTCTCATCGCCATAAGTTATGCTCAACGCTTCCTTTTCTAGTTGAGAGTACCGTTTTTCCGCTTCAGTTAATGTTCTAGAAGCAAAAGCTATAGGACATTCTTCCTTTCTATCATTTCAATGACTCAGAATTATGCCTAGTCCATAGTCCATTAATAATGATTTACATTTTTAAAATAACATTCGATATTTTCGTCCAAAATTCCATCTACAATTTTTATTCAAAAGTTGATAGAATAGCGCTAAAATGTTTGCTATATTCTTTATGAATCTATAATAATAAATTAAGAGTCCTATGAAAGATCTCAATTGCGAAGCATTCTTTAGGTTAGGCGCCTCTATCACTGCTTTAATTTTATTTTCTAAGGGATGCGGTCCATATTTATCCATTTTAAACCCTAAAAATTCCACCGATTTCTTTTTAAATTTACATTTATATCTGTTTAACTTTAAACCTTTTTCTAGCAATCATCTAAACACTAGATCCAACTTTTGTTCATGATCTTCAAAGTATTTTCCTGCAACCAAAATATCATCTATGTAGCAGGCCACACCTGGCAAATCAGAAAATAGGCCTTCCATAATCCTCTGAAATTTATTTGGTGCTACCGCTACGTCATATGGTAGTATTTTATAAGAAAACAACATCTTTGTTGTGTTTATATCAACAACAGCTTTGGCTTCTTCCGCTAACATTACTTGTAAGTAAGCCTGTGATAGGTCTAGAGTCGAAAGTACGGTGCTTGTAGATAATTTTGAAAAGATCTTATCGATCGATGGAATGGGATACCTATCTAATTCTATTGCTTTATTAGCTGTACATCTAAAATCACCACATATCCTTACACTACCATCCTTTTTTGATGCCGGTACTATTGGAGCGGTCCAATATGCATGAACTCTAGGTTATAAAATGCAAGAATTCACTAAACTATCAATTTCATTCTCTACTTTGTTTTTTGCAGAGAAAGGTAAACTTCTGGCCTTACAAAACACAGGAGTCACATCCTTTTTTAAATTAAAATTTATTCTAACGTCCTTTAGACAGCCCAAATCTTTGTTAAACAAATCTGCAAACCTATCCCCCCATCAAATTTTCATATATTTAAATATATTTCTATTATATTCATTATTTAAAATTTTAATGCTAAACAATATAGAATAATCAAGTTTCAACTGTTTAAGCCATTCTCTTCCTAATAAAATTACCTGGATTTTTTTCATTTACAACTATTAATCGTAAATATTGGTTGCCTTCTTTTACAAAAACATTTCTTTGATCTATAATCTCTATTGATTTACCACAAAAGGATTTTAATCTTAAATTTGTTGGAAATAATATTTCACCTTGCCAATAATTCTTATAAATATCTTTAGGTATTAACGTAACTGGACTTCCTGTATCTATTGTAAAGCACAATGAATAATCATCTACTGTTAAATTTATTGTGGCATCAGTTTCGCCCTGTACAGAATATATAGAGTCCTCTTGTACAAATTTACATCCCCACATTCTTTTACTAGCTTTGCAGACCCTACTTAAATGACCCAGTTTATTACATTTTAAAAACAAGTCTTTGTTCTATGAGGTAAAACAGATGCCACGTGTGAATGTCTTTCACCACATCTATAACACACTATTTTGCCTTTGCCACTTTGCCTGAAAGGCCTATACTGCGCCGTACTATTATTGTACTCGCCCTTTTTATCCTTTCAATTCACAGGGGATATCTTGGCCACTAATTTATCTTGTAATTCTCTTGTATTTATCTCCGCCAATTCAAACGAGATCGCCACTGCAAAAACTTTATCCAGGGTGACATCGTTGTCCTCTTGTAGCAGCTTCTTTTGCAGGATTTCCGACTTGATTCCAGCCACAAAACGGTCTCGAATCATGGTTCCCAACATATCGACGAAATTACAATTTATTGCCAAAAGTTTCAATTCTCTAAGATATTCCGAAATTGATTCTCCTTCCTGTTGAATTCTCTTTAAAAATCTGCATCGCTGTGGTATCACTTTCTTCTTTGGATCCAAATGCAGCTTAATTCTTTGAATGATAGTATCATAGGGTTGATCTATCATTAGACCAAGAAGAAAATGTCGTTTCCCTGCTTCAAAGTTTCAGAATCTGGTAGCGAGGTAAAAATCAGCACTTTAATCTCCTTCTTCAGATGCCAAAAAGAAAGCCTCAAATTTTTGTACAAAAAGATCGAAGTGTCCTCCACTGGGCTATAGCATCTAAAAGGTATTATTAACTTTGAACTTGTCATGCTGATCTTTTCTACTCCTTTGTTTCTTGATTCAGATAGTTTAAAAGATGTAATCTTAACCCATTTTCTTATTTTTCCTCTCCATAATCCGAGAATCAGATTTGTTTAAAAAATGGAGTTGTTATACTTGCATAGACGCCGTTTTCCTCAGCTTTTTACTGGCTCTGTAGATCGCGCATCCTCGTCGCCACTTTTGTTGTGTCGCAATTAGACGTACAAGAGCTCAAACTTGACCATGGCCAACAACAAATGTCCAATTTATATATACATATATTTTTACATAATGAGGCTTTAAATAATACAAATAATATTCATCTATTTACATAAACAACAGTTAATATATAGCGAGAAGAGTAGAGGACAGCACAGATCCCTGAGGTACACCAGCCCATGTTCTTCGTCCTTGGAAAATGTTCCATTGACCCGAACCTTTATCCTTCTTCCCCTTAAGAAGTCTGCAATCCAGATTAAGGTTTTTCCTCTTACTCCGATGTTGTTCAGCCTTTCAAATAATTTCTACACTCGAACAAAAGCTGAGGTCATATCCAGGAATACGGCCGTTGTCTTCTTTGGCGGTTTTTCCTAGAAATCTATTATTGATTGACAGAAGTAGAACAGTTTATCAGTTGTACAGTGTCTGGATCTTTAGGCAGTTTGGTAGAAGTTTATTTTATTATTGTTAGTGAGCTAGACTATGAGCCTAGAGTGGATAATTTATTCTGTTATTTTACAAAGTATGCTGGTAAGAGCAATTGGCCGATAGTTCTTGCATTCCTTAGCATCTTTGTTTGGTTTCAGTATTGGCACTATAATTGATATCTTCCAATTCTTTGGTAGTTTACCAGTTTGCTATGAAATGTTCAGTATTCGTAGGAGTTGATTTTTAGCTTCGTCTCCAAAGTGTTTAATCATTTGACCAAAGATTAGAGCATCTCCAGGTGACATCTTGGATTTAACTTTCCTATTGATGAATTTAGCTCATTCAGTGTGAAGTCTCTCGAGTAAATATCTTGTTGATGGTAGTTTCTTGCTTGTTTAACTAACTTGTTTATATTATTTTTAAGAGTCCTGCCTTTATTCGTATATAGCTGAGTCTGGAAGTGCTTGAAAGATATTCAGAAATTATGTCAGCCATCTGTTTGTTCGTTCTAGCTGTTCATATCGGTTAGAGTATTGGAGGATTAGTGTTGGTTTTGAGTTTTATAACACTAATTATATTCCAGTGATGGCTTTCCTTTTTTGGATCCATTTTCTTCGCAGAATTCTGCCCATTTTTCTTGTTTGAATATCCACATTTCTTGTTCTATTTTGTGACTAATTTCAATGAGTTCCTTTATGATTTCTTCTGTTTTATTTGTTTTAAGAAGTTCATTTTTATTGTCTCTCTCTGCAATCATTGCCTCGATATTGTGGTCCTTCCAGTGA
>CP092886.1:65067941-65120040 GCA_030710605.1 Cordylochernes scorpioides
GCATAATCCAACTCCCTCCCCTTTATTCCCTTCTATAAATTATATTATATATATATGTGGATATACTCTCGCAATCAGAACTTATAGAGTGCATCAACCAAGGTGGGCTTGAAAAATGATATATTTATAAATCGGCATAAATATATTATTATAAATAAATAGAAATTGTTTCTTTTAGAATGAAATAAGAAAATTTTCATGATCGTGACGCTTAAATAAATATATACGATATAGAAATCATGGAATTTTATTTAAAAAATAATATCTACCATAGCGCTGACACAAAGAGAACAGGCATAACGGGGAAACCACCTTCAAAATTGCTGGTTGATTGGCGCGTGGTTATTTGAAAGACGAGGTTCACTAAATAACTTCAACCATGCAACACTCAAATAGTTATATCATTGCTGAAATTCGTGGGAAAATGAAATAATAGGCAAAGTTATGACAATGATGATATGAAGACAAGCATCCTCCTTAGAATGCATCTGTGCGAATCTGAAAAGGACATTATTTGTTTGATACAATTTTGATGTATAAACAATTTTATTTCTCCTCTTATTTGTATTTCCTAATGTTTATAAATTTATCCCAAAAAAATTACCGATTATCAGTGCAATATTTCAAATAGTTCGATAGATTCCTTTTGTACTCAAAGTTCATATGTGGATAGTTTGAATATCTTCCATAACATATTTATCTTAATGCCGGTTATATAGAGGTAAAACAGTCAAATACAATAATACAGCGAAATGTTGGATAACTGACAACCTCTAGGAGGGTTCGATACTGATGAGATAGGCTCTCCAAATATGTATTTCATTGCAGAAAGAGCAAAGTAGGAGAATGTGGTTATTTTAAATAGAAAACATACACGCTTAAATAGTTTTTATGAATTAGAATTTATAAACTTTGTAGGGGAGTTTCTAATTATAAAGATAATATTTTCACAAGGTGTATCATATTTTAAAGCCTACTTTGCAGTGCATCTATGTTTACACATACATTTGTTTATTTTAGGAAATTTTACAATTTATAATAAGATGTTATCATCAATTTAGATCCACCTATCGCTGAAAATTATAAACATATATTTTTAGCGCTACATTATTTTGAAAAAAAAAAGATTAAAATTTATTTCCACAGCCCTTATCCTGAAATGACTAGAAATAGAAAGAGAGAGGGCATGGCTCATCAGTAAAGAACCCTTCCAGTGGGCTCACCATTTCAATCTCCAGATTGCTTCACTATTGTATAGGACTGAATTTCTTATATTACCCTGCATTCGCTATTGAAGATTTGAGTCATACCCTCCCTCTTTCGATAATAATGATTTCGGGATAAGGGTTGTAGAAATAAATTTTAATTTTAAATGTATTTAAAAGAAAAGTTTCGTTGAAATATATATGTTTGATAATTCTGCGCTATAGATGACGCTAAGTTAATGATGATATGTTGAAATGTTGCCTAACAGGCTTATTTGTGATTTTGCGGAGTAACATTGCTAAATGTATTATATCTTTAATTTATATATACATTTATACAGTCCTAAAAGAACATGTCCATAAAATATTTTCAAAACATCAATTTACTGTATTAAATAGCAAGTGCAGAGTGTATAAGAAATCCAGTGTAATACAATAGTGTAAAACGACAGTTGAAAATTATCCCGCATGTGTTTCTTTTTGAACGAAAAATCGAAATTTATTTTAAGGAGAAATAACGATTATTTCTAACCTTAGGGATGAAATATGAAAGGATGAATTATGAAGAGTAATGATGGACGGAAAAATAAAAGTGTCCAAGGAAGGGAATCGAATCCACAGTGTTCCGCTTACCAGGCATGTCCACTAGGCACAATAGTGTAAAGTGGTCTGGAGTTTAAAATGGCGAAACCGCTGGGACGGTTCACTAATGATGAGCTATAACACTCTCCCTCTTTCAATTTTTATTCATTGCAGGATAAGGGTTGATAGAATTTTATTTATATATTTTTCAAAATAAAGGTAAAGTTAAAATATGTGTTTATAATTCAGAATAACACACACCACAATCCCTCTCTCTATATACTATCAATAAAAGAAACAAAATATTGATAGTATCCAGGTCATCAATACGAAACTTCCAGGCAAATTTCCAAGATATCTCAATTTTCCATTAGAATAAAATAGCCTCTACACCCATATATCAAATTAATTACTTTTCTTTAAAAAGTAGCACAAGCACATGTGCTTGTGGTCAGGAGATGCCTTCTTTATTTTTAATATCAACACCTGACCCACTTATCTTTTATTTTTTCTATTGTTTTTTCATATATATATATATATATATATATATATATATATATATATATATACATATATGAACAGTTAAACCTGTCTATAGCGCCCCCTCTTGGGACTCACCAAAATAGGGTGCATAGACAGGTCAATTTTAATGTAAATCGCATCGTACTACGTATTTAAAATCAGGCGCTACATAGAGGGATGCGCTATTTAGAGGGGGGGCGCTATAGACAGGTTTAACTGTAACTGTATATAAAAATAGATAGTTGAAGAATATATATATATAAAATACTTGACCGATATTTGTGTTGAGTATATTCAACCATCAGAAACTTAAAATTTTGGGAGTTATTTTTAAAAATCATAGACAAAGGAATAAGATTAATTTTGGAACACATGTTGACAATATAATTATGAAAGCTACGAAACTTAAGAATATATTATTCTCATTATGTGCACGTACTTGGGGCATTCATACTCGACGTAGATTGATCTTATATAAAGCTATGATACCCTCTACAATAAGCTATGTATCAATTATTTGGTTTCCTTTTATCACTGCAGCAAAAAGATCTAAGTTAAATTCTCTCTATACAATATCAAATTCTTATTAGATGCATTCATGCTTATAGGACTTCATCTTCTTACATCACACATATACTAGCGAAAACTCCTTTACTGTCCGATTATCTTGAATTATCACAAACAAAGTATAATATGACAAATTCTCTCACAGATCAAACACTCAAAAAAACCCTTCAAAAAGAATTAAATAACTTAATCTGGATCAAAAATTTAAGTTTTATCTTTCTCAATCTAATGAACTGTTCAAGAAATTCTTTCCAATTGCTGTCCCAAATTTCATTTCTTCTGATAAATTCACTACTTTATTCTTAACAGGCAAAGGACCCTTCTTAAGTTTCCTATTCAAACTGAATGTTATCAATGATCCAACATGTGAATGCCGCTTAGATGTTGAATCACCAGAGCATCTTCTTTTAACTTGCCCTCTGACTAATCAAATTGTATGTAGCTACTTTGAAACATTACCAAATTATCTTTGTGTATATACTCTATCTTATGAGAACTTTGTTAAGTTTAGAAATATTTGCACAATAATTTACAAAACAATACTAATCCATCGTGTAAATAATTAATCATATATATGTAAATAATACTGGCACAGCACAATAGTCCTTTGGACTTCGTGCTTTTTTAACAATAAATAAATAAATAGAATAAATATCCTTATATATATAAACATATAAACTAAAGAATGAGTAGATAAAAAATCGCTTATTTTTAAAAACATCTTGTATTGTGTTTCTGAGTGGCCTATAAGATGTTTCCACATATAACACGCGATTATTTCGCATTTTAAGTAAAATTACAATTTAATTTTATCAACAATGACGCATTTTGTTATATTGAAAATTAGTTTATTTTTCATTAGTATATATACATAATTTTATTCTAAGCCACACACAAAGGGAAAAGATCCATATTGAGTATTCGTGATGTGACAATTATTCCCATACATTTTAAATATATATAAATTTAGAGCTAATATTATAAAATTTCGTTGTTTAGTTTGTTATTAACGACTCATTGGCAGTCATTTGCTTTAATTCGAGTAATTTAAAAATACATATTTTCCTATCTATTATTGAATATTAGAGAGAAAGAAAGATAATTGGCTCTTGTTAAAAAAAATCATATCAATAAAAATCATTTAAGTATTTAATTGGTCTAATAAGATTATAGCGGTGACTGGTTATAAATATTTTAAAAATAGATTTCGATCAATATATATATCTCTATATATATATAAGTCAATGTCTGTCTGTCTGTTTCGCGATAAACTCAAAAACTACTGAACCAATTGGTACCAAATTTTGCATGTTGATTTCTATAAACCTGAGGAAAATTTTCTGCTACATTTTGATTAGTATTTTTGGCTATTTTTTTTTTTTTCATTTGATGAACTTTTTTTATGCGGAGTAATCCGGAATGGAATGAATACCCAAATATGGCCATTTTTTATAAGCATCGGTGGTTCAGTGGTAGAATGCTCGCCTGCCACGCGGGCGGCCCGGGTTCGATTCCCGGCCGATGCATTTTTTTACAATTTTTAAAACTCATTTATCTATATATATATATAATAGAATATCTGTCTGTCTGTACTCTATAGATTCAAAAACCATACATCCAATCGCCGTGAAATTTTGGGATATTATTAGGTATATCCCCGGGAAGATTTTTGAAAAATAATTTCATGAATATCTTGAATATCCTTAGAGTCATTTGCAGATTTGTATATTTAACTCGCAAGCAGCGCCCCCATTGCGACGATGATAACGAGTTTTTTTATCTATAAGTTTTATTATCACTAAATTTGTTATCTTAAAGATTATTTATCAAAAGTAATATTTTCTACCTATTAATTGCGTACAAGTTTTATGATTTATCTACAACATATATATTGGGAGAATAGATAAAATGAAGATTTTGTAATGTAGAAAATTAGAAAAGACAAAATTCAGGATGACACGGCAATTTTTTTGAGACAAGAATAATGATAATTAATATTGATTTTATTCAACCTATCGAGTATTTTTCAAGACCGGGAAAAAATGTTCACTTTATCGAGAGATTCAAATTTACGAGTTTCAAATTATCAAAATATATCTTTTTTTATAAGTTTATTATCTTAAATATTATTTATTAAAAGTAAGATTTCTACCTATTAAATGCGCACAAGTCAAGTTTAGGTTTTTCATTTATCTACAACATATATTTTGGGAGAATAGATAAAATGATGATTTTGTAATGTAGAAAATTAGGAAAGACAAAATTCAGGATGACACGGCAATTTATTTGAGACAAGAATAATGATAATTAATATTGATTTTATTCAACTTATCGAGTATTTTTCAAGGGCGACCGGGAAAAAATGTTCACTTTATCGAGAGATTCAAATTTACGAGTTTCAAATTATCAAAATATATATATTATTTTTTACATATGTTATATTCAAATGGCATTTATGTAGGGATAATTTTATTGTTAATTTTCAATTTTATGTATTGTATACATTTGATCATTAATTTATTATTATTCAGGTATTAAAACTGCCTTTTTGTTCAAAGACAGCAACGTTTAAACGGGTACAGCTAGGTGGAGCAGATAATCAAACATAAAGTTATCTTGCCAAGTATAGATTCAGTAGGGATTGGATGTTTTCTAAAATTGTTTTAACTAATGTTCGTTAAAGTAAACTTTCACTAGGGTAAAACCCGGGCGAAGCCGGGTACATCCGCTAGTATATATATATAATTGAATTCGTTACGATATATATATTTTTTGCTTTTTCACAAAGCACTTCATCAGGCTTTGTACAAAATTTGGCAAAGATTCCTCTCCTTACAGATAACATAGACTCGTGAAAAATGAAATAGGAATTTGCAATCATCAAATGACAATCAAGTAGCTCAAGAAACACACACGCTCCAAGTCAATCGAATCACTTCCAAACTTCCAATGGACCTAGTAATGATCAAACAAAAGGGAAATGTTTCAAATATTTCCCCCCGTCGTATTCCAAAGTGTTATCATAAAAATATTCAACATGGTAAATTAATATCGAATCATGCCCAATTTATATCAAATTATGCAAATATTAGAAATAATTGTCCTGAATGAGATCAGCTTGAGAGCCAAATTTTACTCTGGATTTGATTCCCAATATTGTAGAAAGACAACTATTGGTGGAAAATGGCCAAGATTTTAAGACTTTAGAAAGCCAGAAAAAATTTGCATTGCATATTTGTGTCGTTTTTCTACAAATAAATGTTTATAAAATTTTAACAAAATTTGTAAATACATAAATCTCAGTTTTCCTATTTATTTTCTGAAATTCCGTTTTTTTCAGTTGCGTGTATGACTGTTAGTATTAACCCAATTGAGGCAAATATATTGATATACAATGGTACACCGGAATTTTAATAGCAAACGATTATATACAATGGTACCTGGCGCACGCGCTATAAATATATATGTTTTAATCTAATATATGCCTTTTTAATTAAAATTTTTAAAAATATATATACATGATATAAAATTTATTATACACAATAATGCATGACTAAAATCGTTATTTACAATATTATATAAGGTATATGTTTATTTGTTAAATACATAAGCATTGTTACATGTATATATAAAACGGTTAATTTTCACAACAATACATGTTTATACATGTAGTAACCGGTTATATATAGCGTGAGAGTGTAAGGTATGTACAGTATGAGATAGTATCATAAACAAAACATACAACTAATCAGAATCCCTTTGTAGAATAAAATTGATATTAATAAAAGGATCATTTATAACAATTTTTGTATTAAAAGTTAAAAATAAATATTAGTTTTAGCTTATGTTCTCGGAGGTCCACCCCATCATCTAAAAAAATGGAAGTTGATTTATTTATAAAAGAAAAATGATCGCGCTCTTTTCATATATTTAGTAAATGTTTTCTATTGAAACATATGATTTTAAACTCTATGTATACAAAAAAAAAAAGGTTGACTACGAAAATACCATATATATATACCATTCAATAAAATCTTAATAAATTTAAAACCAATCATGTAACGACTAACTGAGATTCGAAAATTTAATATATCAATTCACTAAAGGATAACAAATATATATGTTTGAATATTTTATTTATTTTGAGAGAGGAAATAAAAACACTAATACATTGTTCTCTCGACATACTATTTGGATTTATTTAGGAACGGAATAATTTATTACAACAAAGGAATTGAAGATTTCTCAAATGTTTACTTCCATTTAACGGAATACTTTTCTCATACACATACAAATACCTTTCATTTAAATCATTATAAAAATATTTAAATGAAATATTTTCAATACACCGTACACACATGTAACAATTATTTACATTAATACGTATTTGAAAGAAACTATATACAAACCTTTGTATAATACATCCCGCTTATTACGTTATATTCAAAGTACCGTTCCGGAATTGAGTTTTGAGATACCGTTATAATTCGTCACTCAAACTACTCAAAACGAGAGTTTTATGAACCTTTGGCGATTTAGATATAATGAGGTTATACGAAATCTTGAGTACTAAACTTTGAACTTTCAGCAATCAAAGACATAGAAAGTTGATGTTAGAGGAAACCAAAAGGATTTGTATATATTTTCGCCCAGTTGCACGATGGAAGAAATAGTGTTTAAGAACCTCATTGAACCATCACCAACTAATTACAATCACACAGAGTTCACGAAATGTTATGCATTGCATTATCTAAATTCTATATGTTTGTCAAATTAATTCTAATTAAATTGAAATTCATTATGAATAATATATAAAAGATTGTCATTAATATTAATTGAATAAATCTATTAAATATATAACTTTATATATGTATATATTTATAAGACTGTGAATAATATTTAGTGAATACAACTTTTTATAAAACTTTATATTTATATATATAGGTGCAATAAAAATACAATTATTGGCAAACTTATATGTGAACATATTTGATAAATTCGCATGTTACAATAACTCGATTTATTGATCTTGGAAATATGAATTTTTAAAATCATTCTGTTATATAGCTGTTATTCTTTCAAAAAGTATACATTTTTGAAAAAATCAAACATATATATATCAAACTTATATGAGCGTTTTTTTATTAGGAGCATGGTCTACATAAATTTTATCTGCGCCACCTTAGGAGACAACTCAGTGAAATCTAAACCATCGCGGGAAGAACAAGGTGTGAGAAACTAGTCAACCACGACCTAAGACTATATTACTCCGACTGCTAAGTGCCATAGAGTAGTCACGCGATTCTCCAAATTGCTCCCTTGTGTCTCTAAAACTACAAATTTAAGATAAAACTGTTTAACTAAGGCTTTAGGAGGGAGGTCATTTTGTAAGACGACTAATGGTTTAAATCCCTCTCACCCCTTTCCACAGCAGAGTGTTCTAGAATTGGTACCGTGAACATCGGTCCTGGTCCCAGGATTAGTGGGCCCTTGTTATCTTCAGTGACGAGTAGATTCAGTCTAGACACTGTTCTTGACATGTCTTTGTCTAGCGATAACCTCTAACCCGCTCCTACAACTAATAGAGGAGAAAGAGGCTTTTTGGGGGATGGGCCAGAGCTAGTTTCATTCCGAAAAAGCGTACACTTCACCATGTGTTTGAGAGAGGCCCATTGACTGAAAAAATAATAAGGAACACTATTAGGAATCTTTAAGAGGTATCATTGGACCCCAGTTCATTTTTAAGTATGATAATGCTCGTAAACATAGAGCAGGGCTAGGCAATGATTTCCTTAAGAATGAAGGTATTCAAAGGATGGAATGACCAGTCATATCTCTGGACCTGAACATGTCTGGGATGCCTTCAGGGGTGGTATTGGAGCTTGTTAAAATCACCTGGAACATTCCTGGAATTAAAATCTGATCTTTTGGTGGATGTAATAATTTCCTCAAGGCCTCCCATAAAGTCTGTTAATCACAAGAAGGGGGTTGTTGTGAAAGTAGTTTTGTTATTAGAGGCGGCCATCGCTTATTGACTCCAACTTATTGGGATGAAACGCTTTTATGTGAATGTTTACATTTTTTGTTAAATATATCAAAATACATCATAAAGTTGAGAGAGAATGATATTCATGTATTAAAATAGGAACTTCTTCCTTTGATTGTGCTTTCAGAACGATGCACTGTGCATCTTTCACTAGTGATGATAAAAAGAATGAGAAACAATAGGCTTTTTGTCTGAATTTGCTACCCCCCCCCCTGTGTGTTGTCGCTCATTATTTATCATCATTAGTAAAGGGTTTTACTGGCGTGATGCACAGTATATCGTTCTGATGCATAATTAAAGGGAGAGGTGCCTCTTTTGGTACATGAATATCCCCACCATCCTCTCGCAACTTTATACTATATTCTTGCTTGAAATTCGCCCTTTCCTTTCATCAGCTTGAACGCCTGGTTGGTAAATTCAACCTATTTCATAACCCCTCTTCTAGATTGTTATGAAATCGAAGCCGTCCCTATACTGGTGAGGGCCAAATCCCGAAACCTTGGTACACAAGTTGGATTTATGTCTAAATTTGCCAAATTTGATTTTGTTGCTCATTCTTCATCCCCAACCCTACGTTTTATACTGTGGTGATAGCACAGAATGCATTTTTCGTTATTTAAATACATTATAAAATAAAGAGGCGCCACATTTGGTACATTTATACTCTCCTCTCACAACTCTATATTATACTAGCCGAATGACCCGAGCAACGCCCGGGTTTTATCCGATTAAATGTTTTTATTCAAATACTATTCGTTACAATTATAAAATGGCGCCGTGGATGTCACTCTTGTGAAACGTCCCGCTCCAAACTTTGTGTCTGAGAAGCGATATTTTTATAGAAAGATGATCTGGCTTTTGTTTTCTGCTCGAATGAATGTTTTTCTGTTAGAATTTTGTATCTGATAATCAAACATGATACAGCAATATCGTCATCATCATTTTCTGACTAAAAATATATAGTTTTAATAATTGATTTATATATTTTTTTATATAGCCTATCGTCTTCCCCGTATTTTTTTTACCTATGTATGGAAATTTTGGTTTGAATTAGTGAACTACTGCGAATTTGTATACCAGACATACAAACAAACAGACAAACATACGATATATAATCTCTCCTTGTTTGTACACTATAATTAGCTGAAGAAGGGCTTGCCCGAAAGCTTTTAATCGCGTTAATAATAATAAAAAAAGAGTTGCGGCGATATATGATTCCTTCTTTCTAAACATACAAACATTCATTTATTTATATATAGATATATCTCTGATGAAAAAATTGTATAAATAAAATTTCCTGCAGGGAATTAAATAATTATTTATTTTATTTTAAATAAACTTTTCAAAAACTTTCAAGAAGTTTTTTATTTATATAATATTTTATCAGAGGTTGTTGAAGTTGTGTGTTCTGAGTTCAGTCAAGTGACACCAGTGATGGTAGGTTTCTATAAATGTCTGTTGCCTGCAGCATCATTATCAAAGGTAAATTCTAGAATGTTAATGTGGTGGTTTTCTTCAACCCGCGCCCAGATTCCAGTCGTGTTTACATAACACATCAATTTTCTGATCAGGAGCGGTTGTGATCACAGTTATAGTTATATATTATAATTCCTAAATTTTTATGTTGCTGAAATTTCGACTAACAGAGCGCGGCATATTTTCTGATAATCTGTGTGTTAGTTCGTCATTACTGAATTTCGAACTCCAGATAATTTGAGTTCGGCACAAAGTCGTCTACCTATATTATAAATATATTAAAGGCTTCAATTAAATATGTGGAAAAAATAAATAAAGTCAATAAAGATATTAAGGGTCGGTGGATAAATGTCCTAAACCACCTCGGATCGAATCACACATTGAGCACTTTTTCAGAATAAAATTCTCCAATGGCCCCCGAATCTTACAAAATCCCAACCCCAACAGTGAGTAATACCAACTAAACGGGGCTCTAACAGATATTTAAGCGCAAAGGTTGAATTACTTTCTACATGCTTATACATGTTGTGCACTTACAGTAAAAGCAATGTCCAACTTTCACCTACCATGATTATCATGGCCTGTACCAGGTGTATGAGGGATAATAAAAGTAAATTATAGTGTTTAAATCAATCTATTATTTAGCGAGCCGCTCCCACCTCTCATTTTATAGTTATATTCCTTTCAACTCTCACAGTTTTAAAATACTTTCTTTGTTTCTATTATCAAATAGGATTTTGTAAGTAAGAAAGAGGATTTATTTTTGAGCTGAGTTTCTGTGCTCCCAAATCCCACATCCCCCGGAGCAATGGTTGCACACAAAATATTTAACGTGACTTTAAACGTATTTTTGCGCCGTTAGACAATTTTCTGATCAAAATATATTGGATTGAATGCTAAAATAATCCAAATGCTGCTCCTAAAACAGTGAACGACGAACATACGAAGAGATAAAGCGGGTGACGGGAGATATGGAGAGACCATGTGGCCGGCCCACCTTCAGTAGAGAAAGGCACTGAAGGAGGAGGAGGATACTGTAGAATACAATTGAGCTTTATTATTATCTAATGAAGGATGAAACACAGCGTCCTGAGGATAACCGGCTCGTCCTGTAGACTTCGACAGTGATTGGTCCGGTGTAGCTTGAAGGAGCGAATGTCCTGTTGGGCGATCTCACTGATGCTGAGGAGGCTCACTGGTGGAGCTCCCAGTCTCCAATTCTATGATCTACTCTGGTAAGCTCTTTCTAAGAAGCGCTCTCTAAAATAACACAGTAACCTTTTCCCTAATCTCCTTTACAACAATATTTTATCCAAGCTAATTAATATTCGAATAAATCTTAAAAAAGATAAAAAAAGCAAGTAAACATAAAATTTAAATATTTTAAACACCAGAATCAGCTTGGAAAAATAGCTTCCAGGTGAGCGTTCTGATATTTCTCCAAGTTGCCTTGTTAACGACCCGAGTTTGTGAGACAGTCAAGAGATGGCGCATAGTTTTTTACGTCAATTCTGACTGGAAAGGTGTGACCATCTTTTTATAAATCGTATATTTTAATTAACAAATTTAGATGATTTTTGAAATTTGTTTCAATTTTCAATTTGAAAATTGAAGGGAGAAATATTTTATAAAAACCAATTTGAAAAAAAAACGGATATACGGATATATGCTTCTTTTTTTTTATTATTTTACCGATTCATTCCTTATTCAAATCTACGCCTCTATTTCATTAACATAAAAATCAATTTGAAATTTAAAATAAAGAGCTGAATAAATGTATATATTTTTGCACATATATATAAATATATTCAATAGGTTGATCTCTTTTTTCAATTTAAATATTACTTTGAAAAAAAAAAACATTATATTATTATCAAATCTTAAAGCGCAGTTATTCTCCATCGGTGTTCCTAGTAGTAGAAGATTGTCCAACAATGGGGCGCTACACACAGAGAATGACATAATGTAGATAAATGCGGGAAAATGATGGAGGAAGAGAGATGCATTGATAGTTGGATTAATAAATTCCGAGAATCTAGCTGTCGCCACTGTCTATCTAGATATAATTAAGCTGTCATACCATGTGCGGGACAAAATGAGGTTTTTTGTCGTACCACCGCCGTTTCCTACGTTCCAACTCTTAAAAAATACTTATTTGAATATGTCTCCATATACCACCTCCCATCTCTTACCCATGGGGAAACCTTCTCATCATTAAAAAAAATAATTTTTCGAAGGAGATAATTGACAATTCAAATATTACCAATTAATTAAGAGAATGATTCGCACAACCAATTTATCACAATGGATAATTAACAATAACGTTTTTAAAGATGATATAATATATTCAATTTACACAATGCCTAGTTACATGACGTCTCTGCTAGGGCGGAAGATCGACAGCGACATGTCCCAGTCGACCAAGTAAACCTATATCGCAAACTTCGCTGACGAGGGGATGGCGTGGTCCTCGAGGCCCACCGTGAAGTTCCATTCCGAGGGAGAGAGATTGAAGCTGAATTTTTTATTATAACGTTCATATATGATTCTATATGGCTCTGAATAGTGATAATAATTTGATAAATGATTGAAGATGAGATATTTTTGAAGATATTTACTTAGGAAATGGATAAATAAATATATAAAATAGAGAAATTGATTTAAAATAATGTATGGCCTAAAAAATAATATGTTATGTATTAATAATATTACAATTTTATACATTTTATACTTATAAATTAAATTGTTATCGTATTTTACACAAACACTAAACAAAAAAAATATTTTGAATAATTAAGACAGCAAGGTTTCGAGTAAAGTTACCCATCTATAAGCTCACTCGAGTATTTTAGATGACAGAGCACTATCTATTGGACCAATATTAAACGAAGACCAACAGGCTAAAACGAGTTCGTGTTGGGCTTTTCTTGAAATATCCAAAGTTTGGGTTTTCCATATATATATATATATATATATATATATATATTTTTTTTTTTTGTTGAACAAGCCCAAATCAACGGTTAGTTGATTTCTGTTGCTATTGATGGTGCTCTTCCAGCTAAATTCTCTTATGAGCGGTCAGGACATGCCTTTATATATTTATTATCTACACCTGACCTTTATTACTATTTTTCAATTTTTCATAAATATATACAATATCTTATATATATATGTACATATTATATTATTTTTGTAATTATATATTTTAGTAAGAATAAGTACTTTATAAACTAATTCCACATTTAAAAGTGTAAAAATAGAAATGAAATAGAGAACACTTTGCTAAACTGACACTATATTAACAAATCAAAATTTGGAATCATTTCCAAAATATTTATATATATAACAAAAGGATGCGGAAGAATGAAATCTATGTACTTAGAGAAACATCTCTCCCTTTAATAATGCACCAGAATGATGCAGTATGTTCATCACCATACTAAAAGACTTTACTATTGGTGATGAGGAATGAGTCACAACACCAGTAAGATGCAATGAAATCGAAATCATCCCTGTGCTGATGAGGGCCATAGCTCGAACCAATGGTAAACAGACTGAATTTTGTGTCTGAATTTGCCAAAACTTGTAATGTGGCTCGTCATTATTACCAGCATTACGTATGCAGTATGTTCATTAACCTACTAAAAACTTTACTATTGGTGATGAGGAATGTGTCACAACACCAGTAAGATGCAATGAACTCAAAATCATCGCTGTGCTGATGAGAGTCATAGCCCGAACCAATGGTAAACAGACTGGACTTTGTGTCTGAATTTGCCAAAACTTGTATTGTGGCTCATTTTTATTACCAGCATTACATTTTGTACTGGGGTGATAAGCCAAATGGATTTTAAGGAAGAGGTGCCACTTTTGGTATATATATATATATATATATATATGTTTATATTGGATAAGTAATGTAGTATCTCCATTTACTGCCGAAACCTAGCATGGAAGAATATGCAAATATCCAGAAGTTGCGTCCCGTTGGATCAACGCGGAGAAGAAGTTGTCCAGGAATGGATCAATAATTCTTGGCTAATTACATCGCGCTTTTTGAGGTCATCAACCTTTTTGTATAGCGTTAATTAAGCATGAACCTGGCGATGAGTTATTAAATTACTTTTTTCACCGGCACGAGAGAGGAGATTTGTTCCTAGCCGCCGTTTTTACTCCAATATTTATATAAACTCCTCTTGAAACTCCAGGCATCTCGCAAAGTTTTAAACAAGCCTTAATTTGGTCTTCATTACAAAACTGCCGACCTTTTTTTTTTTGGCTTCGATATTCTTGTATAATAACATCGGAGTAATTTTAATCCATAATAACTTCGCGCCATTTTTTACACCCTCAACTTTATTTTAGAGTATATATTTATTTTAGAATGAAAGTAAATTTATTTTTTATTTTTCCAAACTATACTTTTAATATATTTTTTTAATGTTTGGGAGAAGACGCTGAGCGCGCGCTGGCATATATAATTTTCAATCTATTCCTTTATATTTTGGAAGTCACCAATAGAACTTTCCTCTAAGAATAGATAGAGAAAGACAATAACTCTCTCGACATAAAATAACAATTTCACTTTTGCTAGCACAGTTTGTTTGTTAATCTCTTCCTTCATACGTAATATACATGGTATGTGTCTGAATGATATTAAAATGAATGAGAGATATAAGATGTAGTTTTATAAAAATGTGAGATAACTTCGTTTATTTAAATTACACTAATTTAATAAAATCTTGCGTTAATAAGATGAAGATAAAAATTAAGTTACACTCATGTACAAAATTTAAGGAAGTAAGAAATTTATACTATCCTTGACGCGTATTTTTCTTTTCAAAATGAAAAAAAAATTCTACTGCCCTTATTGCAATGATAAAATGATGGGAGGGTCTGGCTCAATGGTTTTATCACTACAGTAAGGGCACAGTAGAAAATTGATTTATTAAAAAGGAACATACGCTCCAAAAATATTTTAAAATTTCGTATAACAGATGGCGCGCTAATACACCATATTTTTAATGGAGTTGGAAGGTGTTTGATGCCATCAGTCGTCTGTTTTATCTTTTTAAGGAAAAAGGCAATTTTGTTAACATTTATTTTTAATTTATTTTCACTTAGAGCGCTATGTCCCCCAAGGAAACTTGCACTTTAAAAGTAAACTAAACATAGGAAGAAAAGAAAGAATTACATTCGAAATACGTACAAGAATTAGTATGAAAGTTAGATGGAAAGAGAAAATATTAACACAATTGAAATATGTACAAAGGGTTGTTAAGCAACTTTAGTTAAATGAAATCAATTGCAAAGTAGTGTATTCGAGGAAAACAATTTACAGATTAAAGAAAGTTTTAAGGAATTATAATGAAAATATGCAAGATATTAGAGGATATTTTCAATTAAAATATGCTTGGTTAGCTCGTGTGTCTTCAATAAAAAAAAAGGTCACTGTGTAGCAAATATAATCAGAGTTATTGTCTGAATCCCGATATACAAGCTAAAACGCACAACTTCCTTAAGTTTTGTCCATGAGTGCATATTATGCGGTAACACCTGTAGTCAATTCGAGGCCGGTGTAGACTGAAAGGATTCAGAGAATGATGATAATTGCGCTATCTTCATCAGAAAAAGTGAGAGAGAGGTCTAGCCATTCGTGGAGCAGAGATCAAATCCTAGCTGGTGGCCAGATTGGCGGTTCAGGGCCGGCAGAATCCCTGAGTCATCTAGAACTGCCCTATTTGTAAAAACATCCATAGTTCAATTAACCTTTCGCTGTGTGTCACAACGGCCATTGCTCTGGACGTGACGATATACCCTTCTCTGATTCTCTGTTGACAAACTCACGACAACAGATCCGGCAAATTCACAATCAGCGCCTAGTAACCTCTAGTGGTATTGGCTTTGTCGGGTTAGGGCGACTTAGATTCCATGTGAATTAGAAATTTCCAAGTTTTCAACTTATATTGTTGTATATCTAGGGTAAGATATAAATAGATATTTTGGAAAGAAATTCAGAAATCATTGAAAAAATAAATGAGTTGAAACTGGCGCTGTGTGTAGTTTTGTGAAAACTCGAATCTGCTAGATTTTGAGATAGTTATTAGATAGCCCACAGTTTTTACATCTATTTTGACTGGAGAAATGCCATTTTCTGTTTTATGACCGATTTATTCCCAAAAATATATTCAATAAGTTTTCTATAGAATTGGTACAGCCATTTATATAATTATATTTAATTAAATAGGCATATATTGGATAAAAATATCATTTATTTTACCAATATTTCAGTTGGATGAACGCCAACCTTTTTCACGGTATTTTAATATTAATTTGTGTGTCAGCAACAAACTCAATGCCACATAAAGAGTTTGTTGAGTTTGTTGTTGACACACATTACTATGTTATAATACCTTGAAAAAGGTTGGCGTTCAGGCAACTGAAATATTGGTAAAATAAATGATATTTAGATCCAATATATGCCATTTTAATTAAAGATTTATTTTTTCTGGAGATGAGTTTATTTTTATTTTATTAACGCAATCTCAAGCGTTCGGGCATCTCTGCCTTCTACAGGATTACATAAAAACATACAACAAAGATTTATTAAGACCACCAGTCTTATACAGATTCACCACAGGAATAAATAATAGATGGAGCTCCTATACTCCAGGCAGCGCAGCACCCAACAACAGCCTCCAGGTCCGACGCAAGCCCAATGGCCACACGTTCCTGTTAAAGATTTATTTATGGATTTTGTTGTGTTGTGCCCGTTGTTTTGTCAATAATCCACTCTGAGTCGTCGGGGCTCCCTTGGTACCGGTTTTATTTATAAACAGTGCCGGAACATAAGGAGAACACCACACACAGTCAGACGCGGAGATCTCTCGCTCGCAGCCAAAACCGAAACCAAACCGCCGGGTTCCAGTCTCGGCCGGTTCCCGCCGTCACACTGGCGCCGCCAGGCGCGAAGTGGCGTGAGGATTCTCGCCTGAACCCTCAACAGATTTCTCTATTTACAAAAATATAATTATATATAAACTAGATGATTCACCTGCTGGATAGAACTATGAAGGCTTCATGTTGTTGGAATTCCATTATAGCTATTATTAATTACCATCGCCATTTTTCCAGTGAAGTCTTCTATTATTTGCGTGGGTGATATAAATTATCTTTTTATATTTTCACATTTTCTATAAGATAGAGAGTTTCTATTGTAAAATAATGGCTTTTTTTCACCTATTCATTTTTTTTTATTTACAAAGGTACAATAAAATGTTTTTTTTGGGGGGGGGGGGGGGATTAATGAAAATATAGATTATGTATGCATATATATTTTTAAAGAAGGCTTATTTTATATTTAATAAGAGTTTTATTTATCCAATATTTCGATGGACCAATCGTCCATCTTTTACGAGGTTTTTGCTTTGAAACACACAACAGGTCACGCGCCTCAGGTGAGTCATGGACGTTTTACAAGTTTATTAGCAAAAGAGCCATCCATGCAATACCTTGAAATTATATGTATGTACCTCCACAGACCTATAAGCTTATGTCCATAGTTCCTTAAACACCCCTAAGCTGCCTTCCATAGAAAATGCAGGGTATATAACAAAACCAGTCCAATACAATAGTAGAGCGGTCTAGAGATTAATTTGGCGAAACCGCTGAGAGGGTTCACTACTGATGAGCCAAGCCCTCTCATTCAATAACTCATACCATTGCAGTAAGGTCTGTAGAGATAATATTTGATGATATTTAAAAAGAAACGCATTGCCAGTAAATATATTTATATATTAGCAATAACATAATGACATATGTTATCATTTTAAAAAACATTATAAATACATTTATTATATATAATTAAATATATTTTTTAATTTATAAAGTTGATGTGTAATATAAAGATTTGCTTTTTCCATTTGAAAGATTGCATAATTTAATTAAGAAAATTCGCTTTTCACATATCTCTTTTTAAAAAATATACTTTAAAGTTTATGTCGGCCCACGTGATTGGCCACCTATCTCGGAATAAAACCCGCCCCATCTGTTTTATGAATCCACTTATCTAGCCCGGATTCCATAAAACCAAGGCGCTGGAATTTATGCTTCCCCCATTCATGTAATTGCATGGATCAGTTCACCAATAGGTCCAATAAATTGTGATGATATACACATATCGGTATGATGATATTTAAGTATATTTCCTTGGTGAACCTTTCGGATCCCAGAGAAAGTTAGTAAAGCCAAATAATTTCACCTCTAAATATATTTTCGGCTATTAAACCCGTCTTCTTGAAGCTCTAATAGGGTAAAAAAGTGCAAGACTGTGAAATATAAGTGAAAATTAAGAATAAAATATGAATGAATACATCATGCTCACTAGAGGCCTTCCATTATCATCAGCATAAACATACCCTACATCTCAACACATGTATAAGCACACATGTTAAACTTTGTCCCTATGTGTTTCTGAGGTGGTTCCTCATTTTCAGGAAAAGGTCGATTGAATTTGAGAATTTGAAGTTTAATTACTTGATCAAATTTGATAAAATTTAGATTTTAATAAAATTCATGTAATGAAGAGATAATAAAGGAAATATTTACAAAGGGTTTATTGTTCAAACGCAAACCTTAAACAGTAGCCATTCATCACGCCAATAGATCCCAAATACGTCGAAAGGCTTGTCTTTTTAAAGAAGAAAAATAAACTATTTTCAAATCACCCCTTCATTTATTAAGTGTATTTAATTGTAATTATACTTTATAATTTCCCTTTAATTCTAGATATACATGTTGGCTCTTATATAGGGAGGCAAAAACTTCAAGTAAAGGGGTTTTCAAATGAAAATAAAGATCGTTAACGAACATTGGGTTAGAAACGAGGAATAATCGTGTTAAACCTATGTTTTATATGAAGATGACACGATGTATCAATGAACCTCTAGCATTTAGACAATTGCTTTAAATGCCATAATTATTTTTAAAATGCTAAATATTATTATTTTTTACATAATTATATTCTATCTCTCGCTCTCATTTCATTTCCAAGTATTCACAATTTCAACTAAAATGAAATGAAAAATAATTGAAAGGGAATGCACCTTATTTTGACAATTATGAGGACTAGCCTAGGGCCTATTAATGCCAAAATTAAAGCAAGTGCTCAAAGTGTTCCCATTAGAAACAATACAAGCATGGACACGTGGCATCATGGATCGACGTATGGTTTCGAATATTCCGAAGTGCTTCCGAATTTCCTTATAGGCAACATCAGAGAACATTGTTATAGAGTCCGCAAGCCAGGAACTGGTGAGGAAATGCAAAATCGATTTGAAACATCCATAAAAGTAGAAATCAAGGAGATTTAAATTAGGTCACCTGGAGGCCCAAGCGACAGACCTTTTCCACCGAACCATTATGTGATCCAGTGGGCAGTTCCTTTTCCAGAAAATGAAAATTCAGGGGGACGTTGCGTGCTGCGTACAAAAAGATCCAATCAGAAAATAACTAAGAATTGAAGATGGAAATTTTGCCGGAAGGATATTCATCTTCAAAGATATCGCCTCTTCCGTCAAAATAGACGTCAAAACTAGACGCCAACTATTGACCTTCGCCGCAAACTAGCGGCCTCGGGTCGGGGACAAAGCTACAACACCAGCTTTGGCAAACTGAAAAGCGTCCACCTAGAGACCATCGTTTCGGGCTAATGGCCCTCGTCAGCCTAGGGCGGACTTTATTCCATGAGAGCCACAAGGGATCCAATGGAATCCTCGCAATCTGCCAAAGAGATGTTTAGCTGGCAAACGGGAACTGATGTTGATTACAAGATCCGATCCTTCCATATATTTTACCTTCACCTCAAAGATGGCTATGGTGAAAGTTTATTATCTGATCCTTCCTTTAAGTGGGTTCATGAGTGAAAAAAATGGACGACAGCAAGGTAAATAAGATCATAGCCTATTGAAGGTCCAGCGATAGAACCACTAATTTGGCTCAAATTCAATTGATAAGAGAGACCCTTGACAGTTATATAGAAAATGGGGTTCGTTCTGAAAAATAGTTAATGCAGTCTTTTGGCTTACAGAACACTCACGGGCCACATGACTAGAGCTATTCCAGGGGTTATACAAAACTTCTCATATAGCGCGCTGTTCTAAATCAGGTGTCCATACCTGACATGGCTACGTATTTGGAATGTAGAGGGCCCAATTTCAACGTTCCACTCAAACGACGGTGAATAGATGCAGATGTCTAATGCTGTGTTTGGATTATTTCAGAATATTTTCCCAGGTATAGACTTGAGGCTTCTTTACCATTCCCATTTGCTTCCTCATAGGGAAATATCATCTCGACCTGTTCATGGTATGAGCCATTTTGTTATGTTTTTGACGCGGAAATGTGAATTTCCACAGGGAGCTCTGAGAAACTGAAGACAAGATTTAATTAGTGAAAGAGAAAAGTCCCATTTACATAAGTAGGAAACAACTTTTAAGATTATGTTTGAGTATTTATTATTTGAATTTTTTTATTTATATCTTAAACAGAGGTCGTTAGTAAACAATGATTCCGAGTTACGAACCACGAGGAGCGGGTGGTGTGGTGGAATACTCTAGAGGTGTATTGTGATTTCGAAAGAAGACCTTGAACCGCGCTTTGTGTTACTTAACACATTTCAAGTTGCTAGTTATCAATACTCCGGAAAGTATAAAATAAAAACAACCAGCTCTGACATTATGGAAAAACCTTATTTTATTTACAATGGAGAACATTATTTTCTGTCACCTAATGTTATTAAACTAGTTCATCTACAAATGGTTCCATTTATATACTTGAGTTTACATCTAATGTCAATATAAGAAGTTATTTTTATTTACATGTGAAAAACTTGTATTTGTAGATTGTACCCCCAATTCAAAAATAACAAGGTATATACATGTGTATTTTTTAAGAAGAAAATTCCAGTTCAAACATAGGTTTTCTATTACCGCAAGGACGTGAAGAGGTTGGCGGCAACGTTAAAAACACGTTTCACATTGAGAAATGATTGCTCTTATTCAGTTTAGAATATCCTAAAATCCTCTTTATTTCGCATGAAATATCACTCTTTGCTCACATAAACATTTTTGAAAACTCTTCAATGTTGTAGCGTAGAAATCAAGTCTTTGTATATCTGAAGGTGTGAAAGTATTTATTGATGAGGTCACGGCAGTCGACAAATATTTACAAATTAACCAAAACTATACATAGCTAGAGAATATCGAGCAAGCAAGCTAGGCAACTAAATGATGATTTTACAAATAATAAATCCGTTTTCAAATATATTCATTGAATAATTAAATTAAATTAAATAATAAATTATTTCATCGCCACAATATTATACCAATTAATTTAACACTTAAAATAAGATTTCTATCTATTCTTGATTTGTGATCTACAGAGATATAAGAGAAAGTTGTTGAAATGTCCTTTCTGGAAGTAAACCCTCGATAAAGAAGAATATAGATAAGTAATAAGAAAAAAATATAATCGAGCCATTTAAAAAATAAGAATGAAATAGTTAAAATGTCCGTATTCATCTTAAAACAAAGTCCAGATAGTGCACTTGAGAATAGCCCGTCCCCTATCCTGATGATCAATGATAATCAGAGATATGCAGCTTCTGGTAAATTAGGTTAGGTTAGCTGCCTAAGGCAGTCGGAATGGACGGAATCCTCATCAGCTCTGTAAAGAGGGCAATTTACATTTGCTTTACGCAGAATATGGGATTAATATACACATCAATTTTGTGATGAAAATTTCCTTAAATTGCCATATAAATTTTAAATATATATTTTATAGGCAAATATATTGAGGATTTTTGTGTGTAATTAATATTTCTTCCAAAATCAATAAATCTAAAATTTAATTGCAATCTCTAGAATATATAAAATGATAATTAATTTAAACGCATAGACAACAAAATGAAATTAACGTGGCCTCAATTAATACAGCCACATATTAAAGTATAAAATATGCTATTTAGTCAAAATATGGGGATATTTATATTTATTTATTTAAAGGCAATTAGAGAAAATTTAAGAGATGTTTGCTCCACCGAAATACTACACAAATCTCATTAGTTGTATATGTACAATTTAAAAAATCAAATTTAACAATAAGCAAATAGAAAAAGAATAACTTTTATAAACACAATAATATTCCTATTAATATACTAGGTACATTAAATATATATACAATTAATATAACAATTGTATAATTTCATTGATTTTAGAGTTTTATATTTATAGTCTGTTGCAAATATTTCTCCCTTATATTACCTTCATTTATTTCAACACACAAAACGCGATATCCCGGCTAGGGATAATTGCGTCGAATTACATTTTTAAACAGAAACCGTTATAAACATATTATACAAGAAAAGGTAATCAAAAATAAAAAGAGAAACAATAATATATATTAGGAACCTGAACCTTTCAGGTTAGAATGATAATCATAAATATATTTTATTATAATTACAATTATATTCTCACAATGAGTATCTTTTTTATTTAAAAACGCTAGCTTTCAAGCGTTATTCGCTCTTCAACGGGCTTACAAAAATATCGACTTGATCCCACCAGAAATATTTACAAAAAACAAAAAACAAACGCGCTCCGCGTGGATATAATATTTTTAAAGTCGATATTTTTGTAAGCCCGTTGAAGAGCGAATAACGCTTGAAAGCTAGCGTTTTTAAATAAAAAAGATACTCATTGTGAAAGAATATAATTTTAATTATAATACTTTTTCACAATTTCATCATGAATAAAAATAAATATATCTACAAAAATATAGTTAAAAAATTAACCCTTTAAGCGCCAGGTAAGGCGATGTATCGGTTTGATGTGACTTGATGCTCCTTTTCTCCTTTAAAAAATCTAATGAAAATTAATTAATTGTATTTTAAAGCGTATATTCTGTTGCATTGTGTTTCATATGTTTGTATGAATCATAAAAGGGTTTATTTGAAAATAATAATAAAATAAAGAATAGTTTGATGTCTTTTGAAGGTTAACAATAATCAGGAATGACTTTGAAAACGGCCGGCACCTAAATGGTTAAATAATCATAAATAATTATTTCTGCTATTTACAAATTGATATAGATATACAACATTATTTGTCTGTTGTCTAGCGGTGAGAAGAGTGGGCATTCCAGCAGTAGGTGTCTCGATATTACCTTCATGCAATAGGTAAATACTGTGAATATTTTTAAATTCACTATAACTACACAAATCTATAAATAATTGAAGTAAAACATTCATTTTTTATCAGTTTTTTAAACCATGTCGACCTGCACGATAGAGTGATTTTATATCGTGTGAAAGAAAATATTTAGAAAAAAATAAGAAGGGATAAAGAAGATTTCTAATTAATTATTATGTGCATATTTTGCATAAGAATATATCTTTAGAATTTTTAATTTATTAGGTGTACTAACTGCCTAACTCATCTTCATAATTGGATTGCCAATGTACTCTCTAGACATAGAGCAATAACATTCAGCCTATATTCGTCCAAAATATAATAAATATATTTAAAGTTAATTACATGATGATATTCACATTGAACATCTTTAAAACAATAAAATATTTTTTATTTTTAAATAATCGACTTTATTTTCATTTTTATTACAATTTAAAGCGCTATGTCCCCCTAGGGACATTGCGCTGTCATGCATGCCTTTACATTTTTCTAATCATATATATACAATACTTTTAGGCCGTGAATAAAATAGTCATATAATGTTAACAATGAGAAAGAGAAAAATAAAACGAGAAAAGACCTGTGTACAAAAGAAAGAAGGTTCTGGCAATATGTAAAATAAACATAATATAAATTATCAGTTTCTTAAAATATATTTGTGTGTTGCTATATAATTTAAAATATATCTACAAAAGGTATTGAATTCAATATACATTTCTTCACTGGAAATAAAAATGCTTGGATCTGTTACTATTAAATTATTTTCGATTCTGTAGTCTTGAAAATAGGACATTCTAGTAAAAGTTGTATTGAGGTTTAAATAATCGATTTTTTTTCTAAGATTTTAATTTTATTGTATAATTGAATAATCTCTCTCTCTTTTAACGTATATATATTTTATTTTATGTTTTAACCAGTTATATTCTTTTTATCACTAGGAGAGAGGTATGTATTTTTATTTATTATTATAATAATCTATATAAAATATATTTTAAATCTTTCTTTTATCTTATTATTTTAAAATTACTTTTAAAAAAGTATAGTTAGAAGGAAGAAAACAATACTTTTCTTAGATGTTCAACCATATGCATATAGGAAGATCTTATAGTTCGAATTTTATTCTCAACGACCATGTAATTTTGACATTGCAGTTTCTGACAAAGTGATGAAAATATTGCAAGGTCTTTAATATTTACTCTTATTAATTCTTGTCCTCTATATATATATCAAAATATAATTTTATTTATTTATACTTTCGTTTAAATATTTTTTTAGGTAGAGTGTATAATTTTATTTACTAACAAACAATATGTAAAAATGAAAACAACCAAAACAATAATTTAAAAAGCAACATGAAATATACATATATGAGAAAATAAAGTGAAAAAAAAAACTTTTTACACTGAGCTTTTACTTTACTTTTATTTCTTCTTATTGGAGACAGATAATCTGTTTGTGTTGCACCAGTTGTTTCTGAACAAGTGTATGACGTACTAAAAGCTGATTTGAAAGTTGGTTCCGTTGTTAAATCTTGATGTTATGCCTTTTTAAATATTTATAAAAAATGTATTCTACTTATTATGTTTCCATTATTCTACATTATTTTTTATATAATTACATTTAGCTTCAAATTAAAGATATGATGGTGAAAATACATATATTTACCCGGTTATTCAGAATATTTAGTGAATAATTATTGAGATCATCCTTCAAAATCGCTTTGCGCTCATATACTCACCTCCTCGCCCTATTCTAAAGTCGCCATTTAAATGTATTCCCCACTTGTATGTAAACTTATCATTTAGATTCTAAAAGCTGATATTCATATACCGACATGCCCACATTGAATGGTCTAATGGCGTTTATAAACGCCACAATCAAAATTTACCATAAATAAAATATTTGTGAAATCTTGAATGTCAACATTTAATAACGGTCTTCTTCTAGGATGAACCTCTCTAGTAAACTTCCAAATGTCCAAATTAATGAATAAATTGTGTTGGATTTACCGCTTTTAAATAATAAAACGATATCCGACACTAAACGATAAACGATACTAAAACGATATTCTTCTAAATATTAAAACGATATCTGATACTAAACAATAAACGATACTAAAACGATATTCTTTTAAATATTGACACGATATCCGAAACTAAACGATAAACGACACTAAAACGATATTCTTTTAAATATCAAAATGATATCTGATACTAAACAATAAACGATACTAAAACGATATTCTTTTAAATATTGACACGATATCCGACACTAAACGATAAACGATACTAAAACGATATTCTTTTAAATATTAAAACGATATCCAATACTAAACAATAAACGATACTAAAACGATTTTCTTTTAAATATTGACACGATATCCCATACCTAACGATAAACGATACTAAAACGATATTCTTTTAAATATTAAAACGAAAAACATTTTGAATAGGTACTCTCTGTGTCAGCATTCAAACATTTTGTATGTGTGCGCGGCTCTAATGGTCACTATTCAAAAATAATTTGCTTCGGCATTCAAACACTCTAGTAAAATTCTAGAAATTTCTATTTTTTAAATTTCAATTGCCCAAATGTACACTCTTAGCAATATTGTGGTAATATTATATATATTATATATATATGTATTAAAAAACGAATAAAAATTAAAAGATAAAAAGATCAGGTGTAGAAATCAATATTAAAAATGGCATATCCTGACCAGGAGCACATGTGCTTTACACATGTTTAGTTGATTTCTGTTCCACCAGATGGCGCTCTGCCTTCTGTAAAGCACATGTGCTCCTGGTCAGGATATGCCATTTTTAATATTGATTTCTACACCTGATCTTTTTATATTTTATTTTTTAATTCGTTTTTTAATGTGCTAAGCGTATTTACGCAAGTTTGGCCTTAAATACCCATTTCTTGGTTTTTCGGGAAGCCATTGGGATCAAAAAATGTTTTTTGGTCGCAATGGTTCAGCCTATTACACGCCGACGAGCGCCAAAAGCGCGAAACGCGTTCGTGGATGGCTTTTCTTGATTTATCAAGAAATTGGGTTGGCCAAATATCAGGGAACAGGATAAATCAATGTTTAGTTGATTTCTGTTCCACCAGATGGCGCTCTGCCTTCTGTAAAGCACATGTGCTCCTGGTCAGGATATGCCATTTTTAATATATATATGTATATATATAAAGTGATGACAATATTTCAAGGTCTTTAATATTTACTCTTAACAATCCATTGGCCTTGTAGAACGAGAGTGGTGTACGCGTGCTTGCATGTTTTAATGAAAAACACAAACATCCTCGATAAAGAGAGGCGAGTTGCCCCTCGAAATTTTGGAACAATAAAATAATTATAAATACAATATATGCCTCTTTTTAAAATATATTGTCATGTTTGTGAATTTTATAATTAAATATTTCTTTTTTTTTCAATGAATTTTGTATATTAATTTAAAATGTCATTTTTTTGTTATCATCATCACATACAATGTAATTTTTATAAACAAACGATAATAAATAACGACAACAATGTAATTTGCATTTTCATTATTATAAAACAACATTAAATTAAATTAGCAATGTAAAAACATATTTTAACATTACAACATTTCAACATTTAACACAAAAACGTTACATTTTGGCGCAGCTACGAAAGGATACCATACAAAAGGCTACGACGCAAAAAAAGGTAAAATGACGGCAGGCGTAAACAAAATTTTAGCGGTGAGAAAGGTTCAATTCGTCCTGAATCTTGTCTTAAACTATATGAATTAGAAACTATCAAGCTAGATGAAGTGAAATAATCAATAGTGTAATTTACTATTTATCAAAAGATGCTTTGGAATGGTTCGCTGATGAGATATTAGGCAATTCATCTATTAAAAAATTGGATACTGTAAAGTCTAAATTAATCCAGCGTTTCGGTTACAAAGTTGAAAACCCTATAGTAGCAGCATCTAAAAGAATACTTAGAAAATAAGAAACAGTCGAAGATTATTATAGGGAGAAAATTAGACTATTGAATCAAAAACAAGCCTCAATAATTTAGATTTAAATTACAAATGCTTACAGATAGATTACCATTAGAATGGAAGAATCATTTTGTGGCAGCCCAGCCTAAAGATCCATTACATTGGATGCAAATAGCCATGGAGGTTGAAAAAATAACACTCAAATAAAGCAACAGAGAAACAAAAACAAAGTGTTTAATATGACTACATCTACAACCTAAAAAAATTGCCCATATTGGTGCCCAATTTGTAAAAAAAAAAAAGGATTGCAACTCAAATATTGGATAAATGACTGAGTATTTTGATCCAAATTATAAAGTTAACCAGCAAAGACATTAACCAACTTCCACAGATACTGAGCAACCAACTGCTGATTCATTTTGCATATCAAATATCACCAATCCATATAAATTTGTTAATGTTGAAGTTTAACTTAATGATATGCTCATTTGATCTTTTATTGATACTGGCTCCACTATTTCATTAATGAGTTGGTCACTCTCAAAACAACTCAATTTAAAATTGAAAAGAAATGATATAATTAAAATTAAACAGGTGAACAGTTACACTTATACTTTAGGTTCAGTGGAAGTCACTTTGAAAATCCATTCTAAACTAATCAACTGTAAACTTCAGGTAGTGAAAAACCTTAGCTATTCATTGCTTATTGGACTTGACATAGCAGGAAAAATTGGATTAATAATTAAAACAAAATAAAATTTAAAGAAAATGAATGTTTTTCCATATCTGCTGAAACTCACCTCCCATCTGAACAAAAATAACTCAAGGTGAAGAAATGTTCCTTTGCAAAACAAGAAATAAGATATTTAGGACACATTGCACAGTAGAAGAAGCAAGAAAGGAGGCAATTGCAAATAGCAGAAAGGGAAAAGTGGAAAGCACGTCATGATGCAAGACATCCATCATCATCATTCAAAGTTGGAGATTTGGTCCTTGTAAAATTGATTTTAATGAACCAAGCAAGGTCAAAACATCACCAAAGTATGAGGGTCCATTTCGAATATCAAGAATGATATCAAATGTTACATGCGAATTGTCAAGAGATGATTTCTCCTTAGTTAAAGTTCATGTTTCACAACTAAAGCCATTTATTTTACAAAATTAAAATTCTTCAAGCATAGGGATCTGTCATGTTTGTGAATTTTATAATTAATTATTTTTTTTCCCATGAATTTTGTATATTAATTTAAAATGTCTTTATTTTTTTGTTATCATCATCACATACAATGTAATTTTTATAAACAAACTATAATAAATAACGACAACAATGTAATTTGCATTTTCATTATTATAAAACAACGTTAAATTAGCAATGTAAAAATATATTTTAACATTATAACATTTCAACATTTAACACAAAAAGTTATATTATATATATATATTCTATTATGAATTAGATGATTAAAACTTTTGATATTTTTCTAATGATCATATTTTTATTAGCTTTATATTAAATAATGTTAATAATTTATTTTTCTAAATCAAAATGAAATGCCATTTCATTCCTACGTTTGTTTTTCCTCAATTTACTTCGTGGCAATATTTTATCCACATTAATATTTTAGGGATAATTTGTGCTGCACGCATACCTTTTTAGCAATAATATAAATGTCAACATTTTCTAAATGTTTGGAACAGGCTTGCACCCACATACATCGCTTAGTAGACTATCGGGTAGGATTATTTAGAAGGTTTTCATGTGGCATTTAGACTCTATATATGGATATTATTTTTATAATTAAATCCATAATTAAAAAGGCATATATTGGATCAAAATATCATTTATTTTACCTATATTTTGATCCAATATATGCCTATTTAATTAAAGATTTATTTATGGATTGCTCTATTTTCAAAACAAAAATATAATTAAATATAATTAATAAATATATAAAATTAAAAGAATATATACAATATGAAGATTGCTCTAATGCCAATCTTTCAAGTTACAACAACGTTCTTTATTTGAATGCGCTCACTGTCATACAACGTTAGAAACTTCAGCTAAAACTGATTTTTTCCGTAATATACATCGGGTTGTTTTAATTTTTTACAAATAGTAATATAGCAATCTTCTAACTCTACACTCATGGAAAACCTTAAGGAATTTGTACCTTTTAGCATTTATATTCGGAATTTAGACAATAACTCTGAAAGATATTTGATGCACATTGAATTTTAACGGAGACACACGAGATAAACCAGGTTTGAACAAAATTGCCTCTATCTCCTCAAAACAAACTAGATCATAGGCGACATCAAAGACTTTACATATCCTTAAATTTTATCCATGAGTATATATCAAATTGGGTAAGAAAATCTAAATGATTGTTATTTCTGCACTAAAAATTCATATTTTAAATACGCATAAAAATCGTTGAATAGGGTATAAAAATATAAAACAGAAAATCGATAATTAAAGAAAAAGTTAAATTAAATAATTATAATATATTTTAAATATTGTAATTTATATGTGTCGAGGATAACGATTTTTTATTTAAGGCATATTTCATGTGGTGTAGGTGAATGCTTTCAAGTTAAAAAAGTTTTGATTCTAATATTGCTCCTAATTATTAATTATAACTATTTTAATATATTGCTGTATGTGTAGTAAAAATATTGTATCAACATATATTTCATAACGATAAGTAGCTTGAGATCTCACGTATATAAATACGCTGCTCTCTTCGGTTGCTCTGCTAATAGAAGTTTTAGGGTATATTAAACATTTTTAACAATCCAATCTATGGATTATTTGATAAAATCTTCATTTATATATTTATGTGTATATTTAAATTCAATATGAAATATTTGCAATATATATGGGACTTTAGTTATTTTTTTTAAATATATGATTGTATATCTTATTCCATAGATCTTTTAGGGAGAAGCCCTGTGTTATTTTAATGATAATTGCGGAAATATTCTTGACTATCTGTAAAATGTAATCTCAAAGCTATATAGTGAGAGAGAGAGAGGATGCTGAAGGTAGAGAGTAGAATCCAATCTGGTAGACCTCTGTATGTTGGCCCATAGACCTCACTTTATAGTCTATCAATACTGCCATTTGCATAGCCCCCAGAATATTTCAGAGAACATTTCCCTTCTCATGTTTGAGAAAGAAACAGAAAATATTCCAAAAATTTACCTGAATTTTTTCCTAAACACGTTTTCTCTTCAATTGAAGTCTATCTTGGAATGCAGATATTGCCATAGTGGAATACACGCCTGTCGTACCTTTCACTGGATTCTGAGTCCATTTTGCCTTGAGCTAGAGTCGAGAGAGTCCACTCTACGGAATGTAGCCATCCACGATACTCGTCTGCTCTTTTATGTCGTTTTTTCGGGGAAATGTGTTCTGCAGACAATTAATTGAATAAAAATGAACATAATGTCATATAGATCTTGGGATAGGGTTTCTTTACCTTTCCTTAAAGTTTAAACATAATGCATTAGCCCGTTATCTACGAGTATATTAAAGAAATCAAACTGTTTCATATGAGTTATTTATCGTTTTATTTTCAAAGAAAACACTTTCTACTGATTTTACTGTAATAAAATTATGTGGATGCTGTTTGGCTGGCCCTTATTTTAGGACAAATGGGTCAGGTGGAAATTCCTTATTTTCACAAAGTTTCGACGATTGTGTTATTCACTATACCCCCCACCTCTCAGGATTGAAATTAAATAAAACATTGAGATGACATCATTCATACGTTATGAATGCTTCATTTATTGAAATTCCTGATAAGAGTAAATGCTTTTGACCGAAACGTTGTTAAAAATGAAGAATTTCCATCTGGCCGAGGTTTCACTTATACTCCTGAATAATATTTATTGCAGTATATAAATTTATACTCATTTATAATGTTTATTGCTGTGTGAATAATTGCAGTAAGGTCTGTAGAGATAATAGTTTATCATTCACGTAAAGAGAAACACATTGCCAAAAAATAATTGCTACACATTTTATCAATTTATAAAAATGGCAGTTGAAATTATAAATTTTAAATATCTCAATATATAGATTGTACTCCCATCATTGATCTATAAAATGAAACATAACACAAAAGCTACATTTTTCAGTTTATAAAATATATTTACACATATGTTGACACTCAGAAGTATTAAAAATAAATTATAAATATAATCTAAAAATAACCATTATACGGTAGAACATAATAAAATTAATATATTCATAACCCAAGTATTATTTTATTTAAAATTTATAATTTCACATTACAATTGTTCACTTATATATAACATAAAGTTGCGGGAGAGGATGGCATTTATTTAACAAAAATAACATTTCTCCTTTTAAATATGCTTTATTAATTTATCATGCAAATTATTAGTTGTTCATTACATATTTAAGGAAGAGGTGCCACCCACATTTGGCATATATATGGCGTTTAAAAAAAAAGGTTTTGTGAATATATATATATGTTACAAAAGAGATTTTTTTCTGTTGATTTTGGAATATTATTTTAGAATTATAATTTGCTAATGCTGATTAATTTCTTGGATAAATGTGTATTTTGGTATTGCTATGTAATATATGAGTATTTTTTATGTTATTGTTTTGCAGTTGTATGAACAGAATAATAAAAATAGTTTTGAGTCACAATTTGATTTAATTGTGCAAATAAAGTATAGAATATATAATTTTGAGAAAGTAATACCTAATTTAAGGCGAGTAGAATGAAAAAAAAATATACTTATTTATATATCTACAAAAGATTTGAGCTGAGCCGGCCAACGGGAAACAACAACAATAAGTTAATTCAGGAAAAGCGGCGACATCTGGGGGACATAACAGAGTAATTTGATCTGGGAATTATAATTTTAAAATTAAATATAATTTTTATATAATATATATAAACGTATATAAAAATAAAGAAGGCATCTCCTGACCACGAGCACATGTGCTTTTTAGATGGCAAAGCGCCATCTAGTGGAGCAAAAATAACCTAAACGTTTATTTAGCTTGCTCTGTGATATTTGGCCACCCCAATTTCTTGATAAATTAAGAAAAACCATCCATTGGGATGGCCAAATATCACGGAGCAAGCTAAATAAACGTTTAGTTTATTTTTGCTCCACTAGATGGCGCTCTGCCATCTAAAAAACACATGTGCTTGTGGTCAGGAAATGCCTTCTTTATTTTTAATATCAACACCTGACCCACTTATCTTTTATTTTTTTTATATTGTTTTTTCATATATATATATATATTTTAAAAAGATGCATATATTGGATTTCTAATTATTTTATAGTTCCAATATTTCGAGGGGCAACTCGCCTCTCTTTATCGAGGATGTTTGTGTTTTTCACTAGAACATGCGCGCGCGTACACCATTCTCGTTCTACAAGGCCAATGAAAGAATTGTATCTTTGATTTAACTATTGTATTCAGTTTATATACAGCTAATAATTATATTTAATATTATAGATTATTATTTTATCTATGAAAGATAGAGAGATTTATATAAAACAGTGTAATTGTAAATAATTGTTTATATACATATTAATTCTAAATTTTTTAAATATAATTTTAATTATGGATTGCCAAATCTTCAAAATATATATATATATATTAAAAATAAAGAAGGCATCTCCTGACCACGAGCACATGTGCTTTTTAGATGGCAGAGCGCCATCTAGTGGAGCAAAAATAAACTAAACGTTTATTTAGCTTGCTCCGTTATATTTGGCCAACCCAATTTCTTGATAAATCAAGAAAAGCCATCCACGAACGCGTTTCGCGCTGTTGGCGCTCGTCAGCGTGGAAAAGGCTGTAACCATTGCGACCAAAAATATTTTTTGGTCCCAATGGCTTCCCGAAAAATCAATAAATATATAGGTGTTAAATAAATTTAATATAAATAACAGAAAAGAAAATAATGCGCTAGTGTTGCAAGTTATTATGTAATTATGTTATGAAGAGATAAATATCGAGGGCAATAAACTTCTCCCTCCCCGGACGAGAATGTTTCTCCACAAACCTCAGATCTGATATAAAGAAAGCTAGTTTACTGAAAAACAACTTTTCCGTTTAACATTTTCTGTGAATGTTCCATAAAATTGAAAAAGTTTCTCTTTACTGAAATGCAATTGGTGCTTATGGATTACTGGAAAATTTATATTCGCTCTCTCTCCTATTACAACAGAATTAAATTTACAACTTTCAAATTATTTTTTCTTTGTAAATAGAAAGAAAAGTAATTTTTGTATTTAAGGGATAAATGTATTTCTAAATAGATATGTTCTCAACTTCCGATTATTTTAGATCCATTTCTCTAAGCTATATTTTGATTTTATATAATAATATTTAATATTTTTATGTCATAATATCCATTGTACACAGAATGTTTCTATTACCTATAAGTTGATATTATATTATATTATATATTTTTTAAACTTAATTCTATTGATGTTATGTGGCGCTGAGTTGTTGTTGATACACATTAATATGTTATAATACCTCGAAAAAAGTTGGCGTTCAGCCAACTGAAATATTGGTAAAATAAATGATATTTTGATCCAATATATTCTTTTTTAATTAAAAATAATTATATTGTGTTTATCAATTCGTGTATCTCATGGTATTGCACATTTGAGCAGCCTGGAAAACACAATATTGTTATCGAGATTATTTGAAACAATATCGAACATATTTGCTATTAATAGAAAGCAATAACGCGCCATCTATATACAGGGTGATCCAAAAGTCCCGCACAACTTTAAAAATTAATAACTCCGCGAATATTTGCGCTAGAGCAATGCGGTAAACACCATTGTGTTCAGGATGCAATGGGATTTTTTATGGCAAATAATGAAAAATTCGAAATTGATTTTATTTAAAACTTTATTCGCTAGATGGCGCCCTACCAGAATCAGCGATTCAGCGGCCAAATTGTTTGATAAATTGAAAAATATAACTGAACGACACGTATTTTTACTTTTTGAATACCAGGAAAGAACCCTAATAATATCAAATGATAAATTAATAAAACACCATTTCGCCAAAAGTTAGAAGAAATGGTTAACGATTTTTAAATACAATCTGAGATATGTAAAATAGGTATATGCAAATTAAAACATATAGCAAAAAAAAAAAACCTGATATTTTAGATGCGGTTTGCTGGAATCCTCTCAGCTATTTATATTTCGAAAATAATAATTTTCTATTTTTTTAAATTCAACTCTCTCTCGGTATCGATTATATTTATTTTAATTCATTGAAAAATATTTATCTATCTCTGATGATTTATTTTACTCTGGAATGCCGTTGTTGTTTATGTCGTGTCCAATAAAGAGCCTCAGATTCTTTTCGTTTGGCCAATAAAAAAATTGCCAATTTATATACACATATATTCTTACATAATGAGACTTTAAAGAATGCAAATAATCTTCATCTATTTACATACACAACACATCTCCCCCCTTAATAATACTCCAGTCGGTCTGGGGGTTTCCTGGCTCTCTGAGGTCTAGGACTGCGGACGGGCACTTGCACAGCGGCAGCCTCCGGTTTAGGAGTGCAAGAGGGCACGTGCACAGCAACTGGCCCTGGTATAGGAGTGCAAGAGGGTACGTGCACAGAAGCAGTCTCCTCCTTGTTTCCTGATGTAACCTCTGGAACCTCCTCTTCACTTTATTTCTGACTTCCACCTACAGGCTTCTCTCCTGATGTTCGAGGAAGTATCAAATTTCTTGTCTCCACTTGTTTCTTTCTCACAGGTAGCAATTGATTGATATGCCTCTTATACACGACGTCCTGCCAACTTATAAGGTAGTGACGGTAGCTCAATAATTCCAAAATGGTACCTTTTTACCGTTTAGGTCCAGTTGCATAGTTGCGGAAATAAACCTCGCAACCTGTAGTAAACTGCTCCTGCCTTCTTACGGCCTCATGAAATACCTCTCGCGGATTTCCCATTTTGGTATTAAATTAGAGAATCTTGATCTTAAACTTCTCTTCATTAGCAGTTCCGCCGGGGGTATTCCTTTATTACAGTTTGGGGGAATGCTCTATGAGCAAATAGGAAACTTTGTAGATTCGTCTCTAAATCATCCTTCCCATTATTCTTTATCAAAAGGTTTTTAAACTCTCTTACATATCTCTCAGCTAAACCATTTTACTAGGATTATACGGACTGGTCTTAGTGTGCCGTATACCATTCATTTTGGTAAATTGCTCGAATTCACCGGAGACGAACTGTCTTCCGTTATCTGTAACAAAAAATTAGGGCAATCCAATTCTGGCGAGAATTTCTCTAAGATGACTTATAATCGTTTTTCTGGTAATATCTTTGATGATAAAAAATTTTATCCACTTCCCATGAACGGACCCGCTAGATCAAGATGAAGTCGATGCCACGGTTTTTCGGGCCAAGTCCATTCCGAGATAATAGCCGGGGGCATGCTTGCCGATTCTTGGCATACTCTACATTCTCTAGTTAACTCCTCGATGTTACTGTCTATGCCTGGCCACCAGAAAATACCGTCTGGCAATCATCTTCATTTTCACAATCCCCATGTGTATTTCATGCAAGTCATTTAAAATTAAAGATCTTAATTTTTGGGGAATTTCCACTCTTTCACGCCATTGAAGACAACCAAACTCCAAACTTAATTCCTCATTGATCTTATAATGAGGAGCTAGTGGGTTTTCTCTCTGTACCCTTGTGAATTTCCACACACAGTTGCCTTCTCTAACATTCCTTAATACTATAGACAGTATTTTATCTTGGGGCGTCTCATTAGCCACCTCCATAAAAGAGAACGGTACCTCATTCGACTTCCTAAGAAGAAGTACCTGGTCTTCATCAAGAGACTCCCTGACACTCGATTCTAAAGGAAGACGTGACAATGCGTCAACATTGGAATTATCACTAGTTTTTCGAAATTCCACAGTATAATTAAATGCAGCTAATATTAAGGTCCATCTTTTAATTCTGGATGATGCACATATGGGAATTGGTTTATGAGGTGAAAATATATGTATTAAGGGTCGGTTGTCTGTGACCAATACAAATTTTCGTCCCAGTAAGTATTGTCTGAATTTCTCAACGCCAAAAGTTATGCTCAACGCTTTCTTTTCTAGTTGAGAGAAACGTTTTTCCGCTTCAGTTAATGTTCTAGAAGCAAAGGCTATAGGGCATTCTTCCTTTCTATCATTTCTATGATTCAGAATTACGCCTAGTCCATAGTCCATTAATAATGATTTACATTTTTAAAATAACATTCGATATTTTTTCGTCCAATTCCATCTACAATTTTTATTCAAAAGTTGATAGAATAGCGCTAAAATGTTTGCTATATTCTTTATGAATCTATAATAATAAATTAAGAGTCCTATGAAAGATCTCAATTGCGAAACATTCTTTAGGTTCAGGCGCCTCTATCACTGCTTTAATTTTATTTTCTAAGGGATGCAGTCCATATTTATCTATTTTAAACCCTAAATATTCCACCGATTTCTTTTTAAATTTACATTTATATCTGTTTAACTTTAAACCTTTTTCTAGCAATCATCTAAACAGTAGATCCAACTTTTGTTCATGATCTTCAAAGTCTTTTCCTGCAACCAAAATATCGTCTATGTAGCAGGCCACACCTGACAAATCAGAAAATAGGCCTTCCATAATCCTCTGAAATTTATTTGGTGCTACCGCTACGTCATATGGTAGTCTTTTATAAGAAAACAACCTCTTTGTTGTGTTTATATCAACAATAGCTTTGGCTTCTTCCGCTAACATTATTTGTAAGTAAGCCTGTGATAGGTCTAGAGTCGAAAGCACGGTGCTTGTAGATAATTTTGAAAAGATCTCATCGATCGATGGAATGGGATACCTATCTAATTCTATTGCTTTATTAGCTGTACATCTAAAATCACCACATATCCTTACACTACCATCCTTTTTTGATGCCGGTACTATTGGAACGGTCCAATATGCATGAACTATAGGTTATAAAATGCAAGAATTCACTAAACGATCAATTTCATTCTCTACTTTGTTTTTTTAGAGAGAAAGGTAAACTTCTGGCCTTACAAAACACAGGAGTCACATCCTTTTTTAAATTAAAATTTATTCTAACATCCCCTTTAGACAGCCCAAATCTTTGTTAAACAAATTTGCATACCTATCCATCAAATTTTTATATATTTCTATTATATTCATTATTGAAAATTTTAATGCTAAACAATATAGAATAATCAAGTTTCAACTGTTTAAGCCATTCTCTTCCTAATAAAATTACCTGGATTTTTTCATTTACAACTATTAATCGTAAATATTGGTTAGCTTCTTTTACAAAAACATTTCTTTGATTTATAATCTCTATTGATTTACCACAAAAGGATTTTAATCTTAAATTTGTTGGAAATAATCTTTTACCTTGCCAATAATTCTTATAAATATATTTAGGTATTAACGTAACTGGACTTCCTGTATCTATTGTAAAGCACAAAGAATAATCATCTACTGTTAAATTTATTGTGGCATCAGTTTCGCCCTGTACAGAATATATAGAGTCCTCTTGTACAAATTTACATCCCCACATTCTTTTACTAGCTTTGCAGACCCTACTTAAATGACCCAGTTTATTACATTTTAAAACAAGTCTTTGTTCTATGAGGTAAAACAGATGCCACGTGTGAATGTCTTTCACCACATCTATAACACACTATTTTGCCTTTGCCACTTTGCCTGAAAGACCTATACTGCGCCGTACTATTATTGTTACTCTCCCTTTTTATACTTTCAATTCACAGGGGATATATTGGCCACTAATTTATCTTGTAATTCTCTTGTATTTATCTCCGCCAATTCGAACGAGATCGCCACTGCAAAAAACTTTATCCAGGGTGACATCGTCGTCCTCTTGTAGTAGCTTCTTTTGCAGGATTTCCGACTTGATTCCAGCCACAAAACGGTCTCGCATCATGGTTCCCAACATATCGACGAAATTACAATTTATTGCCAAATGTTTCAATTCTCTAAGATATTCCGAAATTGATTCTCCTTCCTGTTGAATTCTCTTTAAAAATCTGCTTCGCCGTGGTATCACTTTCTTCTTTGGATCCAAATGCAGCTTAATTCTTTGAATGATAGTATCATAGGGTTGATCTTTCATTAGACAGGAAGAAAATGTCGTTTCCCTGCTTCAAAGTTTCAGAATCTGGTAGCGAGGTAAAAATCAGCACTTTAATCTCCCTCCTTCAGATGCCAAAAAGAAAGCCTCAAATTTTTGTACAAAAAGATCGAAGTGTCCACCACTGAGCTATAGCATCTAAAATGTACTATTAACTTTGAACTTGTCATGCTGATCTTTTCTACTCCTTTGTTTTCTTGATCCAGATATTTTAAAATATGTAATCTTAACCCATTTTCCTATTTTTCCTGTCCATAATCCGAGAGTCAGATTTCTTTAAAAGTTGTAGTTGTTATACTTGCATAGACGCCGCTTTCCTCAGCTTTTTACTGGCTCTGTAGATCGCGCATCCTCGTCGCCACTTTTGTTGTGTCGTAATTAGACGTACAAGAGCTCAAACTTGACCATGGCCAACAACAAATGGCCAATTTATATATACATATATTTTTACATAATGAGGCTTTAAATAATACAAATAATATTCATCTATTTACATAAACAACAGTTAATATATAGCGAGAAGAGTATAGGACTGAGCACAGATCCCTGAGGTACACCAGCCCATGTTCTTCGGTCCTTGGAAAATGTTCCATTGACCCGAACCTTATCCTTCTTCTCCTTAAGAAGCCTGCAATCCCGATTAAGGTTTTTCCTCTTACTCCGATGTTGTGCAGCCTTTCAAATAATTTCTACACTCGATCAAAAGCTGAGGTCATATCCAGGAATACGGCCGTTGGCGGTTTTTCCTAGAAATCTATTATTGATTGACAGAAGTAGAACAGTTATCAGTTGTACAGTGTCTGGATCTTTAGGCAGTTTGTAGAAGTTTATTTTATTATTGTTAGTGAGCCAGACTATGAGCCTAGAGTGGATAATTCATTCTGTTATTTTACAAAGTATGCTGGTAAGAGCAATTGGCCGATAGTTCTTGCATTCCTTAGCATCTTTGTTTGGTTTCAGTATTGGCACTATAATTGATATCTTCCAATTCTTTGGTAGTTTTACCAGTTTGCCATGAAATGTTTAGTATTCGTAGGAGTTGATTTTTAGCTTCGTCTCCAAAGTGTTTAATCAATTGACCAAAGATTAGAGCATCTCCAGGTGACATCTTGGATTTAACTTTCCTATTGATGAATTAAGCTCATTCAGTGTGAAGTCTCTCGAGTAAATATCTTGTTGATGGTAATTTCTTGCTTGTTTAACTAACTTGTTTATATTATTTTTTAGAGTCCTGCCTTCATTCGTATAGCTGAGTCCGGAAGTGCTTGAAAGATATTCAGAAATTATGTCAGCCATCTGTTTGTTCGTTCTCGCTGTTCATATCGGTTAGAGTATTGGAGGATTAGTGTTGGTTTTGAGTTTTATAACACTAATTATATTCCAGTGATGGCTTTCCTTTTTTTGGATCCATTTTTTCGCAGAATTCTGCCCATTTTTCTTGTTTGAATATCCAAATTTCTTGTTCTATTTTGTGACTAATTTCAATGAGTTCCTTTATAATTTCTTCTGTTTTATTTGTTTTAAGAAGTTCATTTTTATTGTCTCTCTCTGCAATCATTGCCTCGATATTGTGGTCCTTCCAGTAAAGTATTCGCAGGTCTTTACGTCTACCTCTAGGTATCGATACTTTTGCAGCTTTGGATATTTTCAAAGAGAATTTTTCCAATTTTTTGTCAATCGTTCTGTGATTTAATTCTTCGTTGCACAGTTCTTCAAACTTTTCTGTATTTTTTTTTCCAGTGTTCTTTTATTCTGTTGGAAATTCTCAATTTTGAATTTTAGGGTTGTTAAAATTGGTCTGTGGTCACTGATTGCACTTTTCAGAATTTTCCATTGTGTTGTGGGTGCAATGTTGTAATTTATCGCTGTGATGTCTATTGCGGATTCTGTGCCTGTGGACTTGGATAGATAAGTGTTCTTTTCGTTATTTAACGGCGTAAGGTCGAGGTCGGTTAGCATGTCCTCAACCTGCTGACATTTGTTATCCTGGACAGGTGATCCCAAAGTTGGTCTTTCGGCGTTAAAATCACCAAGTATGATTGCCATATCCGAAGACGCTTCACTTAATGTCTCTATCAGGCCTGTATTGATGCTAGTATTATCGTGGTGATAAACATTTATGATTGGAATTGTTTTATATGTAAGATAGATTTCTATTGCCTGAGCTTCTGTCGTGCTTTCTCTAGGCTTACTCTGATTATAGGCGATATTCTTAAATTTGATTTCTAGAGTTTTAATCAAAACGGCTAGTCCTCCTCCGAATTTTTCCGGTCTGTCCATTCGTAGTGTTGTATAATCTTTGATATTGAATCTCAGATTCTGATTCAATTTTGTCTCCTGAGGACAATTAATATGTACATTGTTGTCACAGAGAAGACAAGTCAGCTCTTTATTTTCCTCTGGGTACCATTTATATTGAGTTGTAGTAGATTGAATTGTGTCCTCGTAGTAGATTTCTCATCATGAGCTCGAGCTGCAGCTCCTGACGCGGCTGTTACCCCGGACGCGGTAGCATTACTGGAGATAGCGGTAGTCAGCGGTAAAGGACCAATGAGTTGCTACTCTCTAAAGCGATTGATTAAAAGTTTGGAGAAAACTGGATCTCTTGAAGCAAAACCTCGGAGTGGAAGACCATCGACATGCAAGTCAGTGGCTATTACGGTTTTGCAGAATGCTGAAGCTATTGAAACGTTATCCACGTATGGAGAAGTAAGTGCTAGACAAGTTTCTCGACAAACGGGGATTTCGTATGGAACAGTTTGGAGAGAACACACATTTAGAATTTTTCTATAAAAATATCCTAACAAAATTCAAGGTTTTCACAAGTTGAAAGTCAGCGATTTTGAGAAGCGTCAAGAATTCGCTGCATGGGGTTTCCGGCAAATTGATATTGATGGAAACTGGCTATCAAATGTTCTAAGAATAGATGATGCTCACTTTTATCTAAAGGGAGAATTAACATTCAAAACTGCCTCATTTTGGCAACAGAAAACCCTAGGATTTTTATAGAAATACCACTTCATCAGCACAGAGTTACAGTTTTGTGTGGGTTCACTTCTTCTTTTATTATTGGGCCATTTTCTTTGAAAAAATCAATGGAAGAACTTTTAAAACCGTTTTTGTAACTGGTGAACGTTATGTTCAACTTTTGAGAGAAAAGGTTATTCCCATATTGCAGGACAGACAAGCACTAAGCGAAATAACATTCATGCAAGATGGAGGACCTCCTCATATATTCCGCGGTGCCAAACAATTGCTGAAGGATACGTTCGGTGGAATTCGTTGATAAGTCGCCACTTTATATACCAGTGGCCTCCAATATCACCAGACTTGACGCCTTACAATTTCGGTAAGGGGGGTACATTAAGTCGCGTTTTTTTATCGATGCCGGCCTACCACATGGCCATGTTGAAGGCTTCTATCAGATGGCACGTTTTATAAATTTCAACTATTTAATTGTGACCATTCTGTCATCTATCGTCTGCAGGCGGTGTTTGAGAATGAAGGGCGCCACATTGAGCAAGGATTGTGACCTCATACAAGAGAGAAGGCAGTTATCTCATGTGTTATATTTTGCAGCTCTTTGTTTTGGGTTATGGGAATAATAAATGCTGTCCTCACATCTTGACTCTTTTTTTTTCTGTAAACAGTAATTTTTTTGTTTGTCATTTTGCCTACATCTTATATTATGTCGTGCAGGCCAAAGTGTTATAACTTCTCGAATAACACTGGTATACACAATTTTACCCCTTATGTTTAGTTTATCGCTTTTCGCTCATTAGAAGAAATAGCATAAGGAATAATCTCTGTATCTCCCCCCCCCCCCCCCCCCCCCCCCCCCCCCCCCCCCCCCCCAACTTTAGATATTTTGCGCAAAAATAATACAAAATGATTTTACTACCACGTTTTTCAACGCAAAAGGTCGATTTAAAAATGATTTTTTTTGAGGGGATACATTTTCAAAATTATGTACAGTATAATAAACAATGATAACATTTGACAAACCCATAGGATATTTGGAATAAAGTACGACAAATATATTTTTGTCACTCCCCTCTATATTTCATTTTTGTATCATGACAAATATCCAGTTAAATAGTCAAGTGTCGACAATTAGTCAAGAAACTATACATTCCTTATAGCACGAAATCCTATTAGTAGTGCCATTATAATTTTTGGTACTATATTAACATTTCAAAATCGTGTATTGATATCAGTAGTTATTTTCAAACATTCAATTTATTTCACAAAACTCCATCTAAAATATAAATATTTTTGCTACATGTTTTAATTTGCATATACCTATTTTACATATCTCAGATTGTATTTAAAAATCGTTAACCATTTCTTCTAACTTTTGGCGAAATGGTGTTTTATTAATTTATCATTTGATATTATTAGGGTTCTTTCCTGGTATTCAAAAAGAAAAAAATACGTGTCGTTCAGTTATATTTTTCAATTTATCAAACAATTTGGCCGCTGAATCTCTGATTCTGGTAGAACGCCATCTAGCTAATAAAGTTGTAACTAAAATCAATTTCGAATTTTTCATTATTTGCTATAAAAAATCCCATTGCATCCTGAACACAATGGTGTTTGCCGCATTGCTCTAGCGCAAATATTCGCGGAGTTATTAATTTTTAAAGTTGTGCGGGACTTTTGGATCACCCTGTATAACGAATAAAGACATTAAGACGCGAATGTTTCTTTTAACAAATAAATCAAACTTCCACTTTCATCGCAGTAAGGACAGTAGAAGTTTGATTTATTTGTGAAAAGAAACATTCGCGTCTTAATGCCTTCATTCGTTGTATATTTGCAATTGGATATATATTAATATTATATAAAATATATAGTCACATTTTTGAATTTTATAATTGATTATTTCTTTTTTTTTCACTGATATTTGTATATTAAATTTAAAAGTTATTTGTTATCATTATTACAGGCAATTCATTTTTTAAACAAACGACAATAAACAACAACAACAATGTAATTTGTATCTTCCTTATTATAAAACAACAAACTTAACAATCTAAAAACATATTTTAACATTTAACACAAAAACTTCACAATATAAATTATAAATTTAATTTCTCCAATGTTCCTTGTTATAAAATAAAGAGTTTAAAAATAGAGCAATCCATAAGTAAATCTTTAATTAAAAAGGCATATATTGGATAAAAATATCATTTATTTTACCAATATTTCAGTTGGCTGAACGCAACCTTTATCAAGGTGTTATAACATATTTAATGTTTGTCAACAACAAACTCAGCGCCACATAACGTCAACAGATTTAACACACATTAAATATGTTATAACACCTTGATAAAGGTGGCGATCAGGCAATTGAAATATTGGTAAAATAAATAATATTTTTATACAATATATGCCTTTTTAATAAAAAATAAAAAATAAAAATAGAGAGCGTGCCGCCGCATCGCTATAATAATCAAATTTAGGGGTAGATTATTGAATGTCCTTTTTCTTCACGTCTATATGAGGTTATCTTCAATACAAATTGTAATATTTCATTCGAAATATATTTAGTTATTGTTCAGAATTACACGTTCTTCATATTGAAACGATCTATGGCCAAATAAGAACAACAAATAAATACCTCCCTAGCGTCGGATATAAAGGCAGATCACCCAATAGAGTACTAGAGCGGTCTGGAAGGTTAAACTGGCGATACCACTGCAAGGGTTCGCCACTGATGAACCAGGCCCTCTCAATATATGTTTTCATCACAAAAAGGGCGTTATAAAATTGTTTTCACATCAATTGAATTAAATATCCTGGAAAATAATTAGGTAATTAAAAAGGTTTCTGGAGATGAGTTTCTTTTTTATTTTATTCAAGTAGTCTAAAGCTTTCAGGCATCTCTGCCCTTCTACAGGAGAACCAATATAGAAACGAATAAACGCCTCCTGATGCGGCAAGTTTTGGCATCAGGCGGCGTTTATTCGTTTTTATATATGTTCTCCTATAGAAGGGCAGAGATTCTCGAAAGCTTGATTCTACTTGAATAAAATAAAAAGAAACTCATTACATTAATAAGATAAATATTTACTCTAAAATAACTCCACCTTACCAAAATAATCTTGATAAGGGCCACAAAAAGTCAAGTTTTCAAAATTTGGATGGGAAAGTCGGAAAACCGATAACCTCTTATTGGCCGTCGAGTCACGGGCGCTAACCTAACCTAACCTGAAGGGGGTGATCAGATTACCGACATGCCCAGTTGTTATAGTATATTCATTGAGCAACTAATACCTAACCAATAGAATACCTTTCACTGTTGAACTTTGGACAGAGGATGATTAGCGGGGGAAGATAATAAATATATATAATTGAATATACATATTTAAATAAGCAATATACAATTTTTCAACGCTAATTTTATAAATTAATTTAGGGTTATTTATGAAAAGTTGTGAATAAGACCATTCCCTAGACATCGGATTGCCGCATCATGATTTATGTTGGTTTTTTTTTCAATGAATTATAATGTTTCTTAAAATTAAAGGTAATTTTGTTAAGAATAATTTTAAACGTCTTGCCAAATGTTTTAAATTTTGTTCGCTCCTGACGAGGACAAAAAATATTTTGTCGAAACGTCGAGATAATAAAAAGATCTATTGGCCGAAGTATCTTTAATTTTAAGAACTATGAATGCCAGCCAGGCAGCCTCTATCTTTAAAATAATTATATTGTTGTTTTCAAATTATTTGAAATAATATACATTTATTTTTAGTTTATTATTTATTATATTTAGACTATATATATATACATCATATTATTTTTATATATATTTAACACCACTCTGTGATGAAAATGTACTCTGAACGTTGGCACGAAAACATACTAATTTCAACAGAAGCCGCGAACAAAAAGACTTTGGATCAACAACTACACGAGGAAGACAATAAATAAATAAACATGACAATTTTAAATGCTTATTTTAAAGCTTATTTATCAAAACCCGAAACTATTATAGACGCGAATGATTCTTTTTAAAAATAAACAATTTCTACTGCCCTTGCTGCAATGGAAAAATATTTCGATTGCAGTAAGGGCAGTAGAAATTGTTTATTTTTAAAAATAATCATACGCGTCTATAATAGTTTCAAATTTCGATAACAGATGGCGCGCTAATGCATCCTAATATAATTTCTTATTTACCTCTTTTTCATTATGAACATTCGTGCTTGTGGAAAACATGTACAGCACAAAGATGTAGGGAACTAAGGTTGAAAATCCTCCAAACTTCCACCTGGTGTAACAATATACACTTCATAGAATTTTTCTCATCATCCTTCCACTCTTCTTACCAGTATTTAACAGGAAATTATTTGGATGGGGATAAATTAAATTGACTTAACTGCCTATAAAATCGTTATTGTATAAAAAGACGATGCTTTTGAAGCTACTAAATTACATAACTTAGGATGATAGAAACTTATAAATTAAGTAGGAATATAAAGTAGGAAAATCGCCAAATCCTCTCTAATTGAAATTATATTAGAACCAAATCTATATATTAGCGCTATATGCTGCTAAGAATTTAGTGTGAATAAACCAACAAGCTATGTGAAGGAAATAACCTCTCTTTTGAAATATATATATATTTAAAATCTTAAAACTCAATCTGTTTTGTATATTTGTATTTTAACGTGGTTATATATATGATTTGCTTTAATGTTGTATATTTATTTGCCTTGTCTATAATAATAATGTAGTTCAGAGGGAAAAAGTTAATTCGTTGATAAATTTTACAAATGTTCCATTTATTTATAGAAATAATATTTCCTCACTATACATGTACATCATAGAGATAGAAAAATTAAATGCAATGAGATTTTATATTCAGTTATAAATTTCATTAAAAAACGTTATCACGTTATTTCCTGTGTATCAATATTTAATCTCTCATATATATTAGGAAAATTTACATTTTATTAAGTAAATTGTAAGTTTTTAATTAATGTATTTATAATTTATTTTTTAATAATTTGATAGTTATTAAAATATATATTTCTGCAACCCTCGCCTCTATGTATTTTAAATAAAAGTAAAACTGTATCGCCACACAACCGCAATGATAAAGAGAACATTCTCACGCCTCCAGAATAGATGTAGAGCCACTTGTTTTGAGGCACCAAGTGTGAATTAGATAATATCAAATTGAAGAATTGGTTTTCGACCGCTACGACCCAGGATCGAATCCCGCATTTGGCACTTTTTTTTCTGATTGAAAAAATGCTCCAATGGCCCCCGATTCTGGCAAAATTCCAACCACACCAGCGAGTGCAAGTAACCAAATACAGGGTGTACCAGGTAAATTGGGACTAACTTTGACAGTCCATAAAACAAAAACTACTTGAGATTAAAAACTTGTTTTTTTTTCATTACGTAGCCATATTCATGTAAAATGCAACAGTACATGTGTGCGCAGTGTAGTGATGAAGAGTAACCGAGAATTTGAAAATCGAGCTGCCATCATCGTTGCTCTGCGCGCCGGAAGGAGCCCCAAAGAGATAGTGGATTTTCTTAAGTTGCCCAAAACCACTATTTATCGTGTCAAGAAGCAGTTTGATGAGGCCGACAGTAACAAAAAGGGGATAGCTACAAGTAAAAAGCACTCGCGTCGATCGGACAGGGTAAGAGGCGAAGAATTTGTCAAAAATGTCAAGGAGAAGATTGATGGAAACCCTGGGAAGAGCATGAGGGCCATAGCCAAGGAAATGGACGTTGGCTCTATGACAATTGTCAGAACTATCCATGAGGACCTTGGTCTCAAGTCTTATGCCCTTCGGAAAGGTCAGTTTCTGACTGAGAATATGAAGAATATCAGAAAAGGAAAGGCTGCTGCCCTCCTCAACAACCTGAAACACGACTCTTTTGGCATGCTAAGGTTCTTCTCTGACGAAAGGAACTTTGACGTGGACCAAAAGGTAAATCCCAGGAATGATCGCTGGATCTGTAAAGACCCCTCAGAGATACCTGTCGCGATGCACACGAAATTTCCTGCCTCCGTAATGGTCCTTGGCGTTATCAGCAGTGAAGGTGATGTCATGCCTCCCCATTTCTTTGAGAAGGGCCTTAGGATGAACGCTGACACCTACATCAATGTTCTGAAGACCGTTGTGAAGCCTTGGATGGACATGGTGGCCGCAGGAAGGAAGTATGTCTTCCAACAGGACTCAGCTCCAGCCCATAAGGAAAAAAAGACACAATCGTGGCTGACACTTAACGTCCCTAGTCACTGGGGTCCTGATATTTGGCCCCCTAATTCTCCAGATTGCAATCCCCTCGACTACTATGTATGGGGCGTTGTTGAGAGAGATGTCAACAAAGCTCCTCATACCACCATCCAGTCTGTCAAGAAAGCAGTTCACACGGTGATGACCCAAATGGACAAGGTCATCGTCGCCAAGGCCTGTGCTTCATTCCGCACTCGCCTCGAGACTGTTGTAGCTAATAATGGAAACTACATTGAATAAATAAAAACTATATCCTTTTATCTACTACTGTGTCAAATTTCATTCGGATATTTTAATTTTTACTTGCAAAAAATTTCAGTTAAAATACCATTGTTGAAATTCCCAATTTACCTGGTACACCCTGTATAAACATTTGTAAGTGAAAAGTCGAACTGCTTTTCACAAGTGTAGACATGTGGTGCACTTACGATAAAAGCAGTCGCTAACTACTCACCATGATTATCATAGCCAGTACCACGTTTACTAGGGATAATTTAAAAAATAAATAAATTGAAGCATTTAAAAAAAAATTGTAATATTACAGAAGCACGAAGTCTATCAGACTATTGTGCTATATTATAATTATTTACATATATATTTCTTTAATTATTTACACGATGAATTAGTAGTGATTTATAAATCTGTGTACAAATAGCTCTAAACTTTCCAAAGTTTTCATAAGATTGAGTAAATACAGAAAGATAATTTGGCATTATTTCAAAGTAAGCAAGTACAATTTGGTTAGTCAGAGGGCAAGCCAACAAAGGATTCTCTGGTGTTTCAACATCCAGACAGCATTTACATTTTGGATCATTTATAACTCTCAAGTCAAAGTGAAAAAGCATCAAAAGTGTCGCCAACGCTCCTCTAAATATCCAAAGGAGAATCTTTTCATCGAATGGAGTCCTGCGCGGTCAGCGCGAGATGGCCCCTAACATTGTGGCCCTTGTGGGAGCACCATTTCTTGGATATTGCCGGCCATTATCTAATTAGCCCTGCCAACTGGCATTCCTGACTCTTGGAACCTTAGGAGGCCTTTGGGCAAAGACAACCTCCCAGTGAGCCTCCTCATCACCAGGAACTTAGGCTGATTATTTTACCTACCTTTCCTCATACCCAATATACATTGATATATTCACACATCGCCCGAAATGTCGCAATGGAGAGTTTACTTTCAATAGGAGATAGGCGCAACTTGGATCTATCGGATGAATTTTACTCAAATCATTGTCCAAATATCATTTGCAAAAGGGCCTGTAATATTATACAAAAAATATATATATTACGTTTTATTTATAATATTATTTAAACAAATAAATGAATTGCATGAAACCTCACTCTATAAATTTACAAATATTTATTTTTACTTTTTTATTTCTCCTCACAGATACACTGTATATAAATAGTTTTTGAGAAAGTTTATTGTGTGCTGCTTACCGATATAAATAAAAATAAAATTATATTCATTAAGATCTAAAATGTTCCTCTTTTATATTGGAATCATGCCAACCTTTTGTACATATATCAATTGTGTTTATATATATATTTATTAATCTTTTCATCTAACTAACTTGCATGCTAATTCTGTACATATTTAAAATATCTTTCTTTCTTTTCTTTCAAATTTTGTTTATCTTTAAAGTCCAAGTGTCCCTAGGGGGACATAGCGCTCTAAGTCGAATTAAAGAGTATTGAAATCATACTGAGTTCTATTCTGCACAGTGTCGTTCACATATCAACTTGTAGGGACCATTAAATCTAAATATAAATCAAAGCACTTTCTGCAAAATGCAATCGCGCTAATTACCACTATGATTATCATGCCCGTCTCACGTCTATTTGGCATAAGTAAAAAAAAAACATTATCTATAAAAGGTTCCATGTTTTGATTAATATATCAACAATAGGTGTAATCGCAGGAAGTCATTTCTAAGACGAAAAAAAAAAAAGCTAACGGAAAGCGACGAGATCCTTTATTAAAGAGATATAAGTTTGGCGAGCTTACGGACATAACATCCTTCAACAGGCTGTAATACGAATTCAAGAAACTAAAAGAGAGATTATGTAAATATTTATGTGAAAAACTAATAATAATTTAAAAAAAATAAAAATGGCGCTCTGCCATATGAAAGTTCATGTGAACGTGGTCAGGATATGCCTTTTTTATTTTAATAACAAACACCTGGCCTTTATTTAAAATATTTTTTTCACATGTTTAGCGTATTTACGCAAGTTTGGCCATGAGTATCCATTTGTTGATTTCTCAGGAAGCCTCTAGGACCAAAATACCTTTGGTCGTAGAGGTACAGTCTGTACCACGCTGATGAGAGCCAACAGCCCTAAATGTGTTCGTGGTTGACTTTTCTTGATTTAACAAGAAAATGAGCTGGCCAAATATCTGGGAACAGATTAAATCAATGTTTAGTTGATTTCTGTTCCACTAGATGGCGCTCTGCCATCTGAAATTTTATATGCACGTGGTAGAGATATGCCTTTTTGATTTAAATATATATTCATACATTGAGTAATTTAAATAAGTAAGTGTTGTTAAATTAGCCTTGTGAAACTAATGAAGTTTGTAGCATATTTGCATTTTATTATATATAGTAAATATAGTGAAATAAACAAATATAATACAAACTCTCTCTCTCTTCCTCATCAGTTTCAAGGTTAACTTAACAAGGCTTATGTAAATTACTCAATGTATAAATATTTATATCATTTCTCTTTTAGATCCTTGTATTGCAGCCTGTTGAAGGACGTTATTTCCGAAAGCTCATCAAACCAATATCTCTTTAATAAAGGATCTCGTCGCCGTTAGCTTTTTCCCTTCTTAGGTTTGTAAACAATGCTAATTAATCAGCAATATCTAACTAAATAATTATTTTCTGAAGATGAGTTTCTCTCAAGTTGGATATCCCGCATTTCTGAGTTTGTGACCATTCCAAGGGTGAGTACATCGAAGTGAATGCTCGAGGTGCTAAGCTTTTATCAATAATAACGTGGCGCGGAGACTCCGGAATTCCAATTAAGTCACCCCGCTGAAAGAACCACAATTAAAGGTTTGTCTCGTAAGTGTAAATTCATAGTTTCGTTGAGAGGAATTTATATATCAACGGGTATTTTGAGCGTTGAAAGCTTATTACCGTAGATACTTATTGGGCTTTAGTTGCCATCGGAGATGTGTTGATTAATTCACAACATTGTGGGGGCGAACAACAATTGTCCTTGATTATGTGAGGGATTATAACTTGATATATATATTTACCAGATGGTAAGTGTTGCCTCTTTATTCAACTATAATTTAAATAAATTGTATTTATATAAATAGAAACATTTATTTTCCAGATTTTTTTAAAATTATAGTTTTGTCTGATATTTTCTAAATTCATACACATATATATATATATATATATATTATGACTATTCTAATCAAATCGAAAACTTTTTCATATACTTTTTAATTATTATATTTCATATTAATTTTTAATATTTTTTTTTTTTGCTTTAGTAACTATATCTAAAACTATAATCTTTATTACGGAATAAGTTTACAAAGATTAACTTGAAATATTCAAAAAAATAAATTTCGCAAAATCTAAATATAATTGTAACTTTTATATATACATTATAAATATGATATTAATCACTGCACACACACACAAAAGGGAAAAGGTTTTAAATATATAAACAAACTTCGAAGAAAAATAGTGTTTCCAAAAACATTAATAAAACATGTTAAAATATAAGTCACCGTTTTTATTTTGAACAGATATCTTCATATTTTAAATGGCATCCTCTTGAACCTTTAGAGAAGCTTTTTAAAGATCAGTTTTGTAACTTTTTGTAATGTTGTAACGAAAGTCTTTGGTAAGAATTCTACACCAAGCACGCTTCAAAATGTAAATATTTAAAGGAGGTTTTGGAATTAATGATTAAAGTTTTAAGAGGCATACCAAAATTTACTTTGAGAATGTCTATTGAG
>CP092886.1:65128986-65171854 GCA_030710605.1 Cordylochernes scorpioides
TTCAAGAGAATCCACGACTAGAATGGTCTTCATTATTTGCTAAAAATTGTGAAAGACTACAATACCCCATGATGTCACTGGATTTTCACCAAACTTTCCTCTTTTTGGTGACTTTTCAATCCCAGAATTTTCTGATTTACCACATTGCACAGTAGAAGAAGCAAGAAAGGAGGCAATTGAAAATAGCAGAAAGGGAAAAGTGGAAAGCACGTCATGATGCAAGACATCCATCATCATCATCATTCAAAGTTGGAGATTTGGTCCTTCGTAAAATTGCTTTTAATGAACCAAGCATGGTCAAAACATCACCAAAGTATGAGGGTCCATTTCAAATATCAAGAATGATATCAAATGTTACATGCGAATTGTCAAGAGAAGATTCCTCCTTAGTTAAAGTTCATGTTTCACAACTAAAGCCATTTATTTTACGAAATTAAAATTCTTCAAGCAGAGGGATATGTCACGTTTGTGAATTTTATAATTAATTATTTCTTTTTTTTCCCATGAATTTTGTATATTAATTTAAAATGTCATTTTTTTTGTTATCATCATCACATACAATGTAATTTTTATAAACAAACGATAATAAATAACGACAACAATGTAATTTGCATTTTCATTATTATAAAACAACATTAAATTAGCAATGTAAAATATATTTTAACATTATAACATTTCAACATTTAACACAAAAACGTTATATTATATATATATATTCTTTTATAAATTAGATGATTAAAAATTTTGATATTTTTCTATTGATCATATTTTTATTAGCTTTTATTTTTTTTCATTTATTGTTACAAAAAGCACGAAGTCCAAAGGACTATTGTGCTGTACCAGTATTATTTACATATATATGATTAATTATTTACACGATGGATTAGTAGTGTTTTGTAAATTATTGTACAAATAATTCTTACTTAACAAAGTTCTCATAAGATAGAGTATATAAACAAAGAGAATTTGGTAATGTTTCAAAGTATCTACATACATTTTTTTTAGCTTTATATTAATAAATGTTAATAATTTATTTTTCTAAATCAAAATGAAATGCCATTTCATTCCTACGTTTGTTTTTCCTCAATTTACTTCGTGGCAATATTTTATACACATTAATATTTTAGGGATAATTTGTGCTGCACGCATACCTTTTTAGCAATAATATAAATGTCAACATTTTCTAAATGTTTGGAACAGGGTTGCACACACATACATCGCTTAGTAGACTATCGGGTAGGATTATTTAGAAGGTTTTCATGTGGCATTTAGACTCTATATGGATATTATTTTTATAATTAAATTCTTAATTAAAAAGGCATATATTGGATCAAAATATCATTTATTTTACCTATATTTTGATCCAATATATGCCTTTTTAATTAAAGATTTATTTATGGATTGCTCTATTTTCAAAACAAAAATATAATTAAATATAATTAATAAATATATAAAATTAAAAGAATATATAAAATATGAAGATTGCTCTAATGCCAATCTTTCAAGTTACAACAACGTTCTTTATTTGAATGCGCTCACTGTCATACAACGTTAGAAACTTCAGCTAAAACTGAATTTTTCCGTAATATACATCGGGTTGTTTTAATTTATTTACAAATAGTAATATGGCAATCATCTAACTCTACACTCTTGGAAAACCTTAAGGAATTTGTACCTTTTAGCATTTATATTTGGAATTTAGACAATAACTCTGAAAGATATTTGATGCACATTGAATTTTAACGGAGACACACGAGATAAAACAGATGTGAACAAAATTGCCTCTATCTCCTCAAAACAAACTAGATCAAAGGCGACATCAAAGACTTTACATATCCACAAGTTTTGTCCATGAGTATATATCAAATTGGGTAAGAAAATGTAAATAATTGTTATTTCTCTGCACTAAATACATATTTTAAGTACACATAAAAATCGTTGAATAGGGTATAAAAATATAAAACAGAAAATCGATAATTAAAGGAAAAGTTAAATTAAATAATTATAATATATTTTAAATATTGTAATTTATATGTGTCGAGGATAACGATTTTTTATTTAAGGCATATTTCATGTGGTGTAAGTGAATGCTTTCAAGTTAAAAAAGTTTTGATTCTAATATTTCTCATAATTATTAATTATAGCTATTTTAATATATTGTTGTATGTGTAGTAGAAATATTGTATCAACATATATTTCATAACGTTAAGTAGCTTGATCTCACGTATATAAATATGCTGCTTTCTTCGGTTGCTCTGCTAATATAAATTTTAGGGTATATTAAACATTTTTAACAATCCAATCTATGGATTATTTGATAAAATCTTCAATTATATATATTTATGTGTATATTTGAATTCAATATGAAATATTTGCAATAAATATGGGGGACTTTAGTTATTTTTTTAAATATATGATTGTATATCTTATTCCATAGATCTTTTAGGGAGAAGCCCTGTATTATTTTAATAATAATTGCGGAAATATTCTTGACTCTCTGTAAAATGTAATCTCAAAGCTATATATAGTGGGAGAGAGGGGATGCTGAAGGTAGAGAGTAGAATCCAATCTGGTAGACCTCTGTATGTTGGCCCATAGACCCCACTTTATAGCCCATCAATACTGCCATTTGCATAGCCCCCAGAATATTTCAGAGAACATTTCCCTTCTCATGTTTGAGAAAGAAACAGAAAATATTCCAAAATTTTACCTGAATTTTTTCCTAAACACGTTTTCTCTTCAATTGAAGTCTATCTTGGAATGCAGATATTGCCATAGTGAAATACACGCCTGTCGTACCTTTCACTGGATTCTGAGTCCAATTTGCCTTGAGCTAGAGTCGAGAGAGTCCACTCTACGGAATGTAGCCATCCACGATACTCGTCTGCTTTTTTATGTCGTTTTTTGGGGAAATGTGTTCTGCAGACAATTAATTGAATAAAAATAAACATAATTTCATATAGATCTTGGGATAGGGTTTCTTTACCTTTCCTTGAAGTTTAAACATGATCCATTAGCCCGTTATCTACGAGTATATTAAAGTCATCAAACTGTTTCATATGAGTTATTTATCGTTTTATTTTCAAAGAAAACACTTTCTACTGATTTTACTGTAATAAAATTATGTGGATGCTGTTTGACTGGCCCTTATATTTAGGACAAATGGGTCAGGTGGAAATTCCTTATTTCACAAAGTTTCGACGATTGTTATTCACTATACCCCCCACCTCAGGATTAAAATTATATAAAATATTAAAGTGACATCATTTATACGTTATGAATGCTTCATTTATTGAAATTCCTGATAAGAGTAAATGCTTTTGACCGAAACGTTGTTAAAAATGAAGAATTTCCATCTGGCCGAGGTTTCCCTTATACTCCTGTATAATATTTATTGCAGTATATAAATTTATACTGATTTATAATGTTTATTGCTGTGTGAATAATTGCAGTAAGGTCTGTAGATATAATATTTTATCATTCACGTAAAGAGAAACACATTGCCAAAAAATAATTGCTGCACATTTTATCAATATATATAGAGATGGCAGTTGAATTTATAAATTTTAAATATCTCAATATATAGATTGTACTCCCATCATTGATCTATAAAATGAAACATAACACAAAAGCTAAATTTTTCAGTTTATAAAATATATTTACACATATGTCAAGTAAGAAGTTTCAGAAGATGAGTTTCTTTTAATTGTAAAACATTACAAGCTTTCGGGCAATGCCCTTCTACAGGTAAAATAAAAATAAAAACAAAAATTAAAGGTAAATTAAGGTAATTAAGTAAGTTTATTTTTAAAAAGAATCATACGCGTCTATAATAGTTTCGGGTTTTGATAAATAAGAAATAACCTTTTAAAATTTTGTCATGTTTATTTATTTGTTGTCTTCCTCGTAGTTGTTGATCCAAAGTCTGTTTGTTCGCGGCTTCTGTTGAAATTAGTCCGTTCTCGCGCCAACGTTCAGAGAACATTGTCATCACAGAGTGGTGTTAAATATATATAAAAATAATATGATGTATATATGAAATAATGTTGAAGTCCTGGTAGCTCTTGTTGTACTGTGTTGACCGAGAGGAACAGTCAGGATGTAGAGTTTTCCAGTACCTCTCTGCACCTTGGAAGACCTTTAAAAGTTCTCACAAAATACAGGCAGTCGTGGTCGAGGCAGAGTGGAAAGCTGGGGATATCCACACAAAAAACGAAGACACAGTTGCACTAAGAAAGTTCCGTAAACAGATAAAAGTTGAGCCAGGAGCGAAAGATGGAGACATAGAAGTTTCTTACTCGTCTACATGATAGTTGAGATCGACATAAGGTACGACCGACGTGAGCTGACGCTAAGGGTGAACTAAACTCAACTGACTGAACTGTCTGAACTGTCAAGTCCCTGTAAGGTGATGATTTATAGGTTAAAGACGGGGTGACCTTATGTGACAGGGGCGTTTGAGAAAGGGCGCCTTTACCTGTCCAGGTGTGAGAGGGGTCTCTGCATTCCACCACATGTGACAGTGTGGGTGGCCTGTCGTGGGAATTGTGAATCTACCTGATTTATGAGTTCCATCTTTAGACTGTTGTTTTGGTAATACTATGCTCGATCTCTGCTTTAGCTCAACTCTTAAATCTATTACAGATTTTATTTATTTATCCACTTTGTACAAATTACATTACATAGGGTGATGTAAAGACACAGATTAATCATGCGCATAATTATTTATAGATGTGTTTCTATATACAACATGGCAATCTTGTTATAAGTTATCTACACAATATGAGGTTGTTGTTTGAAATTACCATATATATATAGTCTAAATATAATAAATAATAAACTAAAATTAAATGTATATTATTTCAAATAATTTAAAAACAACATTATAATTATTTTAAAGATAGAGGCTGCCTGGCTGGCATTCATAGTTCTTAAAATTAAAGACACTTCAGCCAGTAAATATTTTTATTGTCTCGACGTTTTCGACAAAAATCTTTTGTCCTCGTCAGGGGCGAACAAAATTTAAAACATTTGGCAAGACGTTTAAAATTATTCTTAACAAAATACCTTTAATTTTAAGAAACATTATAATTCATTGAAAAAAACCCAACATAAATCATGATGCGGCAATCCGATGTCTAGGGAATGGTCTTATTCACAACTTTTCATAAATAACCCTAAATTAATTTTGAAAATTAGCGTTGAAAAATTGTATATTGCTTATTTAAATATGTATATTCAATTAAATTTTTAATATCTTTCCCCGCTAATCATCCTCTGTCCAAAGTTCGACAGTAAAAGATATTCTATTGGTTAGGTATATTAGTTGCCCAATGAATATACTATAACAACTGTGCATGTCGGTAATCTGATCACCCCCTTCAGGTTAGGTTAGGTTAGCGCCCGTGACTCGACGGCCAATAAGAGGTTATCGGTTTTCCGACTTTCCCATCCAAATTTTGAAAATTTGACTTTTTGTGGCCCTTATCAAGATTATTTTGGTAAGGTGGAGTTATTTTAGAGAAAATATTTCTCTTATTAATGTAATGAGTTTATTTTATTTTATTCAAGTAGAATCAAGCTTTCGGGCATCTCTGTCCTTCTACAGGAGAACAAATATAAAAACGAATAAACGCCGCCTGATGCCACCAAAACTTGCCTCATCAGGCGGCGTTTTTTCGTTTCTATATATGTTCTCCTGTAGAAGCGCAGAGATGCCCGAAAGCTTGATTCTACTTGATTAAAATAAAAAGAAACTCATCTCCAGAAACCTTTTTAATTACCTAATTATTTTCCAGGATATTTAATTCAATTGATGTGAAAACAATTTTACACCGCCCTTTTTGTTATGAAAACATATATTGAGAGGGCCTGGTTCATCAGAGGCGAACCCTTGCAGTGGTATCGCCAGTTTAACCTTCCAGACCGCTCTAGTACTCTATTGGGTGATCTGCCTTTATATCCGACGCTAGGGAGATATTTATTTGTTGTTCTTATTTGGCCATAGATCATTTCAATATGAAGAACGTGCAATGCTGAACAATAACTAAACATATTTCGAATGAAATATTCCAATTTGTATTGAAAATAACCTCATATTGACGTGAAGAAAAAGGACATTCAATAATCTACCTCTAAATTTGAATATTATAGCGATGCGCGCGCACGCTCTCTATTTTTATTTTTTATTTTTTTATTAAAAAGGCATATATTGGATAAAAATATCATGTATTTTACCAATATTTCAGTTGGCTGAACGCCACCTTTATCAAGGTGTTATAACATATTTAATGTGTGATAATTCTGTTGACGTTATGTGGTGCTGAGTTTGTTGTTGACACACATTAAATATGTTATAACACCTTGATAAAGGTTGCGTTCAGCCAACTGAAATATTGGTAAAATAAATGATATTTTGATCCAATATATGCCTTTTTAATTAATTTTTAAACTCTTTATCTTATAACAAGGAACATTGGAGAAATTAAATTTATAATTTATATTGTGAAGTTTTTGTGTTAAATGTTAAAATATGTTTTTAGAGATTGTTAAGTTTGTTGTTTTATAATAAGGAAGATACAAATTACATTGTTGTTGTTGTTTATTATCGTTTGTTTAAAAAAAATGAATTGCCTGTAATAATGATTACAAATAACTTTTAAATTTAATATACAAATATCAGTGAAAAAAAAAATCAATTATAAAATTCAAAAATATGACTCTATATTTTTTATAATATTAATATCTATCCAATAGCAAATATATAACAAATGAAGGCATTAAGACGCGAATGTTTCTTTTCACAAATAAATAAAACTTCTACTGTCCTTACTGCGATGAAAGTCGAAGTTTGATTTATTTGTTAAAAGAAACATTCGCGTCTTAATGTCTTTATTCGTTATATATAGATGGCGCGTTATTGCTTTGTATTAATAGCAAATATGTTCGATATTGTTTCAAATAATCTCGATAACAATATTGTGTTTTCCAGGCTGCCCAAATGTGCAATACCATGAGATACACGAATTGATAAACACAATATAATTATTTTTAATTAAAAAGGAATATATTGGATCAAATTATCATTTATTTTACCAATATTTCAGTTGGCAGAACGCCAATTTTTTCAAGGTACTATAACATATTAATGTGTATCAACAACAAACTCAGAGCGCCACATAACATCAATAGAATTAAGTTTAAAAAATATATAATTATAAAATTATAATATCAACTTATAGGTAATAAGAACAATCTGTGTACAATGGATATTATGACATAAAAATATTAAATATTATTATATAAAAGCAAAATATAGCTTAGAGAAATGGATCTAAAATAATCGGAAGTTGAGAACATATCTATTTAGAAATACATTTATACCTTAAATACAAAAATTACTTTTATTTCTATTTACAAAGAAAATATAATTTGAAAGTTGTAAATTTAATTCTGTTGTAATAGGAGAGAGAGCGAATATAAATTTTCCAGTAATCCATAAGCACCAATTGCATTTCAGTAAAGAGAAACTTTTTCAATTTTATGGCACATTCACAGAAAATGTTAAACGGAAAAGTTGTTTTTTAGTAAACTAGCTTTCTTTATATCAGATCTGAGGTTTGTGGAGAAACATTCTTGTCCAGGGAGGGAGAAGTTTATTGCTCTCGATATTTATCTCTTCATAACATAATTACATAATAACTTGCAACGCTAGCGCATTATTTTCTTTTCTGTTATTTATATTCAATTTATTTAACGCCTATATATATATATATAAAAAATGGCATATCCTGACCAGGAGCACATGTGCTTTACAGAAGGCAGAGCGCCATCTGGTGGAACAGAAATCAACTAAACATTGATTTAGCCTGTTCCCTGATATTTGGCCAACCCAATTTCTTGATAAATCAAGAAAAGCCATCCACGAACGCGTTTCGCGCTTTTTGGCGCTCGTCAGCGTGGAGTAGGCTGAACCATTGCGACCAAAAAAGAATTTTTGATCCCAATGGCTTCCTGAAAAACCAAGAAATGGGTATTTAAGGCCAAACTTGCGTAAATACGCTTAGCACATTAAAAAACGAAATAAAAAAATAAAAGATAAAAAGATCAGGTGTTGAAATCAATATAAAAAATGGCATATCCTGACCAGGAGCACATGTGCTTTACAGAAGGCAGAGCGCCATCTGGTGGAACAGAAATCAACTAAACATTGATTTAGCCTGTTCCCTGATATTTGGCCAACCCAATTTCTTGATAAATCAAGAAAAGCCATCCACGAAATTTATCAAGAAATTGGGTTGGCCAAATATCAGGGAACAGGCTAAATCAATGTTTAGTTGATTTCTGTTCCACCAGATGGCGCTCTGCCTTCTGTAAAGCACATGTGCTCCTGGTCAGGATATGCCATTTTTTATATTGATTTCAACACCTGATCTTTTTATCTTTTATTTTTTTATTTCGTTTTTTAATGTGCTAAGCGTATTTACGCAAGTTTGGCCTTAAATACCCATTTCTTGGTTTTTCAGGAAGCCATTGGGATCAAAAATTCTTTTTTGGTCGCAATGGTTCAGCCTACTCCACGCTGACGAGCGCCAAAAAGCGCGAAACGCGTTCGTGGATGGCTTTTCTTGATTTATCAAGAAATTGGGTTGGCCAAATATCAGGGAACAGGCTAAATCAATGTTTAGTTGATTTCTGTTCCACCAGATGGCGCTCTGCCTTCTGTAAAGCACATGTGCTCCTGGTCAGGATATGCCATTTTTTATATTGATTTCAACACCTGATCTTTTTATCTTTTATTTTTTTATTTCGTTTTTTTAATGTGCTAAGCGTATTTACGCAAGTTTGGCCTTAAATACCCATTTCTTGGTTTTTCAGGAAGCCATTGGGATCAAAAATTCTTTTTTGGTCGCAATGGTTCAGCCTACTCCACGCTGACGAGCGCCAAAAAGCGCGAAACGCGTTCGTGGATGGCTTTTCTTGATTTATCAAGAAATTGGGTTGGCCAAATATCAGGGAACAGGCTAAATCAATGTTTAGTTGATTTCTGTTCCACCAGATGGCGCTCTGCCTTCTGTAAAGCACATGTGCTCCTGGTCAGGATATGCCATTTTTTATATTGATTTCAACACCTGATCTTTTTATCTTTTATTTTTTATTTCGTTTTTTAATATATATATATATTGAAGATTTGGCAATCCATAATTAAAATTATATTTTTAAAAATATTGAATTAATATGTATATAAACAATTATTTACAATTACACTGTTGTATATAAATCTCTCTATCTTTCATAGATAAAATAATAATCTATAATATTAAATATAATTATTAGCTGTATATAAACTGAATACAATAGTTAAATCAAAGATACAATTCTTTCATTGGCCTTGTAGAACGAGAGTGGTGTACGCGCGCGCGCATGTTCTAGTGAAAAACACAAACATCCTCGATAAAGAGAGGCGAGTTGCCCCTCGAAATATTGGAACAATAAAATAATTAGAAATCCAATATATTCATCTTTTTTAAATATATATATATATATATGAAAAAACAATATAAAAAAATAAAAGATGAGTGGGTCAGGTGTTGATATTAAAAATAAAGAAGGCATCTCCTGACCACAAGCACATGTGCTTTTTAGATGGCAGAGCGCCATCTAGTGGAGCAAAAATAAACAAAACGTTTATTTAGCTTGCTCCGTGATATTTGGCCATCCCAATGGATGGCTTTTCTTGATTTATCAAGAAATTGGGGTGGCCAAATATCACGGAGCAAGCTAAATAAAATTTTGGTTATTTTTGCTCCACTAGATGTCACCAGATCAAATTACTCTGTTATGTACGCCAGATGGCGGCGCTTTTCCTGAATTAACCTATTGTTGTTGTTTCCCGTTGGCCGGCTCAGCTCAAATCTTTTATAGATATGTAAATAAGTATTTTTTTTCATTCTACTCGCCTTAAATCAAGTATTACTTTCTCAAAATTATATATTCTATACTTTATTTGCACAATTAAATCAAATTGTAATTCAAAACTATTTTATTATTCTGTTCAAATCAATAAGCTTGAGGGATTAGTCTCTCAAGCTTATTGATTTGAACATAATATTATGGGATGGCCTATTAATTATTTTATTATTCTGTTCATACAACTGCAAAACAATAACATAAAATACTCCTATATTGCATAGCAATACCAAAATACTCATTTATCCAAGAAATTAATCAGCATCAGCAAATTATAATTCTAAAATAATATTCCAAAATCAACAGAAAAAATCTCTTTTGTAACATATATATTTTTGAATCTATTCGTTATTATATATATATATTCACAAAACCCTTTTTTTAAACGCCATATATATGCCAAATGTGGGTGGCACCTCTTCCTTAAACATGTAATGAACAACTAATAATTTGCATGATAAATTAATGAAGCATATTTGAAGGGAGAAATGTTATTTTTGTTAAATGAATGCCATCCTCCCGCAACTTTATGTTATATAAAGTGAACAATTGTAAAGTGAGATAATAAATTTTAAATAAAATAATACTTGGCTTATGAATATATTAATTTTATTGTGTTTTACCGTATAGAGGTTATTTTTAGATTATATTTATAATTTATTTTTAATACTTCTTAGTGTCAACATATGTGTAAATGATTAAAGGTCAAAGACTCTTCCAGTAAGATATGTCAAGTAAGAAGTTTCAGAAGATGAGTTTCTTTTAATTGTAAAACATTACAAGCTTTCGGGCAATGCCCTTCTACAGGTAAAATAAAAATAAAAACAAAAATTAAAGGAAAATTAAGGTAATTGAAAAATTTTTCCATTGCAGTAATGGCAGTAGAAATTGTTTATTTAAAAAAAAAAGAATCATACGCCTTTATAATAGGTTCGAATTTCGATAACAGCTGGCGCGCTAATGCATCCTAATATAATTTCTCATTTACTTCTTTTTCATTATGAACACTCGTGCTTGTGGAAAACGTGTACAGCACAAAGATGTAGGGAACTAAGGTTGAAAATTCTTCAAACTTCCACCTGGTGTAACAATATACACTTCATCGTATTTATCTCATCATCCTTCCACTCTTCTTACCAGTATTTAACAGGAAATTATTTGGATTGGGATGAATTAAGTTGACTTAACTGCCTATAAAATCGTTATTGTATAAAAAGACGATGCTTTTGAAGCTACTAAATTAAAAAACTTAGGATGATAGAAATTTATAAATTAAGTAGGAAAATAAAGTAGGAAAATCGCCAAATCCTCTCTAATTGAAATTATATTAGAACCAAATATACTCTTGTCAGGACCACATTTTCACGCTCATATCATTAATTCAAATGACCCTTAGCCGTAGAAGGGGAAAGTTATATGCCTTCTTCATTGACCTAAGGAAGGCCTTTGATACTGTGCCGCACCATCTACTTTGGAAAAAATTAGCATTAAATGGTCTGAGCTGTCGATTTATTAAACTAATTAAGAACTATTATACCCAAATGACGGCAACAGTCAGATGGCGGGGTTCCTTCACGGAGGCTATCAAAATACAAGCGGGAGTATTGCAGGGGGAGCCGTTGTCACCTTATTTATTCATTCTCTTCCTAAACGATCTGGTACCCCTGTTCGATGAATCAGAATTGCCAGGCATAAATCTTGAGAATTATGGAACTATACACCTTTTACTGTATGCAGACGACATAGTGATCTTAGGAGAATCGAAAATAAATTTGCAATTGAAGATTAACTTACTTAAAAAGTACTTAGAAGAGAACTGCCTAACGTTAAACCAAAATAAATCTAAAATAATGGTGTTTAGAAACGGTGGAAGAACAGCTCGTTCCGAGACATGGTTTTGGGGTCAGCAACCCCTGACAATAGTAGCTAAGTATACATATCTGGGTTACCCTCTGACTACAAAAATCTCGACCCAATATGCTTCCCAATACTTTAGAAACAAAGCACTGAATGCAATTAATGCACTTAGGAGAATCCTTACAAAGGCGCGAATAAAGTCCTTTACCTCAGTGATGAAACTTCTTGACACTATTGTTCTTCCTACTTTACTATATGCGGCACCAATGTGGGCAATCAACCAGCTGAAGACAGTCAATAATACCCAAGATGCATTTCTTCGTCGTCTCTTAGACTTACCAAACTTCACACCAGGATATGTCCTCAGAAGAGAATGTGGAAGAATATCAACTGAACTTAATGCTGTAAAACTCACATTAAAGTTTTGGGTCAGGATTTTAAAAATGGAGACGAGCAGATTACTACATGCTTGCTTAAACTATCTCTGGAAAGTCACCGCGAAAAAGGAAATAGAAAACAGTTTTACCCAAAATTTAATAAAAATTCTAGACTCCAAGGGATTTTCCTTTCTGAAGGGCTGCGAAGACTACTTAGCCATACAGAAAGAATTGCCAGGCATAATTAGAACTACCACAGACCAACTAATTCAAAACGATCAGATGAAAATCACTGATTCAACCCACTTTGCTCACTACAAATTTTTGAGTGAATCATTCATGACAGAGGAGTACCTACGATTAAATATCTCGCTTCCCAACAAAAGACTAGTTGCACAACATAGAGTTTTATGGCAATTTTTCAGGGAAGAAAGAAAAGACTTCTGGAAAGAAAATGGCCGGAACTGTTTACTTTGTAAGGATCTCATGGATGATAATTTGGTTCACTATTTCTTCCAATGCCCTCTCTTAACAGAAAAACGTACTGAAATTTTCCCAAGCCCTAACTCTGGTCAATTTAGATACCATAGCATATGTCAACTTCTCTCTTCAGATCTGAATGATAAATTACTGATTGATAAATACTTTAAGTTCTGTACAGAAGCTGGGCGCATGAGAAAGAATGCAGGGCAAAGGATACTGGAGGATGATCCATCTGTAAATAGGTGACAAACCTTATTTTTGTTGTAAATGTTTCCTCTTCCCTCTCCTCTTATTGACGTGTAAATACGGCGAATCCTGTATGGGGCGGAATGCCCTAAATAAAGGCTTTTGTTGTTGTTGTTGTTTGTTGTTAGAACCAAATATATATATTAGCGTTATATGCTGCTAAAGATTAAGTGTGAATAAACCAACAAGCTATGTGAAGGAAATAACCTCGCTTTTGAAATATATATATATTTTAAATCTTAAAACTCAATCTGTTTAATATATATTTGTATTTTAACGTGGTTATATATATGATTTGCTTTAATGCTGTATGTTTATTTGCCTTGTCTATAATAATAATGTAGTTTAAGGAAAAAGTTCATTCGTTGATAAATTTTACAAATGTTCCATTTATTTATAGAAATAATATTTCCTCACTATACATGTACATCATAGAGATAGAAAAATTAAATGCAATGAGATTTTATATTCAGTTATAAATTTCATTAAAAAACGTCATCACGTTATTTCCTGTGTATCAATACTTACTCTCATATATATTAGGAAAATTTACATTTTATTAAGTAAATTGTAAGGTTTTAATTAATGTATTTATAATTTATTTTTTAATATTTTGATAGTTATTAAAATATATATTTCTGCAACCCTCGCTTCTATGTATTTCAAATAAAAGTAAAACTGCATCGCCACACAACCGCAATGATAAAGAGAACATTTTCACGCCTCCAGAATAGATCTAGAGCCACTTGTTTTGAGGCACCAAGTGTGAATTGGATAATATACGACCCGGGATCGAATCCCGCATTTGGCACTTTTTTTCTAATTGAAAAAATGCTCCAATGGCCCCCGATTCTGGCAAAATTCCAACCACACCACGAGTGCAAGTAACCAAATATAAACATTTGTAAGTGAAAAGTCGAACTGCTTTTCACAAGTGTAGACATGTGGTGCACTTACGGTAAAAGCAGTCGCTAACTACTCACCATGATTATCATAGCCAGTACCACGTTTACTAGGGATAATTTAAAAAATAAATAAATTGAAGCATTTAAAAAAAAAAGTAATATTACAGAAGCACGAAGTCTATCAGACTATTGTGCTATATTATAATTATTTACATATATATCTCTTTAATTATTTACACGATGAATTAGTAGTGATTTATAAATCTGTGTACAAATAGCTCTAAACTTTCCAAAGTTTTCATAAGATTGAGTAAATACAGAAAGATGGCATTATATCAAAGTAAGCAAGTACAATTTGGTTAGTCAGAGGGCAAGCCAACAAAGGATTCTCTGGTGTTTCAACATCCAGACAGCATTCACATTTTGGATCATTTATAACTCTCAATTCAAAGTGAAAAATCATCAAAAATGTCGCCAACGCTTCTCTAAATATCCAAAGGAGAATATTTTCATCGAATGTAGTCCTGCGCGGTCAGCGCGAGATGGCCCCCAACATTGTGGCCCTTGTGGGAGCACCATTTCTTGGATATTGCCGGCCATTATCTAATTAGCCCTGCCAACTGGCATTCCTGGACTCTTGGAACCTTAGGAGGCCTTTGGGCAAAGACAACCTCCCAGTGAGCCTCCTCATCACCAGGAACTTGGGCTGATTATTTTACCTACCTTTCCTCATACCCAATATACATTGATATATTCACACATCGCCCGAAATATCGCAACGGAGAGTTTACTTTCAATAGGAGATAGGCGCAACTTGGATCTATCGGAGGACTTTCACTCAAATCATTGTCCAAATACCATTTGCAAAAGGGCCTGTAATATTATTTTAAAAAATCATTTATTACGTTTTATTTATAATATTATTTAAACAAATAAATGAATTGCATGAAACCTCACTCTATAAATTTACAAATATTTATTTATACTTTCTTTATTTCTCCTCTCAGATACACTGTATATAAATAGTTTTTGAGAAAGTTTATTGTGTGCTGCTTACCGATATAAATAAAAATAAAATTATATTCATTAAGATCTAAAATGTTCCTCTTTTATATTGAAATCATGCCAACCTTTTGTACATATATCAATTGTGTTTATATATATATATATTTTTTATCTTTTCATCTAACTAACTTGCATGCTAATTCTGTACATATTTAAAATATCTTTCTTTCTTTTCATTCAAATTTTTGTTTATCTTTAAAGTGCAAGTGTCCCTAGGGGGACATAGCGCTCTAAGTCGAATTAAAGAATATTGAAATCATACTGAGTTCTATTCTGCACAGAGTCGTTCACATATCAACTTGTAGGGACTATTAAATCTAAATATAAATCAAAGCACTTTCTGCAAAATGCAATCTAACTAATTACCACTATGATTATTATGCCCGCCTCACGTGTATTTGGCATAAGTAAAAAGAAAATATCTATAAAAGGTTCCATGTTTTGATTCATATGTCAATAATAGGTGTAATCGAAGGAAGTCATTTCTAAGACGGAATAAAAGCTAACGGAAAGCGACGAGATCCTTTATTAAAGATATATAAGTTTGGCGAGCTTACGGACATAACATCCTTCAACAGGCTGTAATACGAATTCAAGAAACTTAAAGAGAAATTATATAAATATTTATGTTATAAAGGACTGCGGCGTATGATAATAAAACAACACTTAAAGTTTTAATATTTTTGTGAAAAACTAATGGCGCTCTGCCATATGAAAGTTCATGTGAACGTAGTCAGGATATGCCTTTTTTATTTTAATAACAAACACCTGGCCTTTATTTAAAATATTTTTTCACATGTTTAGCGTATTTACGCAAGTTTGGCCATAAGTACCTATTTGTCGATTTCTTAGTAAGCCTCTAGGACCAAAATATTTTTGGTCGTAGAGGTACAGTCTTCACCACGCTGATGAGAGCCAACAGCCCGAAACGTGTTCGTGGTTGACTTTTCTTGATTTATCAAGAAAATGAGCTGGCCAAATATCTGGGAACAGATTAAATCAATGTTTAGTTTATTTCTGTTCCACTAGATGGCGCTCTGCTATATGAAAGTTATTATGAACGTGGTAAAGATATGCCTTTTCCTATTTAAATATATATTTATACACTGAGTGATTCAAATAAGCAAGTGTTGTTAAATTAGCCTTGTGAAACTAATGAAGTTGGTAGCATATTTGCATTTTATTATACGTATATAGTAAATATAGTGAACTAAACAAATATACTACAAACTCTCTCTCTCTTTCTCATCAGTTTCAAGGTTAACTTAACAAGGCTTATGTAAATTACTCAATGTATAAATATTTATATCATTTCTCTTTTAGATCCTTGTATTATAGCCTGTTGAAGGACGTTATTTCCGAAAGCTCATCAAACCAATATCTCTTTAATACAGGATCTCGTCGCCGTTAGTTTTTTCCCTTCTTAGATTTGTAAACAATGCTAATTAACCAGCAATATCTAATTAAATAGTTATTTTCTGAAGATGAGTTTCTCTCAAGTTGGATATCCCGCATTTCTGAGTTTGTGACCATTCCAAGGGTGAGTACATCGAAGTGAATGCTCGAGGTGCTAAGCTTTTATCAATAATAACGTGGCGCGGAGACTCCGGAATTCCAATTAAGTCACCCCGCTGAAAGAACCACAATTAAAGGTTTGTCTCGTAAGTGTAAATTCATAGTTTCGTTGAGAGGAATTTATATATCAACGGGTATTTTGAGCGTTGAAAGCTTATTACCGTAGATACTTATTGGGCTTTAGTTGCCATCGGAGATGTGTTGATTAATTCACAACATTGTGGGGGCGAACAACAATTGTCCTTGATAATGTGAAGGATTATAACTTGATATTTACCAGATGGTAAGTGTTGCCTCTTTATTCAATTATAATTTAAATAAATTGTATTTATATAAATAGAAGCATTTATTTTCCTGATTTTTTTAAATTTATAGTTTTGTCTGATATTTTCTAAATTCATACACATTTTATGACTATTCTAATTGAATCGAAAATAATTTTCATAGAATATTTAATAATTATATTTCATATTAATTTTTAATATTTCAATTTTTATGCTTTAGTAACTATATCTAAAACTATAATCTTTATTACGGAATAAGTTTACAAAGATTAACTTAAAATATTCAAAAAAATAAATTTCGCAAAATCTAAATATAATTGTAACTTTTATATATACATTATAAATATGATATTAATCATTGCACACACATACAAAAGGGAAAAGGTTTTAAATATATAAACAAACTTCGAAGAAAAAAAAGTGTTTCCAAAAACATTAATAAAACATGTTAAAATATATGTCACCGTTTTTATTTTGAACAGATATCTTCATATTTTTCAAATGGAATCCTCTTGAACCTTTAGAGAAGCTTTTTAAAGTTTAGTTTTGTAACTTTTTTGTGATGTTGTAACGAAAGTCTTTGGTAAGAATTCTACACCAAGCACGCTTCAAAATGTAAATATTTAAAGGAGGTTTTGGAATTAATAATTAAAGTTTTAAGAGGCTTACCAAAATTTACTTTGAGAATGTCTATTGAAGGCATAATATGTATCTTATATGTGGGAAGTTCAACAATCCCGGGTATGATTTGATACGTAAAAATTAATATTTGTATAACAATTTGTAAATAGCAGAGAGAATTGTCATAAGTGTAACTATTTTTGTAAATAAATTTATGATTATCTTTCTAACCTGAAAGGTTCAGGTTCATAATATATATTATTGTTTCTCTTTTTATTTTTTTATTACCTTTTCTTGTATAATATGTTTATAACTGTTTCTGTTAAAAATGCAAATCGACGCAATTATCCCTAGCCAGGATATCGCGTTTTGTGTGTTGAAATAAATAAAAATCCAGGGATAAGTTTCTTGCTGATTGTAGAGGGACATACAGGCATCAAAACCTGAGGACCGATAATAAAATATTTCTGAGAAACTCTTATCCTTGGGTGATTCTTAGATCCAAGTGAGGGAGTTCAGTAAAGGGAGATGACGAGGACTCCTGATGATCTGGAAGAAACCTACCGCGTTAGAGAAGTCTCCACAATGGTTATGATTGTAAATAATCATGTGTATAAATCCCAATTAACATATACCTCTAAAATATATTTGTATGATATATACGATTGACGAATGTCAATAAAATTTTCAAAAATCTGAAATCTTAAATCGTAGAGAGAGATGGTATATAAGTATTATTTATCGTTTTGAAATTATTGCTCATATTTCTGCAATGTATGTTGATTTATTAGAAAATATATTCTTATAAAGGTTTTTAAAAACATTAGCTATAATTTTGAGAGAAAGAGAAATCAGTATTTATATATTTTAATTTTTTTATATTTTTCGCAAAATACTTTAATGCAAATATCAATAGAAATTGTTGAATTTTCGTGAATAAAAAATATATTATCGCGTGCGAGTTTTATAGATAAAATATATAAGAAAGGTTTTGTATAAATAATTTATATATATATTTTTAAAGAAATATTATATTTTGAGTTGATTAAAACGGACATAAAATTATGAAATATATGGATTTCAAACGAATAAACTTTAAATTAGTAAATTAAAGTGCTAGATTTATATCAATCAAAATATAAAAGGATTTAAATAAGACATTTTCAAAACATTTATCAATTAGACTATAAACCAATTCATATCAATATTTTTTATAATTTTGCAGACAATATTTATAATTTGCAAACATTGTGACATTAACTTCTAATTTAATTTTAAACTAACTACGATGTTAAATAGTCCTAAAAATGCAATATTTATAAACATTATGTATGTATTTTTATCCAAAAAAATAAAGCTTCCAGGGCTAGGTTTCTTGTGCAACTTTTTATTTTCAAGCTTTCGGTTTTGTCAGTCCTTCAACAGGAGTATCACTTTAACAAATTAATCATAAATACTATTTTTTATATACAGATTATTATTTACATATTTTAAATACTTATAATATAAAGAGAGAGAGAGAAATTATATATATATTTTTCATTTTAATTAGATTCTTTGTGATGAAAAACAACTTTTTGAAAATATACGTGCATGGTGGATAATGCGTGCTGGTTGATCGATATCTCGAGACTTCAAATTAAATTTAATAAATTCGTGAAATATTGTGTTATATATAGAAGAGTTCTTGCATCTATGGGAGAGTATTTGTATTATATGTGTATGAAATTGTTTAAAAACATTTTATTAATACTTTTATATAAACTTCGATATAAATATAATTCTCTGGATGTACCTGAGAGTTTTGAGAAATGCCATTTGGTACCAACCCCAATGAATGGGAAACCCATACTTGTACCTCTCAGTGTGAGTACAAATCCGATAGAGGACGGGCAACATCCTAATAGAATAACTAACACAAAAGATCTCCGAATGAAAGCGGGGATAAGCTTTCGGCATCATTTTTGTAATGAAAAAGGACAGTCTCTTGTCATTGGGGGATAGAAATCGTCCCAAAAGGCGGAAAAGACAAATTAATTTGGCCAACGGCATTGAGGGAAAAGGCACTGGCAAATCCACTTCTGTATCAAGTGCACTGCTGAGAAATCGATATGGACCAAATATCATAACAAATTGAAAATATTTATCCATATTGTCACCAAAGTCGAACTCGACTTGGTGGACGCTAACAACAACAAATAAAATCCATATTTTCGCTGAAATAAATCTCCGTGATGCTGTTTGAAACGATGACAACATAAACCTATAGCTTCGTGTTTCTATGTGAAGTGTGTATTTATATTTCTTCAAATATTATATTTCTGCACATATTATATTATAACAAAGTATTTATTATTTTATTAGTAGAGTATTATTTTTATTTTTATATTTTGCTCTACTCTGTACACTTCCCTCTTTTGCTTATCTTTTGTTTATCATTCTTAGTTTGTTCTTGCCTTAAATAAATTGCTGTCTTATCCTGAAGTTTTTGTCTTCCCTAATTTACCACGTGGCAATATTTATGTGTGTGACAAACGCAGGGAGCGATATAAATATAAGATTACAAATGTTTACCTTTTTTCCTAAACATTAAATACTCTTCTTAACTAAATTTATATTTATAATACGAAGAGTCTGGCCCATTTTATAATGAGGCAACGTTAAACGCTATAAATACAAGATATGTGAGCGGAAAATAAAAGAAAATTGTATTTTTTCTTGAAAATATCTATGTGATATCAAGTGTTTTTCTTTCCAACAACGACCTCAAATAAATAAAAACATGAATTATCTATATTTTATAAAAAACTATTTTCTCTATAATTTATTTCTGATAGTTAAATTAAAAGGAGCATGTTAATATACATAGAGCTAGGCTAATGGCCTGGGATATTCTCAAGTAAATGTTTTCTAATACTGTTACACCGGCTTAATAGGTTCATCACTCATGCTTCTTTCTTCATTCTTATTAAGTAGCGAGTGAGTTTCCATTATTTAATACAAAGGCAAAGAAGAAAAAATATTGAAACAATTACCTTTAAAAACAGCTAATCTATATATTTTATTGATGGATATAATATGGTTCAGAGGTCTTTGCTTTCTTCACTTCTGCTCACATTTCTACTCTTCCCGCGCAAATTTTCCAAGTGATGTGACGTGGCAACAGTTCTGTGCCAAATATGTATTATAACACACACTCCTGTAAAATATTTCGTGAAAATAATATCCACAATCACAAAATAGTTTAAAAGATAGAATTGTTGCATAGTTATAAATCATTAATAAAATAACACACTCAAGATGATAGAGCTCTCGATAATATATGATATGTTGATATAAATTACTATTTTGATACCTCTTGATAGTTGATAGAGACAAAAACTGATATTGGATAGAAAAAAACTTATTAAAAAAACCTAAAATATAACAACATATGACTTAGTAAAAATTAACGACATTCTGATATGCCTGCCGCCAATTACAGGTAAGAAATAGTTCCGCCTTTTATTTGCGGTTGTAATAAAGGAAATATGAAAATTAATATATAGAAAGTTCCTTTTCGAAATCAGTATATTAAGTCACATCAGAAAATAAAGAAAACAATTTACAGGCAATAAGATATTGGAAAATGATAAACATGCAGCGTCTATATATAGTGTCAGATAAAATATAGTTTGCGCATTTCTGCGAAAGCAGTACATATCATTCTTCAAGACTATCTTCAAATGAGTAAAGTTGTTTCCTTTGGGTGTTCCGATTATCAGATGACACGACGTAATTCATAGTGCCGAAAGATGCTCAAAAAGAGTGATATATTCATTATCTTACTATGTCAACAGCATCAGAATAGCAGATTGAAAATAACTAAATAATTTGATGATAACGATATAGTGTGTAAAGGTCTTTAAAAAAGTAAATCACTATCAATTTCTTCAGATTTGTCTTTTAGAGTATTCCTCGAAACACAATATGCATCTTAATGTGTATTTCATGTCTTAAATGATAAAATTTCAAAATGGTGGAAAGGCGGCTCGTTCTGACAAATAGTATTGGGACAATGTGCTTTGAACGTCGCATCAAAATATACATACATGGGATATCCTCTTATCCCTTCAATTTCTTTTACCTAAGTTGCCTTGAACTATAAAGGTATAGTCATTGCAGCGTTTGGGGGGCCGTTAGAGAGATTCCTTCAAAATCCAAGATAAATTCCTTTCACGCAATTATGCTTCAATCTGAACACATAACCGGCCTTAATATTAAATAGAATTGAGGATACCTTTCTTTGGCGATATTTAAACTTTCCGAGTTACGCTCCGGGTTATATTCTAAGGGCGGAAATAAATGACCTTGTTGCATAGTGAATGAATTAGAAGAAATAGACCCCAGTAGGCTAACTTCAATTTGTCTGGAATATTTATGGGATATATCACGGACTGCAAAAACAGAATATTGGTTTGATAAAAAGCGTGAAGGAGACACATTAAATAACGCCGGTTTCTCTTAGCTTGTTGGATGTACATATTACAATACTCTACAGAGAAAAATCTCTATATTTATCAGAACTACTCAAATAATTGTTCAAATAAAAGACACAATTTGATATTTGCGGAAGAGCGATTGCTCGAAGCATATTATATATTTATAATTATATTTAATTCTGCTGTCCTAAAAGCTTATGTCCATAGTTCTTCTAAAATACCCATTCCAAGAGTCTTACAACAGTCAACTATAAAAGGAAGTTCCAAAAATGCAATATAACAGCGGTATGGTAGATTAAACTGGCGAAACCGCTGGGAGGGTTCACCACTGATGAGCCAGGCCCTCCCTTTAATTTTTCCATCGCAGTAAGGACAGTAGAAATTGTTTTATTTTAAAAAGAATATTACGCCTCTAAAATAGTTTTGTAATTTGATAACAGATGGCGCGCTAGTGCATCGTAACATATCAGAACTATAATAGACCAATTTATACAGTTGGCCTATGCAAAAATAAGAAATTCTGACTCTATAATCACTATAAGCATTTTCACACATCAACTTCTATGGAATGTTACCTCAACGCTGATATCCCAATGGACTGAAAAGCGATTCTCTTTGTTGCCTAAGTGAGAATTATTTTAAAAATATATTTAAACATAATCACGCTATATTATTGAAATCTAAGAACTTAAAATGCACTCTGTTCAATAGTGAATTTACCCATGACTTTCTACACTACATTATTTACTGTCCAGGTTTGCAGGATGAGAACACCATTAAGTTCTTGTATGCCTTTCAACAATACAGTTCTGATAGAATATTTTTGTGGCCTAGGTCCAACATACACTGCGTGACATTGAAAATGGAACACCAAGAAATAGTGGCCAAAAATTTATGCAAATTTCATGGTAGACGCGCCTAACCGAGTTATGCAAATGATGTAAAATGCGCAGCTGGAGTAAGATATAAGGGAATGAACTTGCAGAAAGGACAGTATTCGTGTCGTTATTTCTTCAAGGAAAATCATTGTAGAAATTTTGTTCTTGTGTCAAAAGACACGTGTAATAACAGAGAATGCCAGGTCATCGTAAACGGAGGCAGTTCAAGCAGACAGACGCTTTTACGAGGGGCATGGTGATCGGACTGAAAAGGGCAGGTTGGTCCATACGTCAAATCGCAGCTGATACACACCTTGGTGCGTCCACGGTGCACCGACTGTGGAGAAGATGGTTGGAACAAGGAAATGTGGCAATATATAGGAATGTCGGTGCAACCAGAGTTACGTCAGCACGTGTGGATCGGCGTATCCTTCGACCAGCAGTGGCGGCCCCACAAGCCACTTGTACCGCCATCCTGCAACATGTGCAAGACACCCTAGATCATTCCATCTCGACCAGAACCATTTCCCGTCGATTGGTTGCTAATGGCTTGCACTCATGCCGTCCGCTAAGAAGACTGCCATTGACCCCACCGAATAGGCGCCAACGTTTGGAATGGTGCCGGGCTAGAACGACGTGGATGACGGAATGGCACAGGGTCATGTTCTCAGATGAGTCGCGTTTCTGCTTGTCCAGTGATAGTCGCCGTGTACGCGTGTGGCGTCGACGTGGAGAAAGGTCCAATCCGGCAGCAATTGTGGAACGCCCCACCGTGCGACAACGTGGAATCATGGTTTGGGGCGCAATCGCGTATGATTCCAGGTCACCTTTACTTCGTATTCAGGGCACTATGACGGCCCAACGATACGTTGATGATGTGCTGCGACCGGGGACACTCCCCTACCTTCAGGGGGTACCCAATGCCCTTTATCAGCAGGATAACGCCCGACCGCACACTGCTCGCATTAGCCAACAAGCTCTGCAAGATGTACAGATGCTTCCCTGGCCACCGTACTCTCCTGATCTCTCACCAATCGAGCACGTCTGGGACATCATTGGACGCCGTTTGCATGCCTTGCCACAGCCGCGTTCAGAAGACGAACTGTGGCAAATGGTTGAGAGGGAATGGAGAGCCATCCCTCAGGACGCCATCCGTACTCTGATTGACTCTCTACCTAGACGTGTTGCTGCGTGCATCGCCGTCCGCGGTGGTCCTACTTGCTACTAAGCCGACGCCGTTCTCGCTCTGTATTATGACTATCATTTTGAAATATAGATCACTTATTGTTCGCCCCTGTCTCTCTCTCTGTCTGCCTAGTTTCATCACTTTCTGGCCACTATTTCTTGGTGTTCCATTTTCAATGTCACACAGTGTATATCCTGCAGTCATGAACCCTCAAACTGAAACTGGATTCATCAGAAAAATGACCGAATGCCATTCTTGAGCCCAAAGACGTATCTTTTCTCGCCAGCTGAGCTTGTAGCTTCTGTGCTGGCAGATAGTTTAATTATTAATAAAAACCGGCGACAACGGATATATGTTTTGATAAGACGGTTATTAATAGTGTTCCGAGATGGTACAAATTAAATCTGCAAATGTAGATTTACTAGAACTATTTGAATCATTGATACAGTCGTTGTTCTTTGTGTGCTACAACCACCTTTTGAATCCTTCTATCCTCTCTGACCACTGAGACCAAATCCTCACAACAGTACTTCGATTGCGGTTTACTCTCACAGTACTTTTCCTAGTCGAAATTTCACCTTTTCTGAGGCCTATGATTCTGCCTCTTGTAAAATCAGAAATTTGCTTGTGCGACGCCTATAATTTTCTGCCTTGGCATTCTTCATATCAAATATGATATTAAAAATAAATTAAAAAGCCAAATATAAGTTTAATGATACACTAAGAGGCTATTTAAAAACCATTTCATTAATAAACGCTAGGCTATTTTTTATTCCCTCCTATACAAGTTACGGTTTCAGAAAATTAATAATTTGTATGCCTCATTATTCCTTTCAAGTATAAAAATTTGCTAAAGTGTTTATACGCGATATATATATATATTTGTGATCAGTGTAGATAGTAGCAGCCAAAAACTTCAAAGATTTAGCAAATTGAATATTGTATATCGATAAACAAGTTATAAAACGATATCTTGCGATGTATTGCAAACAAGATGACTGACGATACGATAAGAATATAAGGAGTATTAAACGAGATATTGGTGACCTCTATGGTCACTAGAGGTAGAGCTCAAACTGACCCTATTGAAGATAACGAGAATCGCATACGATACACCTGAAACAGGCCGGTCAAGCGCGAAGTAAATTCCTTTTTGTACCAACGTCCACGTGCAGGTATTATGAATTATAAATGATTCATTGATATATTAAATGCTACAATATTCAACTTTACTTTATTGCGAAGGAGATATGCTCAAAAATGGCATTTCAAATTACCAAAGTCTTTTTGAGCATATCTCTCACTAAATAAAAGTTGAGAATATATATTGTAACATTTAATATATCACACGCGCGATGAATAAGTTATATATAATTTATAATACCTGAACTTTTTACTGTAGAAAAAGTCTTTACCGACACATTATTTCTCCATATACGACAAAACTATTCTTTTCATTTTAGTTATTTAGATTTCTTGTAAATATTTAAAAAAACATCATTATAAAAGCAGTTTCCTATCATGTATGCGACAGTGTTGTGTGTGTGATTTCTATTCAATATTTCATTAACACTTTGACTATATATAAAAGGGAGTATAGAGAAAGGTGAAAGTTAAAAAATGTATTGTAATAGAAAAATAGTTTTAAAAATATATTGAAATTGATTTTTTGATTAAAAAAATACAAAATTGAAGCAAAAAGTGTCTAACAAAAAATACACTTAAATTTATCTCAATGTTTACAAATGGATTACGTTCAAAGTGGCTCTACAAATAAAGACATTGAAAGGATATATAGGTAAAAATGATAATAACAGATTGCATATTGACAGTTTCTCTTTCTACAAAATTTATTAGAATTATTATTGCAACAAAAAAGATTTCTAAAGAAATGAATTAGTCAAAACATCAATTTTTAAAAAGAGTCGAATATAATGAAATGTTTGGTATTAATTGATTTGGTAATTTAGAAATTTATGGTATATCTATATATATTAAAATCAATGTTTGTATGTTTGTTTGTTTGTTTGTATGTCCGGTATACAAATTCGCAGTAGTTCACTAATTCAACCCAAAATTTCCATACATAGGTAAAAAGATACGGGAAAGACGATAGGCTATTTTAAAAAAATATATAAACAATTATTAAAACTATATATTCAAATTATTCTACCTAGCTCACGAACAGCGCCCTCTATCAAAGATTAGATTAAATTATGCGGATGCAAACAAATAGATAATGCTAATAACAAACAATTATAAAAAAAAAATCTTATCTAAATATATATCACTCGGGTAGATATGCACACGGGTCAATCCCGGGGCGAAGCTCGGGTCACCCGTCTAGTTCTTTAATATTTTTAACCTAGCGATTCACCAACAGATATAATCAATCCATATATCAAAATCTTATATGATCCGGACGCTCTAGTTCCAAAGGTTCGGTGTTATCAGAGTCCATGGTGACAGATGTCCGTCTAACCAACACCACCACCAGTGGGGAAGTGCCATAAATACAATAAGGACACCTTGGAGTGAGTTGTTTATAAAGAGATTAATCGTTTTGCCGCTCCGAGCAGTGATAAACCTCCGGAGATTTATGTGGACCGTGGAGCAATTAACGCCGCCTGCTTTAATTAGCATCTTAAAGATTCAGAGAGAAGATTGTGTCAGCTTGGACTCCAATCGCCTGGTTCAAATACCTGCAGGAATTGTCTTGTAGACAACGGAGGAATCCAGCGTTGCTAGGTAGCATGCAAAACTTCCGCCGTGTTGCAGGATCGAAATCTGGGAGCCATCGACATCTTAATTATCTTGAATTTGGCCTCTAACACGACAGTGCCTAGTTGATCCTTTAAATATATGCACACACAAACTTCTGAATATTTATTCACTACGCAACTATTTAACAAATAATTTATAATGTTTAAATTGCAAACTCTCTAATCACAATATTCGTCTCAATTATTCTATATTTAGAAAGGTAAATGTTTCGTTGCTTTCACCATATTTACTAAAAAACATAGCCGAAAGAGCCAAGTCATACTATAAATGTACTATCATATGAAAAAAATATAATTTTTGGAAAAAAATTCAAAAATCTATAAAAAATATTTGCAATAAGTTTGTTTATTCACATAATACCACGAACCTTCGAGCTCTCGTTCTACTACGAAAATATTTTTGAACTAAAAGCGAAACGCAGGAAGGCGAGATTTTCATGATTTTTATTGATACGCAAGATAATATATATGTCGAAGAAGGAATCAAAGTTTTAGGCGTCGGGTTTCTTTATTTGTGCGGTTGACGTCATAGTCCAAACGCTTTCTGATTATACCGCATAGATAAAGAAACCCGTCGCCGAAAACTCTGGTTCCTTCTTCGAGATGATGTCTGGCGATTCCTTCTTTTGTAATATGTAGGATTGAATTGCTCAGGAATTTCGATTATTTTGTTGATGCTGTTCTAGTTCTAGAAAATAGGTTTTTCAACGATTACATCTTTCTGATTTGGAAATTGTATGGTCCTATATAATGGTAGATGAAGTTAATAGTCCGCGTTCTGCCCGGAGGAGGGCGAGAGCTCGAATGTTCGCGGTTTTGCTAAAATGCAAATTTATTAAAATTGTTTCTAAGAATCTATATTGTACTATTATAGAGCATTTTTATTATAATTAAAGAATTTTATATGAATAATGAATCTTTTGAATGGATATATATATTTATGAATACAATTAAAGTATAAATGAGTGTGTTTACTTGTTTGCAATGAAAATTTCGCATAATATTCGACCATCTCTGTATGAACTTTGTGAGGGTATTGTGTTATATCTGGAAGCTGTAATCTTATTTACAAAGCAAAAAAAAAAAAATTGAAAAGTTTGCCCTCAAAATAAAATAATATTTTACTATTTTAATTACATTGCCTTTAAATATATGCAAGATACTTTCATCAAAAATCCTTCGAATTTTTGTAAATAAAAAATAATACAAGATCAAAAGTTTATTTATCAATCGTCGAAATAATTTCCATCCGTATATAAACATCTATACAAAGCAATAACGCGCCATCTATATACACCGCGTGACATTGAAAATGGAACACCAAGAAATAGTGGCCAGAAAATTATGCAAATTTCAGGGTAGACGCGCCTAACCGAGTTATGCAAATGATGTAAAATGCGCAGCTCTTGTGCGCACATGGAGTAAGATATAAGGGAAGGAACTTGCAGAAAGGACAGTATTCGTGTCATTATTTCTTCAAGGAAAATCATTGTAGAAATTTTGTTCTTGTGTCAAAAGACACGTGTAATGACAGAGAATGCCAGGTCATCGTAAACGGAGGCAGTTCAAGCAGACAGACGCTTTTACGAGGGGCATGGTGATCTGACTGAAAAGGGCAGGTTGGTCCATACGTCAAATCGCAGCTGATACACACCTTGGTGCGTCCACGGTGCACCGACTGTGGAGAAGATGGTTGGAACAAGGAAATGTGGCAATTTATAGGAATGTCGGTGCAACCAGAGTGACGTCAGCACGTGTGGATCGGCGTATCCTTCGACAAGCAGTGGCGGCCCCACAAGCCACTTTTACCGCCATCCTGCAACATGTGCAAGACACCCTAGATTATTCCATCTCGACCAGAACCATTTCCCGTCGATTGGTTGCTAATGGCTTGCACTCATGCCGTCCGCTAAGAAGACTGCCATTGACCCCACCGAATAGGCGCTAACGTTTGGAATGGTGCCGGGCTAGATCGACGTGGATGACGGAATGGCACAGGGTCGTGTTCTCAGATGAGTCGTGTTTCTGCTTGTCCAGTGATAGTCGCCGTGTACGCGTGTGGCGTCGACGTGGAGAAAGGTCCAATCCGGCAGCAATTGTGGAACGCCCCACCGTGCGACAACGTGGGATCATGGTTTGGGGCGCAATCGCGTATGATTCCAGGTCACCTTTACTTCGTATTCAGGGCACTATGACGGCCCAACGATACGTTGATGATGTGCTGCGACCGGTGACACTCCCCTACCTTCAGGGGGTACCCAATGCCCTTTATCAGCAGGATAACGCCCGACCGCACACTGCTCGCATTAGCCAACAAGCTCTGCAAGATGTACAGATGCTTCCCTGGCCACCGTACTCTCCTGATCTCTCACCAATCGAGCACGTCTGGGACATCATTGGACGCCGTTTGCATGCCTCGCCACAGCCGCGTTCAGAAGACGAACTGTGGCAAATGGTTGAGAGGGAATGGAGAGCCATCCCTCAGGACGCCATCCGTACTCTGATTGACTCTCTACCTAGACGTGTTGCTGCGTGCATCGCCGTCCGCGGTGGTCCTACTTGCTACTAAGCCGACGCCGTTCTCGCTCTGTATTATGACTATCATTTTGAAATAAAGATCACTTATTGTTCGTCCCTGTCTCTCTCTGTCTACCGAGTTTCATCACTTTCTGGCCACTATTTCTTGGTGTTCCATTTTCACTCTCACGCAGTGTATAGCGAACGAAGACATTAAGACGCGAATGTTTCTTTTTACAAATAAATCAAACTTCTACTGTCCTTACTGCGATGAAAAAATATTGAGAGGGCTTGGCTCATCAGTGGTGAACCCTCCCAGTCGTTTCGCCAATTTAATCTACCAGACCACTTCTTTAGAATTCTAATATTGTATTGGACCATTCTGATTTTATATGCTACACTGAAGGGCAGAATCTCAGAAATGGTATTTAATCAAACTATGGACAAAAGCTTTTAGGACAGTAGAATTACATTCAAATATTTGCATCGAGCAATGCTCTTCCGCAAACAATAAGGACAAGTTAGGCATAAATTAATACAAAGCAATAACGCGCCACCATTTATACATAACGAATGAAGACATTAAGAAGCGAATGTTTCTTTTTCACAAATAATTCAAACTTCTACTGTCTTTACTGCTATGAAAAATTTAAAAATATTTGAAAATATAATTCTACTGTCCTAAAAGCTATGTCCATAGCTTGATTAAATACCATATGGTACTTATATATACATATATACCAATGGTACTTCAGATTCTGCCCTTCAGTGTAGCAAATAAAAGCAGAATGATCCAATACAATATTAGTGCTCTAAAGAAATCGTCTGGTAGATTAAATTGGTGAAACCGCTGTGAGGGTTCACCACTGATGAGCCAAGCCCTCCCAATATTTTGTCATCGCAGTAAGGACAGTAGAAGGTTGATTTATTTGTGAAAAGAAACATTCACGTCAATGTCTTATTCGTTATAAACATATATGCCATCTCGGTTCCCAATTTTCATAGCATTTTTATAATTGTCTTCTTTTAAGCCTGTAAGAAACTTTGTGTTTTCTATTATTAATTATCGTGACTCGAATCGCTACACTTTAAAAGGCATATAGGAAAAAAATCATTTGGCGCATGATCCTTGAATATAGGCCTGAGGGAGTACAGGAACCTTGTTCTTGGCAAAGAAATTAAAAACTGCAACAGTCTATGAGGTCTGACTTTGGTAGACCCCAAAATTCGCCCAACTTCTTTTACAATTTCACATTGTCGTGAATAATAGAATAAACTAATCAATTGAAAGATCCGTTATCCACAAATGCTCAATTTCCCAATTTTCGATTTTCCTCAAATTCATATGCAATTTAGTTGATGTTTTTTCTGTTCTCTCTCTTTACGTCTTCCGATCCTTGAACAATTTTTACATTGAGCTTCGTCCACCTTTAAAGCGGCTATATCAATCAAAAACTCCGATCTTCCTTAAAAGCATGCATCACAATACCTTTCAAAGTTTCTTGAAATAAAAGACACTTCGGCCAGTGAATCTTTTTATTGTCTCGACGTTTCGACAAAAATCTTTTGTCCTCGTCTGGAGCGAACAAAAATTAAAACATTAGGCAAAGCGTTAGAAATTATTCTAAGGCTGCAAGGGCGTTCTCACGCGATATTCGAAATTTTGTACACATCTAAAGCACGAGTCAAAAACAAATATTTAACTCACAAAAGACTATGATCTTTTAAATAAATTATTTAAATATTTATAATGAGAAATTATAAAACAAAAATATATATAAAAATCAAATAATATTTACAAAGATTTTACAATAGTATAAATAAATCTTTTTCTATTATGTACAATTTATACCTACCATTTTAACTAATCTTTAAATTTAAAAACGAATTGTACTGTTGCGGAATATCTTCAAATATATTTATAGATCTATAAATATATTTGAAGATATTCCGCAACAGTACAATTCGTTTTTAAATTTAAAGATTAGTTAAAATGGTAGGTATAAATTGTACATAATAGAAAAAGATTTATTTATACTATTGTAAAATCTTTGTAAATATTATTTGATTTTTATATATATTTTTGTTTTATAATTTCTCATTATAAATATTTAAATAATTTATTTAAAAGATCATAGTCTTTTGTGAGTTAAATATTTGTTTTTGACTCGTGCTTTAGATGTGTACAAAATTTCGAATATCGCGTGAGAACGCCCTTGCAGCCTTAGAATAATTTCTAACGCTTTGCCTAATGTTTTAATTTTTGTTCGCTCCAGACGAGGACAAAAGATTTTTGTCGAAACGTCGAGACAATAAAAAGATTCACTGGCCGAAGTGTCTTTTATTTCAAGAAATATGAATGCCGGCCAGGCAGCCTCTACCTTTCAAAGTATTACTAACGTTTCTCTAGATGGAATCTAATTTTATAAACAGAAAGAATGCATATTTGTTTATCAGAAATTTTAGGCATCAGAAAATCGCCGATATTACACTGATAGCGCAAAATTCTATAAATATTCTTTCGTTCCCATATAAATAAATAATGAGAACGAAGTAATATTTGTAGAAATGAGTGCTTTTGATTTTTAAGGCTTACGTATAAAAGGTTCACGAATTGAAAAAACTTGCTTATTTTTTTGCTCCACGATCAAATTTAAAAAAATATATTAATTCCTGTGATTTAATGAAGTTTCTTATCACTCTTTGTGCCTATCATTCTTTGTATTTTGAAACAATGTGACTATACACCTCTTTAAAGATTGTGAGTAATAAAATTATTCGTAGAACTATCTATAAACATAATTGTCTCTATGTTACACTTATCTAACTTTGTCGGATAGTTGAAACACGCTCTGGAATATATTCAAAACATTTTAAGATTATAATATAGAAAATTCTAAACTATTATAGACGCGTATAATTCTTTTAAAAATTAAACAATTTCTACTGCCCTTACTGCAATGGAAAAATTAATGGAAGTGCCTGGCTCATCAGTGGTGAATTCTCCCAGCGGTTTCGCCAGTTTATTCTACCATGCCGCTGTTATATTGCATTTTAGAGTGATACTGATGATAGATTCTTGGAATGGGTATTTTAGATGAACTATGGACATAAACTTTGAGAACAGCAGAATTACATACAATTAATATATATAGGCTTACGAATTTTTTAGACTGCAAACTGGTGTATAAAATGTGAATAATAATTATATATAAGAATATCTTTATTTCTCTCAACAATTTTCGAAGAGGCGTATAATCATATAATGTTGCAAAATACAAAGAATAATTTTATTATATATTTTCTGTTTATGAAAATGAAAAAATGATATTGAAAAAATTATATTTAAAAAATATTTATGAAAAATAACATTAGAAATCGGCGTATGAAACCTTGATAAATATTAAAATATACAAGTATCAGAGTCATCAACAATCAATTCTGTCATCGTTTGCTTTTGTGAATGGAATAAATACCCAAATATGGCCATTTCTTATAAGCATCGGTGGTTCAGTTGTAGAATGCTCGCCTGCCACGCGGGCGGCCCGGGTTCGATTCCCGGCCGATGCATTTTTTTACAATTTTTAAAACTCATTTATATTATTAAAATATACAAGTATCAGAGTCATCAATTCTGTCATCGTTTGCTTTTGTGAATGTATGTAAATAATGTATTTCATATTTTAAATTAATTTTTGTTCTGGCTTTATTTGTTTAAATCTCTTTTTAAAAATCGTTTAAAATGCAGTCGCAATCATTAGCGAACACATATGTTTGTCTAATATTTCCATATGCTCTTTTATTTTTTTACAGAAAAATATTTACATGCCAGTATTTTGGATTAATTTTTTTATAAACCTATTTTTTTTAATTCTTACTAAGAAGATGGGCATCGCAGTCAGGATTATTTACATTCAATCACTCAACTCAGGCAATTTCAAAGGTTAATGGGGGTTTGGTGGAAAAGCTGCCGTCTATTTAAACTATCTTAATTTTGAAACAAATAAATGGATTGCAAAAAAAATATTTAAATCAAATACCTAAACACTAATATGATACAATTTTTGTCATTACACGCTTTTTTACCTGAAGTTTATGTGTTTTTTTTCTGTATTGCCATTCTATGGCACTTCTACTATTTATTATTGATGTACTTTCAGTATGAAGGATACTTCACTCGGGGGATTTCTCGGGCGAAGCCGGTTTATTCTTCTAGTGTTTATATATTTATAATGACCAATAACAAGAGGAGTCTTTTTGGTTTTAATTGTGAACGCTTTTTTTTTTAAATAAATGTGATATTTCGGAAATCCGAAAGTCTATTTTTTAAAAACAGATTAACGCCATAGATGTGCATTAGCGTAGTACTTCCAGGGGATGCTGATTGATTCATCTGGGGTTTTAATAAATAACGTATAGTTCCGGCGTATTTCTATCTTTCTAATAATCCTACTTTTATCTATTATTGATGTTCAGATTTTTTTTAAAAGAATAATTTTCTCGTTTTGCATGGATTTTATATTTTAATTCTTGTTCTATTCTGGGATATATGAGGTTAATGATGGAATGCTCAAATAGTAGAGATAATGGTCTATTGCTTCGTATACAGGATTTATGCTGTTTCACTTGTTCTTGAAACTACTTCCCAGTTTCACCATGTGTATTTAAATGGGAAGGAGCTGCATGGGAATTTGCGAATTACATTGTTTTCTGCTTCAGTGATGGCTATAGGTTTGTTGTAGGAATGGCGTAGGGTTGTTCATAATTGTCTGCTGTATCGGGTTGATATGCCGAGTAGTTTATGGACCCTTGCGATTTTCTCTCCTGGCTGTAGGGAAAAAATGTAGAAGCTGTTTTGGGCAGGAATTGATAGTATTTTGTAGAGTTTGGTTTGCGGGAATGTCTTTTACTAAAATTGGCTGGGAATGAGTTTCTAATTAAAGTTTTGATTAGTTTGGATTGTTTACTTTTCAGATATTGTATTTTACTGCAATGTGTATGTATTCGCTTTGTAAGAGTTTTGTCTAAAGTGAAATTTGACTAAATAAGCCAAATGAATAAAATTTTAGAAAAATTCCTGTATTTATAGATCTCCGCTAGGCGGCTAAGTAGAGCAGTCGCAGAATTCTTCGTCTCCCGATAAGTATTTTTCAATTTATTATTTAGCTTTTATATTACTTCTCCTGTTTCCCTATAAGAATATTTGATAGGTATTCTATAATTTATATTTTTTTTAAGGATTATGAAAATGATTTCATTCTCGCATATCCATCCTCAATCTGATTATTTTAGCAAAAGAAACCTTTCTAATAGCTAAATGTGTAAATTCAAGCAGTGAAACCTTTATTTGTTATGAAAAGGAGAGAATCCTAGGGAAACCTTATATTACAAAACATTATAAGAAGCCGAAACTCTTTTAATCTGCCATAATTAAAGAAGCTTTCGGATAAGTCCTTCTTCAGCTAATTAAAACGTATAAACAAGGTAATGGAGAAAGATTATATATCATTTTGAAAGAGGAATTTATGCAAATACAGGACATTAGTTTAAGAATTTACATACTTGAAAATATATTTTTGAAGCATTAACTATGAATAGGTTATTGAATTTAATGAAAAGAAAAAATAGAATGAAGTTTGTTGTGTTCTGTGTGTGACTATTGTTTTATATTCTTATATTAAAGTTTTTTAAGATAGAAGAGGAACGTATTGTGATGGTAGCTGTATAATCTTGTTCATTGCTTTGGGGTGCTTCATGGTTTCTATTGTTTCAAGAATGAGGCTTTGGGTTTTGATTGTGAGATTCTTATGGAGGATTCTGGTGCTATTGAAGTCTGGAGTATGTTCTGTTTCTCTGATGTGGTGAACTATTAAGGAGTTTGGGTTCTGCTTAGAAATATTCCTTCGGTGTTTTTGAGGTTTCACCAATGTAGACACGGAAGTACGGCAGGGATCTGGTAAACTAAGTCTTTTTCTCGTTTCTGATTGATGCTTTTGGTGATTGGGTTTCTTAGAATTGAGGCAATGGAGGGTGAACTTCTAAATATTGTAGCATGCCGATTTCTTTTTTTAGTTTGTGGGCTATTGCAATTGTGGAGTCAGAATATGACAAGTATCAGGTGGAGATAAACTGACTGGAGTTATTTTTGGGGGATTCAAGGTCTATATATATATTTTTATTTTAATGAAAGAAGGTGGATATACAGATTGTTAGAAGTTGGTTTTCGATGAAATCAAGTTCTCTATTGTATCTTATTTTGGATTTACAGTGGGTAAAGGCTCATTTCCTCAAGGTGCGCATTACTGTTATTTTGTAAGAGATGAAAGAATTGAGCATTTGCACGTGAGTATTGCGTTGGAAGGTTTATATGTTTGCGCTGGAAAAGACACCCGTAGATACAGTATATTGATGCTCTTAATTATGTCATGTATTGAGCCAAATCTAGGACTCAAACCTACAAGACAAACAATATTAGCATTAGGCAAAAATAAAAACACGTATGAAATAATTGAATGGGATAAAAAATGAGGTTATATAGACTTGCTTAGGTGGAAAAAGGGCTGATCTGAAGAGAGACGATTGGAGGCTTTTGAGACGAATCATGTTCTATTTTTTATTTCGAATATTTACGTCTCTTATTCGAAATAAGATTTAGAATTAAAGAACGAGATAGTGAGAAGTTTAATTTTCAGTTACTTCAAGTATGTAAAGACGCAAAGAGAGACACAAATTTAAGAAGATATTAGGATAGAACAATGTCGATAATATTGTCAAGAAAAGCTAATTAACCGCTTCTTATTGAAATGCCTGATTACAAGTAACGAATCCAGTTCTTTAGAAATTATTTTAGACTCAATGACACAAAAATATTTTAAAACATATTATTCTGCATGTGTTAGAAACAATATTATTGTTTGCAAGTGAAGAAAGCCCGTGACTAAGGCAATTGTCTCCAAACTGAGAGATAACAGGCTAATTGTCCGTGGCATAAACACTTTGTGTCAAATAGCCGCATTATCAGCCCTAGTGGGGATGTAATATAGCAGTCTATGGATATCAACTATACTGTACCACAGTTGAATCTATTTTTACAGCTAAAAAAACGTCTCAAAATAAACATCTACGACAATCTAGACCCACATTAACAACTACTTTTTTAAACTAAAAGTATTTTAGAATTTAATTCCAAATTCCTCAAAAGTATGTGCTGGAATATATAAATGTTTTTTAAAGGATAAGTTATGTTTTATCGATCTTTAACTATCTTAAAGAATCTGATATTTTCGCTTTGTCTGGAGCATGGTGTTCCTCAGTGTTGAATCTCCCATTGGAAAATTTTAAGTTTTACGAATCACTGGCTATAGGGTTCTTGAATAGAACTACTCAGGCGGTATCATTATTGGATATGGGAAAAAGTTTCAAAGATTACTTGAAATAGGATGGACATTGAACCACGGTAATTTCGCTCTATTTTAAATCTGACTAATCCCTTGGTTTCCCCCGTTTTGCTTGCTCTTAATGAAGGAATACTTGAACTGTAAAAATATTTATTTCGGTATATAGAAAAATAGATTAATAAATGTGTATAGATAATCTTAAGTGGCGACATTAATGTATGGAGTACTAACTTGGGAGATTTCCACAATTGAATAGATATCCCAACTCTGCTTTCAACCAAATATATTTTCAAAGGTAAGTCAAACCTCCCATTTGGAATTATTTTTAGATAATCTAGACATTAAAAAATTGATACTATAATAAACGGTAGGTCTGCCGGAGACACAAATCGGAATTTTACTTTTGTATAGAATTGTGACTCCTCGGCCATTGATCTGTCTATTGAATTTTCTACTATTATGGGTCACATCGTTGATTTTTATATTGAGTGTACACCGTGTTCAAGTAATATACCAATTATCACAAGAAAGTAGATATATTATCTATATAATCTGTTAAAATTATAAAAAAAAGCTACAACTATATATTTAATACTAAGCAATAACGCGCCATCTATACATATAAAATGAAAGAATTTAAAAGCACGAATGTTTCTTTTATACACAATACAAACTTCTACTGTCCTTTATATATATATATGGCGCGTTATTGCTCAGTATTAATTTATGCCTAACTGGCCTTGTCTTTATTGTTTCCGGAAGATCATTGCTCGATGCAAATATTTGAATGTGATTCTACTGTCCTATAAGCTTATGTCCATAGTTTTCTTGAAAACCATTTCTGAGATTCCATCCTTCAGTGCTGCGTATATAAGCAGAATCGTCCAATACAGTATTAGAGCTCTGAGAAGTGGTCTGGTGAATTAAATTGGCGAAACCGCTGGGATGGTTCACCACTGATGAGCCAAGCCCTCCCAAAATATTTTTAATCGCAGTAAGGACAGTAGAAGTTTGTATTGTGTATAAAAGAAACATTCGTGCTTTAAAATCCTTTCATATTATACGTATATATTTCGCCTATCTGTCGTGATCGATTGGAAGGGTGCAACTGTTATTCATGTAAGCTTCGAAAAGAATTCGTTCCAGCCAAGTGGGCGAGCGCACGCGGCGTGCCGTAGCATTCGCCCGCGAGGGCTCTCCCGTTTATTTTGTACAGTGTATTTATAGATGGATGAATTTGTATTTGCATTTTAACACAAGCTTAACATATTTACCGTTTAACATACTTATTTTCGCGAAAAGAAATTATTCCTCTTGGGTATTAGGCAAATTATGGCATATATATTAAAAAAAACCGTTAGACCCTAGAAAATGCACCTATTTGTGACTAACCTACATGATATATCGAGCGTTCACTTCATCTTAGATTGATCTACAAGTCAATTGGCTTTCCACAAAGATAATAGAAACCATTACACATGCCGATATAGTCTTTGAAATGAAACCTGGAACCGCTAAATCAAAACCATGGTTCGCCAGGGATTGTTATTTAGCCTAAATATTATAAGAAGGATGCTTAGAAAAGGTTTACATCAAATAATGAGGCTACATACAGGGATCTGTTCATTATTAAAAATATAAATATACAACATTTATGAAACCTAAAAATAATTCTTTTTTTTTTCAATAAAATCCATAACTTCCTAAATTATATCAAGGATTATATTAAGTTTTGAAGGACTATTTCACTTTTTAAGTATATAATGCTATGCTAAATTATTATTTAGTTCGTTACCCAAACCTCTAAGTATTTACCCAGATCTCTCTCATATTGACCAAAGTCTAGACTGCAAAATCGTTTATGGGGAAGTTATTAACGAAACGTCAAAATTATAAAATGACATGGCTTAGAAATTGACAAAATATTCACAATCAATCTATTAAGGCATAAGCAAAGGAGATAGAATATCTATTATTATTTTAAAATAATAACCGAACATTGACAACAGGATCTGTTTCCTTACTGTGGCCTCAAACATAAATTCATCCAATTTTTAAAACAGTAATCCAAATACTCTTTCAAACTAGAGAGGTATCGCTTTAATAACCAACACAGCGACACTATTCGCCTCAATACAATATGTAATACTATTTTTGGCAATGTTTTTCTTTTCATATATATATATGCAATAAAATAAAATATATATGTTTGTGAAAAAAAAACACATTTCCAAAAATATTTATTACAATTTTTTTATCGATAGATGAAAATTGAATTTATAAAAATTCGCATCTCAATATTGAAAAAAAGGACTGAGAAAATGGATTTAGGACAAGAAAATTATACCTGAAAACCAAGCGATTTAGAAAGGGTTATTCCTGTGTCTGGATAACATTTTTACTATTACTTTACTCTTACTTCTCTTATTCATATGATATTAGTGTCGGGAAAAAAACTATATGTTTTTTGTTGAGCCTAGAAAAGCTTTCAACACTGTCTCGCATATCCTGCTGTGGAGAAAATTAGCTACTCTAGAAGTAATGCTTTTCGTCAATTTCTTGTAAAATTATCAGGAGCAAATGATAAAATGTTAATATGGAATGGATTGTTCAGATATTTTATTAAAATACGTTCAAGAGTCTTCCAAGGTGAACTGGGCAAGCAGCCAGATGAAGGCATAAAGGTTTATGTTTGTATTTTTAGGCTTCTGGTAAAAACTAGAGTAGATTAGGTCAGCAGTTGGTGTTAATTTGATATCGAGGAATGGCAATGAGCTGTTCTCCTCATTTCAAACTGTAAACTTTTAAAAAGGTTTTATGTTTTTTATATACTGGAGGATGATTGTAATATATATATCTACTTATATATTTGCCTTATTCTGTCTGTTTGTCTGTATGTCTGAAGCTCACGGATAGAATGCGCGCCCATTGGCTGCCAGCGAACACGTGGCCTCCCTGCCCCCCTCTAGACAACCCTGTTATCAGCTGTGCGATACATACACCTGTCTATAGCGGCCACTCTAGACAACCCTGTTATCAGCAGTGTGCTACATCCACCTGTCTAAACAGACCACTCTGTCTATAGCGGCCACTCTAGACAACCCTGTTATCACCAGTGTGTTACATTCACCTGTCTATACAGACCACCCTGTCTATAGCGGTCACTCTAGGCAACCCTGTTAACAGCAGTGTGATACATACACCTGTCTATACAGACCACCCTGACTATAGCGACCACTCTAGACAACCCTGTTATCAGCTGCCTGTCTATACAGACCACCCTGTCTATAGCGGTCACCTTAGGCAACCCTGTTACCATCAGTGTGTTACATTCACCTGTCTATACAGACCACCCTGTCTATAGCGGTCACCTTAGGCGACCCTGTTATCAGCAGTGTGATACATACACCTGTCTAAACAGACCACTCTGTCTATAGCGGCCACTCTAGACAACCCTGTTATCACCAGTGTGTTACATTCACCTGTCTATACAGACCACCCTGTCTATAGCGGTCACTCTAGGCAACCCTGTTAACAGCAGTGTGATACATACACCTGTCTATACAGACCACCCTGACTATAGCGACCACTCTAGACAACCCTGTTATCAGCTGCCTGTCTATACAGACCACCCTGTCTATAGCGGTCACCTTAGGCAACCCTGTTACCATCAGTGTGTTACATTCACCTGTCTATACAGACCACCCTGTCTATAGCGGTCACCTTAGGCGACCCTGTTATCAGCAGTGTGATACATCCACCTGTCTATACAGACCACCCTGTCTATAGCGACCACTCTAGACAACCCTGTTATCAGCTGCCTGTCTATACAGACCACCCTGTCTATAGCGGTCACCTTAGGCAACCCTGTTATCATCAGTGTGTTACATTCACCTGTCTATACAGACCACCCTGTCTATAGCGGTCACCTTAGGCGACCCTGTTATCAGCAGTGTGATACATCCACCTGTCTATACAGACCACCCTGTCTATAGCGACCACTCTAGACAACCCTGTTATCAGCTGTGTGATACATCCACCTATCTATACAGACCACCCTGTCAATAGCGACCACCCAAGACAACGTTTTTAAAATATATTCGCACTCGGGTAAACCCCGGGCGTTGCCCGGGCCATTCGTCTAGTATATATATAAACTGTAATGATCTGTAATATATTGTCTATCTGATTCATGTAATTATATTTGCAATCCTCATGAAATTGGGCTACCCATGTCCCTGCTTGAAGTATAGATTGTTGTAGGTGAAGTAGCTATGTAATAAGCAGAGTTCGGTCAGTTATAGGGTGGAATCTGTTGAAATATTTTAATTAACTAAGTTTATTAAATATACAACAGACTGAAACTAGCCACGTACGCGTTTCAGGCTGTTGGTCTTCGTCAGCGATGTGCAAGCTGTACCTCATAATGAGTAAGGATTATGATTCAATATGTTGTGTTGATAATTATAAATAAAAATATATTACAAGTATAAATATATACAAAAAATAATAATATAAAAATAATAAATAAATAATTTAGGAAGATATAAATTCTCTATAAATTTCTGGTAGGTCAATTTTCCGATTTCTGCTTTTTGAATCTTTTTTAGAGGCTTAGCTTTCTAAAAATAATCTGCAGTGCTTTTCTTTAATATTCTGGTATAAAATAGATGCTTTGTCAAATTCGGGTATATGACTATTGTTTAGCGCATGGTCTACTAGGGTGGATAATGGTTTATGGATACGTAGAGCTGCTTTGTGCTGGTTAATGCGTTATTTTAATGCTTTGCTGGTTATCTCAATGTAAGTGGCTGGACAGGTTTTGCATGGAATTTTGTAAATAATATTGCTTTTGTTTTCCTTTTTACTATTATTATTGGTGTTTGAGTGGCGTAGAAATTGTTTTAAATTTGGTGCAGATTGATATGTGGTAATTATATTATATTTCTTCAATATTCTGGCGATTCTTTCTGATCCGTAACTGTATGGGAGAGAGCAATACCTTTTATCGGATTGATCATTGCTATTGTTTGAAGATGGAAATCTGGGAGTCTTGGGATAATTATTGTCTAGTTACACTGGTTATTTAATTATATATTCTTTTAAATATTATTATTAAACATAACAATTGTACATATATTTTATATACAGTGAAATTTTCATCAGATAGTTTCTTACTTTTATCTTGTATAGCGTGAGTGGATCACATACCCACGTGATTTAGTTTAAATCAAAGAAAAGCTTCGATAAAGAGAGGCATTTTGCCCCTAGAAATATTGGTTGATTAAAAATTTCAGATCCAATATATGCTTTATATTTATTTTATATATATTTACCAGTAAAACCAGTTTGTAAATAACCGGTATATCCTCATAACGATCATTAATAACGTCCAAAATAATTTGAATTCAGCCTAAGAATTCCCGAACATATATCTAAACGAATATCATATCAATATATTTTTTCAACTCATACACCAACTAGTGTGGCCGGATACTCAACTGCAAGCATCCTGCTTGGGACTCATACAGCACCAATCCAAATGGATACCATCTCCAAAATGTCATTGACAAAGGTCCACCCATGATTCCCCATTTGACATGTTATTGTCATACACAAACACAAAGCTTTATTAAGATCACTGGTCTTATACAGATTTACCATAGGAAGAAAGGAAGCATAGATAGAGATCCTGTAGTCCAGACAGCGCAGCACCCAACCACAGCCTCCAGGTACGACGCATGTCCAGTGGCCACACGTTCCTTCATGCATACGTCAAGGTTAGAATATCACTGAACAGGCTAGTGTGGAATCAGGCTATTGTCATATACAAATATCTAAACCAGAATATAACCCTAATTATTATATGAATTGTTATCTGACCTTCCTGTGTTAGGTGTCCTACAAAACTTCAAACTGGCGATTTCAAATACTAAAATAAATCACAGACTTGATATTCTTCAAATAAAAAAAGGGGAAATTTGAAATAACAGATTACCTATCAAACACACCCCGACAAATATATAATGCCATCACTACCCTCAAATAATGAATTCTCAACAAAATATAAGAAGCAATCACCAATAAAATCTCTGACTTGGACAGAAGATACTCACCAGATATTAAAGAAGATTCGTCTCTTTCAAACCGCTCAAGGAAAAAAATATCATGTGACCCTCAAGACAAAGGACTTAAGGCCCGGAGAGATTAACATAACTGTACTAAACAGAATGTCAACACCTTC
>CP092886.1:65171954-65200317 GCA_030710605.1 Cordylochernes scorpioides
AATCGCATTTATATGGGGAGATCATTTTTTAGAATTATTTTACGAAAAATTTACCGAAAACTTACATTTTATTATTATTATTATTCATTATTATATATATATATATTTTGTAATTAGAAAAATTTAGTAAATAGGGTGTTCTATTTTGAAATACCGATATTCTAAAAGTAATATATTTTGGCCATAACTCGAAAAAAACTAAATATTTTAAATTAAAATTGTGTACACATATAATTGAAATATTCTTGTTTAGAATGGCATTATTTAAATTATTTTCCAGATGAGTCTATAAATCTTTCCTGGGTTGAACCCACGCTGTATATCTGCTTTGGAAATATGCTGGAAAGTTGTTTTTCTCAACCATGTCTTTATGGCCCATTTTACTTCCTGTGAGTCTTCAAATATTTGTCTCTTCAGACTTATTTTGATTAGGGAGACTAAATAGAAGTCACAAGGTGCCCCATATCTGTGTTGTATGGGGGTTGTGGAACCAGTGACCCATTTGTCTAACAGTCTTTGAAGTCTGAAAGAAGGTTTGCGGCTGAGTATTGTCATGGTTTAACTTGACGGATTTATAAGGAATCGCTGGTCTATTTATTTTTTAAATAGCTATCATAAGCTTTCCTAAAGTCATTAAATAGCGAGAACTATTCACAATGCTACCTTCCTCTAGAAAATCAATCATTATTACGTCTAGCATCTCCCAAAAGACAGTTGCCATCAGGTTTTTGGAAGACCTGTGAACTTTCTTTTTTCGTAGGTGAGCTAGAATGGTGCTATTCTAATGACTATGCCTTAGTTTCTAGGTCATAAAATTATTGTGCTGGGAACATTGTATGTTTTCCCACGTGCCGCGGCGGAGCGTGACCGGTTCTGCACGAGTGAGTAGTTGTTGTTTTGAACTTTGTTTGGATGGACATTAAAACATGGTGGCAGCGGTAACTGGATAAAATACGAACCCGTATATTGCAAAATATCGATTTTTGCGACCTTGGAAGATAATTCAACATGGCTCAGATTCAACCTCCAGAAACTTTCGACTTCTCGACTCCCAACGAATGGCCCAAATGGAGGAAGAGATTCGAACGATACTTCGTGGTCAGTGGAATGAAGAAGAAAGAGGAGGCGGACAAGATCGATTTGTTCATGTAGTTGATGGTTGACCGCGCGGATGATATATTCAGGACCTTCAAGTTCGAAAAGGAAGAAGAGGCAACGAAAATTGATTCCGTGCTCAAGGCGTTCGACAGCCACTTCTGTGTCAGAAAGAATATTATCTACGAACGTGAGCAGTTGATCCGTGACCGAATAGTGGTTGGAGTGAGGGACAAAGCTTTATCTGAAAGAATGCAGTTGGACAGCGAACTGACTTTAGAAAAGGCGGTGAAAATGGTTCGACAACAGGAAGCCGTTCGACAGCAGCAAGTCGACCTGCAGCGTCCCTCAACAAGCCAAAAGGTCAATCAGGTGAAGTTCAACTCGAAGAAACAATCACCGAAACAACAACAAGAGCCTTCGAGGAAGAAGGAGAAGTCAGCCAAAACAAGATCACGATGTCCAAAATGCGGAGGTTTCACCCACAGGGAAGGACAGGCTTGCCGTGCTGAAGGACAAAGATGTAACCTATGTTCAAAAACTGGCCATTTTGCAAATTGCTGCCCAGATAAGCAGGCGAAGACTGAGGTAGTCAAAGCTGTTTCTGAACTTGATGAAGAAATTGGTTTTCTCCTGGAGGTTTCAGCTGTGGAGGATTCATCTAATCTCGATGATGATGAAGGCGAGTGCAGGAGGCGATGGACAGCAGAAATCCAAGTGAACGGGAAACAGGTGAAGTTCAAGCTCGACTCCCAGGCGGATATTACATGTTTTCCTCTGTGTCTCTTCAAGAAGATATTGGGACAGCAACGACTAGTGGAAAGTGATATTGTAGAGTTAAATAATTCCAATTGCCACACCTAGATGGCGCTGTGTTAAACTTTGTGTGTTATAAAAGTTACATTTTGTAAATGTAAATATTTAATTAATCTTTTTTAAATTATTTTATATTTTGTTGTAAACAATATATGTTATATTTCTTTATTGTTAGAATATCATTTAACTAAAATTGTATGCCTAAATAAGTCGAGAGACTTTTTGAAATAAAAACAACTTTTAATGGCTAACCATGTTTGTGGTAATTAATTATCCTACAGTGGTGAGCCAGTACGCTTCTGGTCAGTCCCAACTGTCCCCCCACCAGTGGTAAGGCTGCGGGATACTGCCAGATGTAAGCACCTCTTTGCGGTGGCTGAATAGGTCTCCTTTGGTCAGTCCTGACTGTCCCCCTACCAGTGGTAAGGCTGAAGGATACTGCCAAGGAAAATGGTGCGCAAATCTAAAGTTTGTCGACATCCTTATATATTCCAAAGTACCTCAGATAGTGCCACAGACCGGTTAAAGTTGCCACAGTCCAGTTTGAAAATTAATTTTGCATATTATTTTTTTTAAATAGCTTTATTAATAATTAAAAATGCAAGTAAAACAGGAATCGGAGACAAATAAGGTCTCGATCACAATACCGCCGTTCTGGTCAGACAAACCTGAGATTTGGATTTACCAAGTGGAAGCTCAGTTTGCCATTTCGGGAATCACCCGAGAGTACACAAAATTCAACTATTTGGTATCCCAACTAGAGCCGCAAATTGTGGAGAATTTATGGGATATAATCCAAGATTCCCAGAACAATAACAAATACACAACGGCCAAAAATCGTCTCGTATCAATTTTTAAAGAGAGCGAAGAAAGAATCTTAAGGAAGATACTAACTGGACTGGAATTAGGCGACCTAAAGCCTACCCAATTACTGAGGAAGATGAGAACCCTCAAAACCGATAAAGACATCTCGGAAAAAATTCTCCAAACATTATGGATGGACAAATTACCTGAAATCATGAAAATATACTAGTAGTGAGCGAAGAAGGCCTAGACAAGCTTGCAGAGATGGCTGACAAGATTCAAGAAATGAACCCTCGACTACAAATTTATGAATGTAAGAACAAAGACCCAACATTTGAGGAAATGACTGCTACAATTGCGTCACTGAAAGAGGAAATAGCTACTTTGAAGCTAGAGAATCGCACTAGGCTGAACAGGCGTTCCAATTCGCCTCGTCTAAGACAGCGATCACGATCTCGCTCAAGAAAGTACAACCCGAGTGGCAAATACTGCTATTTCCGATAAAATTTGAAAATCAAGGGACGAGTTTCTTTTATATGACGATTTATTGCAAAACGCTCAAGCTTTCGGGCTGGCCGGCCCTTCTACAGGAGAAATGTGAAAACATATGGAACATTGAACAGTATATAGGGATGAGACTATTTACATATTTAAAAACTATAGGGACTTTGCATATCTATGAAACGTTGAGATGAATAATTAGCATACCAGGAAATTATGGAAAGGAGCAATTAACATGCATGATAATAGCTATTGAATGTAGTAGAGTTAGGAATATTTTCTAATGTCTAAGAGGGAGGAGAGGGGGATACGCACAGATGGAGGATACAAAGCTATGGAAACAGGGATTGGTAGGATTCAGGGAGGTCGATGTGTCTATTGATGGCATGGAAGCCCTGGGAAATGAGAGCTTCCAAGGTGAGGCGCTGCTGCTTGTTGTATATGCGGCTATAGTGCACAGATGGATTGGCCAGATCGAAAGAGTGGTTGGAGGTCCGGATGTGTTGATATATAGCTGATTTCTCATCTTGTCTGGAGATGTTTTTGCTGTGCTCCTCGAGTCTTGTCCCTACGCTCCTGCCTGTCTCACCAACGTAGACAACGTCGCAGTCAGCGCTGGGGATGGAGTAGACACAGCCAGACAAGAGAGATGGGTTATATGGGCTATTGCTTTTTGTGTCTAGGTTCCTAATGAGGGGGCTGATGTTAGGGGAGTTGGAGTAAAGGGTCCTGACTCCAAATTTGCTTAGGGCTCGGGCTATGGAGGAGCTAGTGGGGGAAAATGGGAGGACACATATGGATTTATATATTGGGTTGGAAGGGGTGTGGTTGGGGTTGTGGAAGTGGCGTAATATGGAAGACTTCGGGTATTGGAATTTAATGAGATTGGCTATGACTCTATTGGTCTCCATGGTTTTGAAATCAGAGGTGGAACAGTGGGTGTGAACTCGTTTAGATAGGGTTTTGACGGTGTTGATTTTGTGACTTAGGGGGCAGAAGGAGTTGAAGTGAATGTAATTGGGTCTAAACGAATTTTTGTAATGTACTGTGGAATGGGGGGGGGGGGGGGGGTATCTGGTTGGGGTCCGGATGATTAGGAAATCTAAGAATGGGAGGGCGTTGTAAGTTTCGGTTTCATGGGTGAAGGCAAGGTCAGGATGATAACTAATAAGTTTTGAGAGGATATTTTCAACCTGGCTTTTTGTGCATATGCAGAACACAATCTATGTATCTACGCCAAAGGCGGATATCGGATGGAAAATCTGAGGTGATCTGCATATCTATAGACCGCATAACAATCTCTGCAGCAGCTGAGGATATAGGGTTCCCCATTGGGGACCCTTTTATCTGTAGAAAAAACTGGGAGTTGAAAGAGCAGACTGAAGATTGTAAACAGAGATGGGTGAGTTCCATGATTTTGGAGGAGGTATGATAATCGACATGGGAATCAGCTAGAAAGGACCTAAGGGAGTCTACAATTAAATAATGGGGGAAGCTAGGGTATAACGATACTACATCAAATGAAACCATGACGAAGTTCGGACTAGAGGGGTACCATACACATCATCAATGAATGAATTGGTGGAAGTGATGGAGGTAAGGGAAGGAGTACCTTTCAAGAGGGACGAGAGGAAAGACGAAATGAAATTGGAGACCGGGGCCATGGGGGATAGGAAGTGGGCCACGATTGGTCTTAACGGAATTCCGGGCTTGTGGAGCTTGGGCAGGCCATATATATAGGATTCGGTAGCGGTATCAGGGAGAAAGGACTTTTGTTCTTCTGGGGGAAATGATCTGGTATCTTTTCAGACGGTTGAGTTCTTTGCGGACGGAGGAGTATATGGAGGCTCTGTTTTGGGCAGAGATGGGTTTGAAAGTGGAGATGTCGGAGAGAACAACCTGCAATTTTTCCTTATAATCTTTAGTTTTCATAATGACTGTTTGGGAGCCTTTATCCGATTGAATAATGGCTAAATGGTTTTTTCTGCCGTAATTTTCGGATGGTATCGAATTCAAGCCGGGAGCACGGGGTTGTGCGAACGGGAGGCTCAGTATGTTGGAAACTGTGTGGCGTATTTTATATTTATCTGAATTATTAAGGTTGCGGATGCCAGTTTCAACAGCACTGATGATTTTCAGGGGATCTGGCCTAGAGACAGGTTTAAACTTGAGGCCTTTACTTAGAAGGGTGGTTTCATGGGGAGTGAGATCCGTTGAGGAGAGTTTGACGAGAAAATACGCCACACAGTTTCCAACATACTCTGAGCCTCCCGTTCGCCCAACCCCGTGCCTCCCGGCTTGAATTCGATACCATCCGAAAATTACGGCAGAAAAACCATTTAGCCATTATGCAATCGGATAAAGGCTCCCAAACAGTCATTATGAAAACTAAAGATTATAAGGAAAAATTGCAGGTTGTTCTCTCCGACATCTCCACTTTCAAACCCATCTCTGCCCAAAACAGAGCCTCCATATACTCCTCCGCAAAGAACTCAACCGTCTGAAAAGAAACCAGATCATTTCCCCAGAAGAACACAATTTCTTTTTCCTGATACCGCTACCTGATACCACATAATTCGACCATCTAGATCGCCGTGGGCAAACCCCTACACATGATAAAGAAAAAAGAAGGGTCATGGAGTCCCTGCGGTTATTATAGAAAACTCAACAGTGTGACCATTCCAGATAAGTATCTGATCCCCAAACTCGAAGACTTCAACCACATATTGAAGAAGACCCGTTACTACTAAAAAATAGACCTCTTCAAGGCTTATTACCAAATCCCAATAAATGAGGAAGATCGAGAGAAAACAGCTGCTATCACACCGTTTGGACTGTTCGAGTTCGAAGTGATGAGTTTTGGATTATGTGGCGCACCTGCAACATTCCAGAGATTCGTCAACGAAGTTTTATGGGGTCTGGATTTTGTTTTCCCATATTTGGACGACATCCTTGTAGCTTTGAAATCCGAAGAAGAACACGAGAGTCATTTGAGAGCAGTTTTTTCAAGACTGGATCAATATGGACTACGCATCAACCAAGCGAAGACTGTCCTAAACCTCAATAACGTTGAATTCCTAGGATATTGGATCACTCCAGAAGGAATAAGACCAACAGAATCGAAAGTTCAAGCCATAGTGGATTACAAAAAACCTGAAACAGTGCAAGATCTAAGAAGAATTTTAGGGATGCTAAATTTCTATCGTCGATTCTTGAAGAATGCCGCTGAAGATCAAGCTATCTTGAACGATTTCTTGAAGAGCTCTAAGAAAAATGATAAGCGCCCTATCCCCTGGACGGAAGAAGCTGAACAGAAATTTATAAAGTGCAAAACAGAATTATCAAAAGCAGCACTATTGACATTCCCTGACCCCGAATGTCCTTTGGCTCTATTTACCGACGCTTCCGACAGAGCAATGGGTGCAGTCCTACAACATTTCATAGATGGAGCTTGGAAGCCCATAGCGTTCTTTTAAAAGAAATTGAGCGAAAGCCAGACCAAATATAGCACTTATGATCGCGAATTGCTAGCTATTTTTTCGGCAATCAAACATTTTAAATATTTCTTAGAGGGTCGAGATTTTACCATTTTTACTGATCAGAAACCACTGATCTACGCCTTCCAACAAAGCCTCGAAATAGCTTCTCCCCGTCATGTTAGACAGTTGCAATACATCTCCTAATTCACAACTTCGATTCAGCACGTCAGCGGCAAGGACAACATGGTGGCCGATACGTTGTCAAGAATATCTGAAATAATCTCAATTGATTACGACATCATTGCTGAGAAACAACAAGACGATACTGAATTGTCGAATCTTCGATCACAAAACAAGTCGGTGATTTTTAAAGAGCATCGCTTGCCTTCAAGAAAAACCCTTTGGTGCGATATCTCCACTTCCAGAATAAGGCCATATATTCCAGAAGAATTCAGGATGAACGTCTTTACATCAATTCATGGACTGTTTCATCCAGGAATTAAGACTACAGTCAGAGAAGTGACCTCGCGTTATATATGGCTTAAAATCAACAAAGACATTAGGAATTGGACTAAGGGATGCATAAACTGCCAGAAGAGTAAAATAACTCGTCATACCAAAACTGAGTATGGAGAATTCGGGAAACCTGATGAGCGGTTTGGAACCGTCCACATCGACTTAATTGGACCTCTACCACCATCGGAAGGAAAAACCTATTGCCTGACCCTTATCGACCGTTTTACCAATTGGGTGGAAGTTCTGCCATTGGAGGACATAAAAGCAGATACCATAATCAAATCCTTCTACAAGGAATGGATCAGCAGATATGGAACCCCATGCCATCTAATAACTGATAGAGGCATGCAATTCATGTCTCAGAAACTTAAGGAATTTGCCAAAATGTGCGGATTCCAGTTGAAGCATACGACTTCATACCACCCCCAGAGCAATGGCAAAATTGAAAGGTTCCATCGAACTTTGAAAACTGCAATAAGTTCTCACTACTACATCAGGTGGACCGAGAGGCTGCCTTCAGTACTCTTAGGATTAAGATCCTCAATCTATGGTTCTTCTGATTTTTCCATAGCACAAATGGTATTTGGCAAGATCATAAGACTTCCAGGAGAATTTTTCCAGGACTCTCAACAAACGAGAGATAAAGATGATCTAATCAAAAACTTGCAAAAAGACATGTCTTCCCTCCAACCCATGAAATCAAGGATCAACCGGAATCCTAATGTTTTCATCCATAAGGACCTGCAAAGTTGCTCCCACGTATTTATTAGAAAGAACAGAGTTAAAAAACCTCTCGAACCGGCTTATGAAGGCCCATTTAGGGTTTTGAAGAGGACTGTAAAATATTTCACAGTAATGGTTAAAGGAAAAGAAGACAATGTTTCCCTCGACCGTTTGAAACCAGCTTATCTTCTGAAGGAGTCATACCCTGAAGTTGATGACCGGCGCCAGCAACCAGGGATCCAGCAGGACCTGCAACCTTCCAAGGCCCGTACCCAGAAAGTCCATTTTGAGGAACCCCAAAGGACTCGTAGTGGTAGAGTGATTCATCCTCCCCAAAGATTTTTAACATAACGTGACCTCGGTCACTGGAGGGGGAGTGAATGTAGGGTTAAATAATTCCAATTGCCACACCTAGATGGCGCTGTGTTAAACTTTGTGTGTTATAAAAGTTACATTTTGTAAATGTAAATATTTAATTATTCTTTTTTAAATTATTTTATATTCTATTGTAAACAATATGTTATATTTCTTTATTGTTAGAATATCATTTAACTAAAATTGTATGCCTAAATAAGTCGAGAGACTTTTTGAAATAAAAACAACTTTTAATGGCTAACCGTGTTTGTGGTAATTAATTATCCTACAATATCAACATTAGAGCTGTGAAATTTTCGAACTTCAGACTGTGGGTATGTTTATATCACAACGCTGCGAAATGGCAATTATGAAATCAAGGAGAAGATTTATGGCATTTGTCGTTTGAGTTAACCTCTTCTGAGTCGCCGGGCATGTGAGCTCTTGAACCTGGCGAGGCGGATTGAAGTGGTTGCGACGAGAATTAACCCGATCAAGGAATTCCCTGAAGTATTTGAAGGACTGGGACAGATCGGAAACCCTTACGAAATCAAATTGAAACCTAGAGCAAAACCATATGCTGTGCATACTCCTCGACGGGTAAAAATACCTTTGATGGAAAAGCTCAAAACAAGATTGGAAGAGCTCGAGAAGGCGGGAATCATAGAAAAAGTTAAGGTTGCGACTGAATGGTGTGCACCGACTGTGATTGCTGGTAAACCGAATGGCGACATACGACTCTGTGTGGATCTCTCAAGGCTGAACGAACATATACAGCGCGAAGTGCATCCCATGCCAGTGGTGGAGCACATGCTGGGGCAACTGAGGGAAGCAAGATTCTTTTCGAAACTGGACGCTAACAGTGACTTTCACCAGATTCCGTTGAGCCCGGACTGCCAGCATTTAACGACCTTCATCACTCCTTTTGGGAGATATAAATTATGCAGAATGCCATTTGGAATCTCACTCGCCCTAGAGTATTTTAGAAGGTTATGTCAATAATCTTGCAAGGCATGGACGGTGTAATGTGTTACCTGGACGATATCCTGATATTTGCCTCCGACTCCAAGACTCACGATCGAATTCTTCGTTTAGTGCTCCGAAAACTGAAAGAGGCGAAAGTTACACTAAACAAGGCCAAGTGTGTCTTCGGCGTGCCAAGAATCAATTTTCTTGGGCACATACTGGATGAAGACGGTATTCGACCAGATCCAGCGAAAATCGAAGCAGTGGCGAAGATGCCTACTCCGACCGATGTTCATGGCGTAAGAAGATTTCTTGGCATGGTGAACCATCTGGGACGCTTTGTGGAAAATTGATCTGAAATTGTGGCTCCATTGAACCAGTTGTTGGTGAAAGGTCAAGAATTCGTTTGGGATTGCAGCCAGGAGCGAGCATTCCGAAAGTTGAAGAATTGCTCACGACTCAACCCATCTTGGCAGCATACGACGTCAGGAAACCAACTATGGTGTCATCCGACGCATCTTCATACGGCTTGGGAGCGGTACTGAAGCAAGAAGGTAAGAATGGAATCTGGCGACCTGTTGCTTATTCTTCTAGAACTATGACACCTACCGAAAAACGATATGCTCAGATCGAGAAAGAGGCTCTCGAAATTACATGGGCTTGCGAACGTTTTCAAGATTTCCTGCTTGGAAAGCGTTTCCAATTTGAGACCGACCATAAGCCTCTCATTCTTCAATTTTCGACGAAAGAATTGAGTTCGCTTACCCCAAGACTGCAACGTTTCCGAATGCGTATGATGAGGTTTGGATTCGAAATAGTGCATATCCCTGGAAAGGAGCTGCTCGACGCCGATGCATTATCCAGACAACTTCTTACAACCGAGGGAGGTGAAAACGAACGGCCAACATCAGCGCATATAAATGCAGTTCTCTCGTGTATAACCGACAAAGACGAGATGTTGACGAATATTGTAGCGTAGAAATCAAGCCTTGAAATATCCTAAGGTGTAAAAGTATTTATTGATGACGTCACAGCGACGAGTCGACAATTATTAACAGGTCAGCCAAAACCATTTACCGATAGAGAATCTTAAGCAAGCAAGCAAAGAAATATTTTAAAGATGATTTCACAAATACAGATTAATATATATATTTTTAATCTGTTGAATATATTTTCATTGAATAATATTAAATTAAATAATAAAATATTTCTTCGTCACATAGCCTCCTCCTATAGAGAGCATTGACCCGATGCTCAGCAGGAAACTTACGTCGTCAGTCTTAAGAACTAGTACTATGGCCAGGGATATTTTCAGGTGACTGCGGTGGATGTCTTCTTTCAGTTGAGATATCTTCTTCATGAGGACTTGGTAGGTCTATTTTTACGTCAAGGTAGCTTTTTCTCATTTCTACTGTGGTCGGTAAGGGGGGATTTTATAACTTTGCGGCCTCACCTCCAATGTGGTCTATCATCTAGTTTTAATGGCGGGGCGTCCAGCTAGATCTTCTAGCAGGTGAGAAATGTTGTCTGTTTCGACCGCGATATGAAGTAGGGCTTCGGTAGCGAGTGAAAGTTTTCCTCGATGATTCGTCATTGGGGTCCTTAGATTCAGCTCGAGAGTTGTAGGATACCATTGCGTCTTGCTTTCTTTGGAAATAAACATTTCTCCTTTCCTCATTGTGTCTCTTCCTCTCACGGCAATAGCGGACGACGTGACCTGGGCGTCCGCAGTAGAAACAGATTGGCCTTCCCTCAGTTGTACGCCAATCATTGGTGTCGCGTCTTCCTCCTTGTTTTGGGTATCGAGGTTCAGGGTGCGGTCTTATCGTTTCGGCCTCATATCTAGTATTTAAAAACTGTCGGGGTCTTTCCTTATGAGGGGGACTTCTCCTAGACTTTGAGATTGGCGCCAGGGGGGGTTCTTCCAATCTCCTCCTTTACAATTTCTTCGATTGTAGCATTTTTTGGTTCCTCCCGAGGAGAGCCTAATGCCCGCTGTACCTCCTCACGAACAATTTGCCTAATCATAGATGACAGATCTTCTCCGTCATCCTGGTCACAGAGAGAGGCTACATTTGGTAGACGCTCGTACCTGGTTGGGGTAACTCGCCTACAACGGAGCGCTTCGACACGGCGACATTCTATAATGAATTGTTCGGTGCTCTGTACATCCCTCGGTAGGATTGCTTGATAAAGCTCCTCAGCTATCCCCTTCATGAGGTGGGAGATTTTGTCTTCCTCGCTCATTTGAGGATCAACCTCTTTGCACAAGCACAGAAGATCCTGGATGTAACATTCGGTACTTTCACCTTTTAATTGTGCCCGTGTTTTAAGTTTCTTCTCCGCTTGCAATTTTGAATTTTCTTTATTTCCGAACACATTCTCTAATTGAGATGTGAATTCCTTCCAAGTCTGTATGCTTTCTTCGTTGTTCTCAAACCATTTGAGAGCAGTTCCAGACAGATAAAATAAACTTTAGTAAGACAAAGGGTTTCGTCCCAATGGTTGTACTTTGCCACACGTGCATACCCTTTTAACCATTTTTGGAGATCTTCACCATCCTCCCCGGAAAAAATGGAAGGGTTCCTTGGCAGATGTTGAACAACGTAGTTGCTTACCTGAGTACCTTCCTTCTTTAAATTCATAGAAGTTTCTTCTGGTTCAACAGAAAAAAAAATATTTTATTTATTAATGGGTATCGGTCCAGTCTCTCCACCAGTTGTAGCGTAGAAATCAAGCCTTGAAATATCCTAAGGTGTAAAAGTATTTATTGATGACGTCACAGCGACGAGTCGACAATTATTAACAGGTCAGCCAAAACCATTTACCGCTAGAGAATCTTAAGCAAGCAAGCAAAGAAATATTTTAAAGATGATTTCACAAATACAGATTAATATATATTTTTTTAATCTGTTGAATATATTTTCATTGAATAATATTAAATTAAATAATAAAATATTTCTTCGTCACAATATTATTGAAGATAAACAAGAAGATACGACCCCGAAAGCAGTAGTCAACTACCTTGAGCAAGGCTGGCCAGATACGAAGAAGATGTCACAGGCTGTGCTCTCTTATTGGCATGTCAAGGATGAACTCGGCGTTCAAAATGCACTACTGATGCGTAGCTGTCGTCTTGTTATTCTAGCAAGTATGAAACTGGAGATCCTAGATAATTTTCACGCTGGGCACTTCGGGATTACAAAAACAAGACTTCGCGCACGTGAGACGGTATGGTGGCCTGGAATTTCGGAAGAGATCGCGGAAACGGTCAGAAAGTGCAGTGTCTGTATCCATGAAGCCGCCTCAAAACATGAACCTTTGATACCAACCAACTTTCCTACACGACCGTGGCAAAAGATTGGAATGTATTTGTTCAAGTTCGAGAATAAGTGGTATCTAGTCGTCATTGACTATTTTTCTCGATTTCCTGAAATGATTCAGCTGAATCTGCTCACAGCCAATGTGGTGGTGCGTAGTTGCAAATCCATATTTGCCCGACATTTAATACCAGAAACTGTTGTAAGCGATAATGGGACGCAATTTGGAGCTGCTCGTGAATTTGCAAATTTCGCAAGACAGTACGGATTCACACATGTCACTTCAAGTCCTCGATTCCCGCAGAGCAATGGGATGGCAGAAGCAGGTGTGAAAATTGCTAAGTTGATCCTCAAGAAAAATCAAGACCCATCGCTTGGACTCCTGGAGTATCGATCGACCCCTTTGGAGAACGGTTACAGCCCTGCTGAGCTTCTCATGGGACGTAATCTCCGAACGACCTTGCCATTTGCACCAGAGAATCTTAATCCAAGGTTGGTGGACTCTCAGACCCTGAAATGAAAGGAGGGGAGAATGAGAAAGGATATGAAATCCAGATATGATCGACGCTGCGGAGCTACGGACATGGAGGAGCTATCCGAAGGTGACACGGTTCGGATTACAGATATGCGAATCTGGGGGATTTTAAGGCAGAAAGCATCGACACCAAGGTCATATATGGTTGATACTCCAGTTGGGACTTTACGTCGAAACAGGTTCCATCTACGAAAAGGAGATACAGTGCAATATCCAGCCGACCCATCGACGCCGAACTTTTCGGGGAGGAACTGGATGAAAATGAAAAGACCCCAGTTGTGGATTATCCCTCTAACGACTCAGAAGACGGCCAGATAAGAACCCGGAGTGGACGAATTGTTAAACCCGTGGATCGCCTTCATTATTAATCATATTATGCATTTAAAGTTTGCAATGTATATATATTTCAAATATTAAAAAGGGGGATGTGCTGGGAACATTGTATGTTTTCCCACGTGCCGCGGCGGAGCGTGACCGGGCCTGCACGGGTGAGTAGTTGTTGTTTTGAACTTTGTATGGATGGACATTAAGACAGTTATGCTCAGAGGTTTCATCTTCAGTAACTATAGTTAAAATAAAATTGTTGTTTTGGGCTCATAAAGATCCAGTAGCTCTTGGTATATTTGAGCTCTTTGATCACGTTGATCAGGAGTTAGTTTCCTTGGAACCCACTTTGAACAGATCATTATATAAGCTACGAGGTATGTTCAAAAAGTATCGCGACTTTTGAATTTTCGCGGGTTACGTATATTCGAATTTCTATCTTTTTGTGGCTTTATGTTGGTACTCATGTCTCTCACTTATACCGACAAGCTCGGCCATTTTGAATGTTCACTTAATTGTTGACAGCTGCTTTGCTTGCAGGTGTTTTGGATCGTCTTCGATTTTTACCTATTAAAAAAATGGATCAAAGAACCTGTATCAAATTTTGTGTGAAAAACGAAATTAGGTGCGCGGATGCATTCCGAATGTTTACTGTGGCATACGGAGAAGCTACCTTGGACCGAAGCAACGTTTATCGGTTGTACAAAATCTTCTCAGAAGGCCGAGAAGATGTGAACGACGAAGAGCGTGCCGGACGCCCGAGCACTTCAACAACAGACGAAAAAATTAATGAAGTGGAGAAAATGATATTGGCCAACCGTCGAATCACCGTTAGAGAAGTTGCTGAGGACCTAAACATATCGATTGGCTCGTGCCATTCGATTTTTATCAATGATTTGGGCATGAGACGAGTCGCCGCGAAATTCGTACCAAAATTGCTCAATTGCGACCAACAACAGCATCGCATGAACATTGCTAATGAGATGTTGGACTCTGTCCGCGACGACCCAAATTTGCTCCAGAGGGTCATAACTGGTGACGAGCGTGGGTGTATGGTTATGACGTGGAAACCAAAGCTCAATCATCTCAATGGAAGCTGCCGCACGAACCAAGACCGAAAAAAGCGCGCCAAGTTCGGTCGAATGTGAGTTTTGCTGACAGTTTTCTTCGATTGCAGGGGCGTGGTGCATCATGAGTTCTTGCCACAGGGTAGAACGGTCAATAAGGAATATTACCTGAAAGTTATGCGCAATTTGCGCGAATCAATCCACCAGAAACGCCCGGATTTGTGGAAGAACAAAAAATTGGCTTTTGTACCACGATAACGCCCCTGCTCACACATCGTTGCTTGTGCGCGACCTTTTGGCCAAAAACAACACACTAATGATGCCGCGCAGCCACCGTATTCCCCAGAACTGGCCCCCTGTGACTTTTTCTTGTTCCCTAAACTGAAGAGGCCCATGAAAGGACGACGTTACGCTACGCTTGACGAGATAAAGACGGCATCGAAGGAGGAGCTGAAAAAGATTTTAAAAAATGATTTTTTGAAGTGCTTCGAAGATTGGAAAAACCGTTGGCACAAGTGTATAATATCTCATGGGGATTACTTTGAAGGGGACAAAATAGGTATTCATGGATAAATAAATAACTTTTGAAAAACACAAAAGTCGCGATACCTTTTGAACACACCTCGTAAATGTTCATTCATTGTTTCTATTGCATTAGATCATAAATTTAGTATTTTACATAAATCTCTAATAGTCACTTTTCGATTATAACATATAAGGCTATAAACCTTTTCTTCGTTTCAGTGTTGGTTGCTGTTGATTGCTTCCCACTACGTGGTTTGCAATCCAAAGAGGTCTCACCACTTCGAAATATTTTTATCAATCTCTCAGATTACTTAAATCAATTGTAACTTCCTTGTATACATTTTTCATTCTCTGAAGCTGAACGTCCCTCCATTAATTCAAAAATTTGTGTTTTGATTCCATACTTAAGGTATTTGAAAACAAAATGGATAATTTTTAGATAGGCCTTATATACTTAACAACCTGTTAAAATATAAATAAAATTGGTCTAATATTATTCGAGTTATGACCAAACAGACATTACTTTTGTAATTCCTCTAGTATATAGAAATATTCAGCTTAAAATTCATAAAGTGGCATAAAGAAGCGCAAAAATTGCCACATAGGGCTTTATAAAATTACCTGAATGGGGATAGATGTAAAAATGTTGCTACCATGGAGGATAGATATACCTCATTGTTAGCAACCAACCCCGCACCATTTAGTACGCTAACTCTTAAATAAGGAAATGGTAGACGAGTGGTATGAACTGCCGATTATCGATAGCACGACCCGGGATCGAATCCCGCAGTGGGAAATTTTCTGAAAAAAAAATTGATTCAATGGCCCTCGATTCTTGCAAAATTCCAACCCTGTTAGTGCAGACATTGAACTGCTTTCTACCTGTTTTTTTATAAATGTGGTGCACGTACATTAAAATATCGCCACTTACTGCCTTATTATCATGGCCTGTATATCGCGTGTTACCAGAGTTAATAAAAAAACTCCTAAATAAACACACCTTTCAGAGAGAAAAAGAGAAAGAGAGAGAAAAGATTTTCAAAGGACTTCATGATCGTTGCAGGTTTCTTCTACAATGAGAAGCTCACAATGAACAAGGTGGACCAAATGTCATCGCTAATCTACTAAAGTTTATCTTAAACTCATTATTCGACTTTTTATTCTCATTTTTGTATCCGAATAAATGATGGTTCGCTGAAAAACACTCCTAGATCTAGAAATTAGGATACACTGGGAATTGGGAATGGTCTGGGAATTCGGTAAGGACTGTTCTGATGGTGTTTGACCAACAATGACGGTTTATTTTATGGAAACATCGATGTAGACCTGTTATAGAAAATACATATAGAAAACCCGTTGTACTCATATTTGTAGAAAAACCCTTGTTATACACAAAAATAGTTCAAAACTATCTGTATTTATTCAAATAGATTTGAACTGGGTCAAATATATTATTTTAAAAGTTGAATCACTTCCACACAGAATCAGGAATTACATTTATCCACAATATTTACTTTATGCGAATTTTTTGAAATGTCAAAATTATGTATATATCTGATAAACAATACTCGTAGGATGGCTTTTGAGCGCAAATCTAGCTAGGTGTTTTCGAGATAAATAATATCTTTCAAGCTATATTCAAATTTAAATTTAGTTCCAAGATATTAGCTGAAATTCGAGTTTACTAGAATGTTTAAAACAGAATATTATTACAATTTAGTAATTACGAATTAATTAATATTTTCAGATTTTCTTTATTTGAAGAGTTCATAGAGTATGTGGCTTATTCTTGAAAAAGATGGCTTTATCATCACCCTTTGTCTTTCCAAATCTAATTAGCACTTAATGAATTTGGGTCTCAACAAAAACATGGAATTTCTATCTAGAAATGGTCAGAAAATCAAGTTGATTGTTAAATATGAAAACTTGTGGTTAGACTGCGATAGCTTTATCTCTCTTCTCTAATCTGTACTAGTTAGAAAAGGAAGGATTTTCAACACACTAGGTGGGAAACCATCTGAAACAACCATTTTCAAAAATGTGCAGGATAATTAAAATTGTTTAATTAATTTTAAGTCCAATTGAAGTAAACAAGTCCACATTGTCTGTTGGAGCTTATCCAAATTGTCTCAGGTTCTTCACCCACTCCACCTGTCTAAGAAATAATTGAGGTAGAGATTAGTTTTCAGTAGTTTGGATATTATTCGTACTTGGTTTAAACTAATAATATATTCATAGGCATAGAAGGCTCTCTTATAAAGTATATTCAAATAAATAAGCTCGCGACGATATTACGGAGAATCGTCAAACCAACAAATCACTGAGGCATAGTTGTTTCAAAATATAAATATTTCTTGATCAATGCATATGTAAATTTGTGTCACAGGGTACCCAAAATTCTCTTCTTAGAAAGTAAACTACTCGACTACTAGCAATACACATAGCGCGCGCTCTATATGTAGAAGATGGAAACATTTAACGCTGTGGCTATTTTAAATAATGGACGAATTTCTACCAATATCGTGGCAGCTGAATATATTCTAAATTTTTAAATTAATCTCAATAATTGTAGAAATTCGTTCATTATTTTAAAAGCAAGAGCATTGAAAATGTCTTCATCCTCTAAATTAAGATATTTAGATCTTAAAGATTAAATTATTCTATGAACTCTTATCGGATTGAGAATGGGATTATATCGAGTTATCTTGAAAATAGATTTTGAATTAGGATACTATTTTTCAATAAACAGTACAGCTCAGACACAGGAGCCAGAAAATGATACTGATCTGCAAATATAAGCGGGAGGAATGAAGAAATATTTGCCGCAATATATAAAAGATGCTCTGGTGCTTCAGTTGTTGCTAAAAGCAGTTCCTGTAGACTATGGCAAATATTTCTTCATCCTTCCACCCTGTTATTTTTGCCAGCTGTTTCAATTTAACAATATGTCCCCATCACATTTCTTACCATGTCTGCCATTTTTATTTATATTACTTAGCCTTTGCACCAAGGTACTATATATTCCCCTACTAGTATATAATGTATAAATTGGATTCTCTCTTTTATTCGATCTTGTATAATATATACAATTGTTTCTTCTCAAATATCCAGCCACATTTCTTATTTAGAAACATTTAAGGAAATAAAACTTTATGTCGATGCTAATCTATATATATATCTATATATATAAAATTGAATGTCTGTGTGTCTGTGTGTGTGTGTGTGTTTGTGTGTCCTCTATGGATTCAAAAACCATACATCCAATCGCCGTGAAATTTTGGGATATTATTAGGTGTATTCCCGGAAAGGTTTACGAAAAATAATTTCTTGAATATCTTTAATATCCTTAGAGTTATTTGCAGATTTGTAGCTTTAACTCGCACGCAACGCCACCTTAGGCTTAGGTCTGCCCCCCCGTCCGGCCGCCGGCCATTGGACAGTCCAAGTTCCCACCGACCAATCAGAGGGATCAAGAACCCCCCCCTCCCCCCCCCCCCCCTCCCTCCCACCCCCGTCCGGCCGCCGGCCAATCAGAGGGATCAAGAGGTCCTGGCGCTGGGGGGGCGGGTAACCTCCGGGAACTACGTCCATCTTCCATAAACGACCATGATTCTATTCAACTTATCGAGTAATTTTCAAGGGACCGGGAAAATATGTAGTAAAACGATGATTTTGTAATGTAGAAAATTAGGAAAGACAAAATTCAGGATGACACGGCACACAGGGACCGGGAAAAAATAATCACTTTATCGAGAGATTCACGACCATGATTTTATTCAACTTATCGAATATCTTTCAAGGGACCGGGAAAAAATGTTCACTAGATAAAACGACGATTTTGTAATGTAGAAAATTATGGAAGACAGAATTCAGTATGACACGGCACACAGGGACCGGGAAAGAATGTTCACTTTATCGAGAGATTCAAATTTACGAGTTTCAAATTATCAAAATATATCTTTTTCTTTATAAGTTTGTAGAGAATTGTTTTAACAAATGTTCGTTAGACAAACATTCACTCGGGTAAAACCCGGGCGAAGCTGGGCACATCCGCTAGTATATATATATAAATGAATGTCTGTGTGTGTGTGTACTCTATAGATTCAAAAACCATACATCCAATCGCCGTGAAATTTTGGGATATTATTAGGTATATCCCCGGAAAGGTTTTCGAAAAATAATTTCTTGAATATCCTTTGAGTTATTTGCAGATTTGTAGCTTTAACTCGCAAGCAGCGCCACCTTGCGACGGAGATAGGCTTAGGTCTGCCCCACCCCCTGTCGAGAGAATGTAATCGTCCGGCCGCCGGCCGGATGGACAGTCCAAGTACCCACCGACCAATCAGAGGTATCAATATGTCCTGGCGCGCGGGGGCAGAGTTGGTGACACAGCTGTGCCAAGTAGACAAGAGAAAAAGCCTCGCGGGGGCTTGCCCAAGATGACCTCCGGGAATTTCGTCCATCTTCCATAAACGACCATGATTTTATTCAACTTATCGTGTATTTTTCAAGGGACCGGGAAAAGGGTTTACTAGATAAAACGATGATTTTGTAATGTAGAAAATTAGGAAAGAAAAAATTGAGAATGCCACGGCTCACAGGGACCGGGAAAAAATGATCACTTTATCGAGAGATTCAAATTTACGAGTTTCAAATTATCAAAATATATCTATTATTTTTTTAATAAGTTTATAGAGAATTGCTTTAGCAAATGTTCGTTAGACAAACCTTTACTCGGGTAAAACCCGGGCAAAGCCGGGTACATCCGCTAGTAGAAAATGAAATGGAGGAATTATAAATTTGATATTTTTATATTTCCATTTTTAGTAATCGAAATATATATATATATATATATATATATATATATACAGTATATATATTCACACTTTAACGCAAAAGATAGAGTACTGGTTAATACAATTTCTGAACCAAAAAGGCGGCACGCTACTGACGTAAAATTTATCATAATAGGACGAGAATTCTGTGATAGGCAAATTAATAAAAAAATTACTCATATGCAAAATAGGCGCCGGTAGCGACACCTGCAATGTGTTGACTAGATTTTACAACATGTTGTTCATACAATAATTTCATTTGAAACGTTTCTCTGCTGTGAAAGGTTGTGAAGACTCGTGTAAAAGAAGCAGAAATGCTTACTATAATATTTATGAGTTGAGGTAGAATGGAAGCTTACCCGGATTGCGGTTTGTAGAGTTAAATAATTCCAATTGCCACACCTAGATGGCGCTGTGTTAAACTTTGTGTGTTATAAAAGTTACATTTTGTAAATGTAAATATTTAATTATTCTTTATTAAATTATTTTATATTTTGTTGTAAACAATATGCTATATTTCTTTTTTGCTAGAATACCATTTGACTAAAAATTGTAAACCTAATAAGTCGAGAGACTTTTTGAAATAAAAACAACGTTAGTGGCTAACCGTGTCTGTGGTGATTAATGATCCTACAGTGGTGAGCCTGAGCGCTTCTGGTCAGGCCCGACTGTCCACCCCCCCCCCCCCCCCCCCCACCAGTGCTAAGGCTTAGGGATACAGCCAGAGGTAAGAATACTCACTTTGATAGTGGTTTCTTAATTCGTTGAGGTGGCTAAATAGGTCTCCTTTGGTCAGTCCTGACTGTCCCCCCACCAGTGGTAAGACTGAGGGATACTGCCAAGGAAAAGGGTGCGCAAACCTTAAGTTTGTCGACATCATAATATTTCATAGTACCTCAGATAGTGCCACAGACCGGTTCAATTTGCCACAGTCCAGTTTGAAAATTAATTTTGCATAAAATTTAGCTTTGGAAATAATTAAAAATGCAAGTAAAACAGGAATCGGAGACAAATAAGTCTCGATCAATATATATAAAATAAAAGGATTTAAAAGCGCGAATGTTTCTTTTATACATAAAACGAACTCAAAATACCGCCATTCTGGTCAGACTAACCAGAGATTTGGTTTTACCAAGTGGAAGCTCAATTTGCCATTTCGAGAATCTCCCAAGAGTCCACAAAATATAACTATTTGGTATCCCAACTAGAGCCGCAAATTGTAGAGAATTTATGGGATATAATCCAAGATTCCCAGAACAATAACAAATACACAACGGCCAAAAATCGTCTCATATCAAATTTTAAAGAGAGCGAAGAAAAAATCTTGAGGAAGCTACTAACTGGACTGGAATTAGGCGACCAAAAACCTACTTAATTACTGAGGAAGATGAGAACCCTCAAAACCCATAAAGACATTTGGGAAAAAGTTCTCCAAAAATTATGGATGGACAAATTACCTGAAATCATAAAAAATATACTAGTAGTGAGCGAAGAAGGCCTGGACAAGCTTGCAGAGATGGCTGATAAGATTCAGGAAATGAACCCTCGACTACAAGTTTATGAAAGTAAGAACAAAGACCAAAATTTTGAGGAAATGACTGCTACAATTGCGTCACTGAAAGAGGAAATAGCAACTTTGAAGCTAGAGAATCGTACTAGGCAGAAAAGGCGTTCCAATTCGCCTCGTCCAAGACAGCGATCACGATCTCGTTCAAGAAAGTACAACCCAAGTGGCAAATACTGCTATTTTCATTACAGGTTTGGAAACAAGTGCCACCCAGATAAATGCACTTCGCCCTGTCAATGGAAGAAGCCATCGGGAAACCTCCAACGGGTAGGGGAAGCGACGACAGATCCTACTGCCCAATGGACAAACGCTTGTCGCAAATTCAGATTATTCGTCACGGACGCAAAAACGGGAATGCGATTTTTAATAGACAGCGGGGCAGATGTTTCCCTTATCCCATTCCAAGGCAACGTTACACCTACAGAGGACATCCAATTGTATGCTGCTAATGGAAGCCTCATTCCAACTTATGGATTTCAGATATTGGAGGTCGACTTGGAACTACGAAGAAATTTCAAATGGCGCTTCATCACAGCGAGAGTGTCCAAAGATATTCTGGGAGCTGATTTCCTCAAAGGGCACAATTTATTAATTGATTTGAAAAACAGGCAACTTATTGATGGTTGCACTAATCTGAAAATTAAAGGCGCAGTAACCTCAATGAGTTGTGGCATCAGCACCCTAGACAAGAATTCTAAATTTTATAATATTTTTTCTTCGTTCCCGAATATAACCATTCCAAACTTGCTGAGGCCTAAAAGAACAGCACAATGTCAGGTACTTTATAACAACAAAAGGTCCTCCAGGTTTTGCAAGAACAAGCCCATTGAACAGCATGCTCTTGAAGATCGCTAAAAGGTAATTACAATAATGCTTGACAACCACATAATTCGACCATGGGCAAGCCCCTACACATGGTAAGGAAAAAATAATGCTCATGGAGACCCTGCGGTGATTTTAGAAAACTCAACAGTGTGACCATTCCAGATAAGTATCCGATCCCCAAACTCGAGGACTTCAACCACATATTGAGGAAGACCCGTTATTACTCAAAAAATAGATCTCTTCAAGGCTTATTACCAAATCCTAATCAATGAGGAAGATCGAGAGAAAACAGCTGCTATCACACCGTTTGGACTGTTCGAGTTCGAAGTGATTAGTTTTGGATTATGTGGCGCACCTGCAACATTCCAGAGGTTCATCAACGAAGTTTTATGGGGTCTGGATTTTGTTTTTTCCATATTTGGACGACATCCCTGTAGCTTCGAAATCCGAAGAAGAACACAAGAGTCATTTGAGAGCAGTTTTTTCAAGACTAGATCAATATGGACTACGCATCAACCAAGCGAAGACCGTCCTAGACGTCAATAACATCGAATTCCTAGGATATTGAATCACTCCAGAAAGGATAAGACCAACAGAATCGAAAGTCCAAGCCATAGTGGATTACAAAACACCTGAAACAGTGCAAGATCTAAGAAGATTTTTAGGGATGCTAAATTTTTATCGTCGATTCTTGAAGAATGCAGCTGAAGATCAAGCTATCTTGAACGATTTCTTGAAGGGCTCTAAGAAAAATGATAAGCGCCCTATCCTCTGGACGGAAGAAGCTGAACAGAAATTTATAAAGTGCAAAACAGAATTATCAAAAGCAGCACTATTGACATTCCCTGACCCCGAATGTCCTTTGGCTCTATTTACCGACGCTTTCGACAGAGCAATGGGTGCAGTACTACAACATTTCATAGATGGAGCTTGGAAGCCCATAGCGTTCTTTTCAAATAAATTGAGCGAAGGCCAGACCAAATATAGTACTTATGATCGCGAATTGCTAGCTATTTTTTTGGCAATCAAACATTTTAAATTTTTTTTGGAGGGTCGAGATTTTACCATTTTTACTGATCAGAAACCACTGATCTAGGCCTTCCAACAAAGCCTCGAAAAAGCTTCTCCCCGTCAAGTTAGACAGTTGTAATACATCTCCCAATTAACGACTTCGATTCAGCACGTCAGCAGCAAGGACAACATGGTGGCCGATACGTTGTCAAGAATATCTGAAATCATCTCAATTGATTACGACATCATTGCTGAGAAACAACAAGACGATACTGAATTGTCGAATCTTCGATCACAAAACAAGTCGCTGATTTTTAAAGAGCATCGCTTGCCTTCAGGAAAAGCCCTTTGGTGCGATATCTCCACTTCCAGAATAAGGCCATATATTCCAGAAGAATTCAGGATGAACGTCTTTACATCAATTCATGGACTGTTTCATCCAGGAATTAAGACTACAGTCAGAGTAGTGACCTCGCGTTATATATGGCTTAATATCAACAAAGACATTAGGAATTATACTAAGGGATGCATAAACTGCCAGAAGAGTAAAATAATCGTCATACCAAAACTGAGTATGGTGAAATCGGGAAACCTGATGAGCGTTTTGGAATCGTCCACATCGACTTGATTGGACCTCTACCACCATCGGAAGGAAAAACCTATTGCTTGACCTTTATCGACCGTTTTACCAATTGGGTGGAAGTTCTGCCATTGGAAGACATAAAAGCCGAAACCATAATCAAATCATTCTACAAGGAATGGATCAGCAGATATGGAACCCCATGCCATCTAATAACTGATAGAGGCATGCAATTCATGTCTCATGCAATTCATGTCTCAGAAACTTAAGGAATTTGCCAAAATGTGCGGAATTCAGTTGAAACATACGACTTCATACCACCCCTAGAGCAATGGGAAAATTGAAAGGTTCCATCGAACTTTTAAAACCGCAATAAGTTCTTACAAATACATCAGGTGGACCGAGAGGCTGCCTTCAGTACTCTTAGGATCAAGATCCTCAATCTATGGTTCTTCTGATTTTTCCATAGCACAAATGGTATTTGGCAAGATCATAAGACTTCCAGGAGAATTTTTCCAGGACTCTCAACAAACGAGAGATAGAGATGATCTAATTACAAACTTGCAAAAAGACAAGTCTTTCTTCCAACCCCTGAAATCAAGGATCAACCGGAATCCTAATGTTTTCATTTATAAGGACCTGCAAAGTACTCCCACGTATTTATTAGAAAGGAAAGAGTTAAAATACCTCTCGAACCGGCTTATGAAGGCCCATTTAAGGTTTTGAAGAGGACTGTGAAATATTTTACAGTAATGGCGAAAGGAAAAGAAGACCATGTTTCCCTTAACCGCTTGAAACCAGCTTATCTTCTGAAGGAGTCATACCCTGAAGATGATGACCGGCGCCAGCTACCAGGGATCCAGCAGGATCTGCAACCATCTAAGGCGCGAACCCAGAAAGTCCATTTTGAGGAACCCCAAAGGACTCGTAGTGGTAGAGTGATTCATCCTCCCCAAAGATTTTTAACATAACGTGACCTCGGTCACTGGAGGGGGAGTGAATGTAGGGTTAAATAATTCCAATTGCCACACCTAGATGGCGCTGTGTTAAACTTTGTGTGTTATAAAAGTTACATTTTGTAAATGTAAATATTTAATTATTCTTTTTTAAATTATTTTATATTCTATTGTAAACAATATGTTATATTTCTTTTTTGCTAGAATACCATTTGACTAAAAATCGTATGCCTAATAAGTCGAGAGACTCTTCAAAAATCTTTCAACAAAAAACAAAAATAGATTCAATCTTTCAAGCAAAATTATCAAAGAAGATCTCAACCAGCCTAATATAGAAGAGATTTATTAAGACTCTGCGACAAGACTATTCTCGCAATTTCAAAAATCACCAAATCCAACTATACATTAAATTGTTCAAAATCAAGGTGACCTCAGCCACCGAATCCGACGTCCTGGACCCAATGGTTAGCTGACAGCCAAACACCCAACAACTGCACTCCTGTTAGGTTCGGGGGGCCACTCCAGCATTACAACTCGCCATGTGTAAATAATCTGGGCAAGGTGACTCGCGAGCTGTGCTCGAATGTAACACCTGAAAATTGAGATGAAATAAAATAATAATAATAATAATAATAAAAACAACGTTAGTGGCTAAACGTGTCTCTGGTGATTAATGATCCTACAGGTTCATCGTATCGTAATTTTTTTTTCTAGCTTCACACAGATTTGAGATCCCATGACTGTTAGCAAAATATGTGATCAGTGGGGTCAGGGCGGTTATACGGAACGACGTACTGGATCTTAGCTTCCCGCTCTCATTAACAATAGAGAAAACCGACGTATCACTCGCGTGGTTTTAATGAATCGTAAAGCCACGTTAAGAGCCCTGAGGCAATGTGTGCATGTCTGAACGAATAGTTCGGCGACCTTGGTTTCGGCTACCCTTAATGTTGCACCACAGACAGGAGCGCCTTCAATGATGTGATCAACAAAACACCTGAACGCAGGAAAGACCTTATTTTGTGGTTTCAGAAGAATCCTGGTTGTATTATCAGCACCATGATGACCGCATCCGTGTTTCACGTCATCGTGGAGACGGAACATTGCCAGCGTGCATTCGACATCGTCATACTGGCCCACCACCTCGAGTGATGGTATGGTCTCGGTCACCTCTTGTACGCATCCCCCACTCTTTGAAATATCCCTCTATCAAATTCCTGATGTATTAAGGTGCAATATAATACCCCTTATTCGTGACCTGAGAAAATCTACTTCAACATGTATGACCGCATTATGCCGATATTGGATGAACCCTCATACATACAGAAATATTTAACTGCTGCCCTTGCCAGCAAAGTTCTCTTAATCTGTCACCAATGGAAAACGTCTGGTCAATTGCTGTTGAGCGAATCTTTTGTCACTACTGCCGGTGGACTTTGGCATCGTGTTGAACCTGCATTGAAAGATGTACCTGTAGATGCCATCCAATCTCTGTTTGACACAATTTCCAGGCATATAAGGGATGTTATTGCTTCCAGAGATGGTTATTCTAGGTACTGAATTTTAAGGAACGACACCTCCAAATTTCTTTAAATTATAATCACTTCTTATTGGTTGAATAAATATATTTTTGTTAGTCGCAACTATGATTATATACATTTTATATAGTAAAAGTGAGCTTTTTCAATTCTTTAAAATCAAGGATTAAACATCTATCGTGTTATCACAAATCTCTAGAATTGCTTCTTATCACTGGTATATATTAGATTTATGATGGAATGAATATGGATGGGATAGATGCTAACTATTTTCTCGTGGACAAGAGATGACCATATAATAGGGACAAAATTTCTCAGTGACAGAGGCTGTATGTCGTCAGCCGAGTGGGACGCCTAATTTACAACCAGCTCGTGTAATTACCGGGGCCATAAACAACTGTGGTAAACATTTTTCTCCAACAGTCCTTTTAAATAATTTATTAGCACGCCGTGGAGAGACTCTTGTTTAATTTGAAGAGGCCGTGTGTATGTCACATTAATATCTTCTCTGAGATTGAGTTATTATCTTCTCTGTGTGTGTGTGTGCGGAGTTGTAACTTAGAAATAACCTGATTGTAACTTACACTTTAATGTGGATGCCTACAGAATACACATTTTAATTAGTGTTTTATAGCGTTCTCTAGCTAATGTCTAAACTATTTAGAATTTAACTTTTTATTTTTAAGCGCAAAGACTAGATGAATGTTTTGATATTGATTGTTTATTCAATCAACATTTTAAACACGTACATTGAACCATGTAATAACGCTGAATAAGTAAAACGATAAGTCTCAGCTCACAATATGTGTGCAACATATATATCAGAAAACTAAATTGTGCGATGAATGATATTCATGTTTTTAATATATATATATATATATATATATATTAAAAAATAATAAAGGCATATCCTGACCAAAAGCACATGTGCTTTTAAATTATTTTTCCCACAAATATATATTAAAATATACAAGTATCAGAGTCATCAAACAATTCTTAATTCTGTCACCGTTTTCTTTTGTGAATGGAATAAATACCCAAATATGGCCATTTCTTATAAGCATCGGTAGTTCAGTGGTAAAATACTCGCCTGCGCCGGGTTCGATTCCCGGCCGATGCATTTTTTTTTTACAATTTTTAAAACTCATTTATAAATAATACAAGAATGACATCCACGGCGCCAATTTATAATTGTAACGAATAGTACACTGCGTGACATTGAAAATGGAACACCAAGAAATAGTGGCCAGAAAGTGATGAAACTCGGCAGACAGAGAGAGACAGGGACGAACAATAAGTGATCTTTATTTCAAAATGATAGTCATAATACAGAGCGAGAACGGCGTCGGCTTAGTAGCAAGTAGGACCACCGCGGACGGCGATGCACGCAGCAACACGTCTAGGTAGAGAGTCAATCAGAGTACGGATGGCGTCCTGAGGGATGGCTCTCCATTCCCTCTCAACCATTTGCCACAGTTCGTCTTCTGAACGCGGCTGTGGCAAGGCATGCAAACGGCGTCCAATGATGTCCCAGACGTGCTCGATTGGTGAGAGATCAGGAGAGTACGGTGGCCAGGGAAGCATCTGTACATCTTGCAGAGCTTGTTGGCTAATGCGAGCAGTGTGCGGTCGGGCGTTATCCTGCTGATAAAGGGCATTGGGTACCACCTGAAGGTAGGGGAGTGTCACCGGTCGCAGCACATCATCAACGTATCGTTGGGCCGTCATAGTGCCCTGAATACGAAGTAAAGGTGACCTGGAATCATACGCGATTGCGCCCCAAACCATGATTCCACGTTGTCGCACGGTGGGGCGTTCCACAATTGCTGCCGGATTGGACCTTTCTCCACGTCGACGCCTCACGCGTACACGGCGACTATCACTGGACAAGCAGAAACGCGACTCATCTGAGAACACGACCCTGTGCCATTCCGTCATCCACGTCGATCTAGCCCGGCACCATTCCAAACGTTGGCGCCTATTCGGTGGGGTCAATGGCAGTCTTCTTAGCGGACGGCATGAGTGC
>CP092886.1:65200417-65323312 GCA_030710605.1 Cordylochernes scorpioides
GGTATAATATGTATCTTATATGTGGGAAGCTCAACAATCCCGGGTATGATTTGATACGTGAAAATTAATATTTGTATAACAATTTGTAAATAGCAGAGAGAATTGTCATAAGTGTAACTATTTTTGTAAATGAATTTATGATTATCTTTCTAACCTGAAAGGTTCAGGTTCCTAATATATATTATTGTTTTCTCTTTTTATTTTTTATTACCATTTCTTGTATAATATGTTTATAAATGTTTCTGTTTAAAACTATGTAAATCGACGCAATTATCCCTAGCCGGGATATCGCGTTTTGTGTGTTGAAATAAATAAAAATCCAGGGATAAGTTTCTTGCTGATTGTAGAGGGACATACAGGCATCAAAACCTGAGGACCGATAATAAAATATTTCTAAGAAACTCTATCCTTGGGTGATTCTTAGATCCAAGTGAGGGAGTTCAGTAAAGGGAGATGACGAAGACTCCTGATTATCTGGAAGAAACCTTCCGCCTTGGAGAAGTCTCCACGAATGTTTATAATTGTAAATAATCATGTGTATAAATCCCAATTAACATATACCTCTAAAATATATTTGTATGATTTTTACGATTGAGGAATATCAATAAAATTTTCAAAAATCTGAAATCTTAGATCGTAGAGAGAGATGGTATATAAGTATTATTTATAGTTTTAAAATTATTGCTCATATTTCTGCAATGTATGTTGATTTATTAGAAAATATATTCTTATAAAGGTTTTTGGAAAACATTATTATAATTTTAAGAGAGAGAGAAATCAGTATTTATATATTTTAAAATTTTTATATTTTTCGCAAAATACTTTAATGCAAATATCAATAGAAATTGTTTAATTTTCGTGAATAAAAAATATATATTATCGCGTGCGCGTTTTATAGATAAAATATATAAGAAAGGTTTTGTATAAATAATTTATATATATATTTTTAAAAGAAATATTATATTTTGAGTTGATTAAAACGGACATAAAATTATGAAATATATGGATTTCAAACGAATAAACTTTAAATTAGTAAATTAAAGTGCTAGATTTATATCAATCAAAATATAAAAGGATTTAAATAAGACATTTTCAAAACATTTATCAATTAGAGAGACTCTATAAACCAATTTATATCAATATTATTTATAATTTTGCAGATAATATTTATAATTTGCAAACATTGTGACATTAACTTGTTTTCATAATTTAATTTCAAACTAACCACGATGTTAAATAGTCCTAAATATGCAATATTTATAAACATTATGTATGTATTTTTATCCAAATAAATAAAGCTTCCAGGGCTAGGTTTCTTGTGCAACTTTTTATTTTCAAGCTTTCGGTTTTGTCAGTCCTTCAACAGGAGTATCACTTTAACAAATTAATCATAAATACTATTTTTATATACAGAGATTATTATTTACATATTTTAAATACTTATGATATTGAGAGAGAGAGAAATTATATTACATTATTTTTTCATTTTAATTAGATTTTTTGTGTGTGAAAAACAACTTTTTGAAAATATACGTGCATGATGGATGATGATACGTGCTGGTTGAACGATATCTCGAGACTTCAAATTAAATTTAATAAATTCGTGAAGTATTGTGTTATATATAGAAGAGTTCTTGCATCTATGGGATAGTATTTGTATTATATATGTATGAAATTGTTTAAAAAAAACATTTTATTAATAATTTTATATAAACTTTGATATAAATATAATTCTCTGAATGTACCTGAGAGTTTTGAGAAATGCCATTTGGTACCAACCCCAATGAATGGGAAACCTATACTTGTACCTCTCAGTGTGAGTACAAATCCGATAGAGGACGGGCAACATCCTAATAGAATAACTAACACAAAGGATCTCCGAATGAAAGCGGGGATAAGCTTTCGACATCATTCTTGTAATGAAGAAGGACACTCTCGTGTCCTTGGGGGGAGAATTCGTCCCAAAAGGCGGAAAAGACAAATTAATTTGGCCAACGGCATTGACGGAAAAGGCACTGGCAATCCACTTCTGTGCACTGCTGATAAATATATATGGACCAAATATCAGACCAAATTGAAAATATTTATCCATATTGTCACCAAAGTCGAACTCGACTTGGTGGACGCTAACAACAACAAATAAAATCCATATTTTCGCTGAAATAAATCTCCGTGATGCTATTTGAAACGATGACAACATAAACCTATAGCTCCGTGTGTCTATGTGAAGTGTGTATTTATATTTCTTCAAATATTATATTTCTGCACATACTATATTGTAACAAAGTATTTATTATTTTATAAGTAGAGTATTATTTTTATGTTTATATTTTGCTATACTCTGTACACTTACTTCTTTTGCTTATCTTTTGTTTATCATTCATAGTTTGTTCTTGCCTTAAATAAATTGCTGTCTTATCCTGAAGTTTTTGTCTTCCCTAATTTACCACGTGGCAATATTTATGTGTGTGACAAACGCAGGGAGCGATATAAATATAAGATTACAAATGTTTACCTTTTTTCCTAAACATTAAAAACTCTTCTTAACTAAATTTATATTTATAATACGAAGAGTCTGGCCCATTTTATAATAATACAACGTTTAAACGCTATAAATACAAGATATGTGAGCGGAAAATTTAAAAAAATTGTATTTTTTTCTGGAAAATATCTATGTGATATCAAGTGTTTTTCTTTCCAACAACGACCTCAAAATAAATAAAAATATGAATTATCTATATTTTAGAATAAACTATTTTCTCTATAATTTATTTCTGATAGTTAAATTAAAAGGAGCATGTTAATATATATAGAGCTAGGCTAATGGCCTGGGATATTCTCAAGTAAATGTTTTCTAATACTGTTACACCGGGTTAATAGGTTCATCACTCATGCTTTTTTCTTCATTCTTATTAAGTAGCGAGTGAGTTTCCATTATTTAATACAAAGGCAAAGAAGAAAAAATATTGAAACAATTACCTTTTAAAACAGCTAATCTATATATTTTCTTGATGGGTATAATATGGTTCAGAGATCTTTGCTTTCTTCACTTCTGATCACATTTCTACTCTTCCCGCGCAAGTTTTCCAAAGTGATGTGACGTGGCAACAGTGTTGTGCCAAATATGTATTATAATACACTCTGTAAAAATATTTGGGGGAACTAATATCCCCAATCACAAAATAGTTTGAAAGAGAGAATTGTGGAATAGTTATAAATCATTAATTAAATAACACACGCAATATAATAGATCTTCCAATAATATATGATATGTTGATATAATTTAATATTTTGATACTTCTTGATAAGAGATAGAGACAAAAACTGATATTGGATAGCGAAAAAGGCTTCTTAAAACACCTAAAATATAACAACCTAAAAAATTAATGACATTCTGATATGCCTGCCGCCAATTACAGGTAAGAAATAGTTCCGCCTTTTATTTGCGTTTGTAATAAAGGAAATATGAAAATTCATATATAGAAAGTTCCTTTTCGAAATCAGTAACTTAAGTCACATCAGAAAATAAAGAAAACAATTTACAGGCAATAAGATATTGGATAATGATAAACATGCAGCATCTATATATAGTGTCAGATAAAATATAGTTTGGGCATTTCTGAGAAAGCAGTACATATCATTCTGCAAGACAATCTTCAAATGAGTAAAGTTGTTTCCTTTGGGTGTTCCGATTATCAGATGACACGACGTAATTCATAGTGCCGAAAGATGCTCAAAAAGAGTGATATATTTATTATCTTACTATGTCAACAGCATCAGAATAGCAGATTGAAAATAACTAAATAATTTGATGATAACGATATAGTGTGTAAAGGTCTTTAAAAAGGTAAATCATTATCAATTTCTTCAGATTTGTCTTTTAGAGTATTCCTCGAAAGGCAACATGCATCTTAATGTGTATTTCATGTCTTAAATGATAAAATTTCAAAATGGTGGAAAGGCGGCTCGTTCTGACAAATAGTATTGGGACAATGTGCTTTGAACGTCGCATCAAAATTTACATACATGGGATATCCTCTTACCCCTTCAATTTCTTTTACCCAAGTTGCCTTGAACTATAAAGGTATAGCCATGGCAGCGTTTGGGGGCCGTTAGAGAGATTCCTTCAAAATCCAAGATGAATTCCTTTCACGCAATTATGCTTCAATCTGAACACATAACCGGCCTTAATATTAAATAGAATTGAGGATACCTTTCTTTGGCGATATTTAAACTTTCCGAGTTACGCTCCGGGTTATATTCTAAGGGCGGAAATAAATGACCTTGTTGCATAGTGAATTAATTAGAAGAAATAGACCCCAGTAGGCTAACTTCAATTTGTCTGGAATATTTATGGGATATATCACGGACTGCAAAAACAGAATATTGGTTTGATAAAAAGCGTGAAGGAGACACATTAAATAACGCCGGTTTCTCTTAGCTTATTGGATGTACATATTACAATACTCTACAGAGAAAAATCTATATATTTATCAGAACTATAATAGACCAATTTATACAGTTGGCTTATGCAAAAATAAGAAAAGCTGACTCTATAATCACTATAAGCATTTTCACACATCAACTTCTATGGAATGTTACCTCAACGCTGATATCCCAATGGAATGAAAAGCGATTCTCTTTGTTGCCTAAGTGAGAATTATTTTAAAAATATATTCAAACATAATCACGCTATATTATTGAAATCTAAGAACTTAAAATGCACTCTGTTCAATAGTGAATTTACCCATGACTTTCTACACTACATGTTTTACTGTCCGGTTTTTCAGGATGAGAACACCATGAAGCCAGAAGTTCTATATGCCTTTCAACAATACAGTTCTGATAGGGTATTTTTGGGGCCTACGTCTAATGTGTATCCTGCAGTCATGAACCCCCAAACTGAAACTGGATTCATCAGAAAAATGACCGAATGCCATTCTTGAGTCCAAAGACGTATCTTTTCTCGCCAGCTGAGCTTGTAGCTTCTGTGTCTGGCAGAGAGTTTAATTTTTAATAAACACCGGCGACAACGGATATATGTTTTGATAAGACGGTTATTAATAGTGTTCCGAGATGGTACAAATTAAATCTGCAAATGTAGATTTACTAGAACTATTTGAATAATTGATACAGTCGTTGTTCTTTGTGTGCTACAACCATCTTTCGAATCCTTCTATCCTCTCTGACCACTGAGACCAAATCCCCACAACAGTACTTCGATTGCGGTTTACTCTCACAGTACTTTTCCTAGTCGAAATTTCACCTTTTCTGAGGCCTATGATTCTGCCTCTTGTAAAATCAGAATTTCGCTTGTGCGACGCCTATATTTTTCTGCCATGGCATTCTAAATATCGAATATGATCTTAAAAATAAATAAAAAAGCCACATATAAGTTTAATGATACACTAGGAGGCTATTTGAAAATCATTTCATTAATAAACACTAGGCTATTTTTTATTCCCTCATATACAAGTTACGGTTTCAGAAAATTAATAATTTGTATGCCTCAATATTCCTTTCAAGTATAAAAATTTGCTAAAGTGTTTATACGCGATATATATATATATATATTTGTGATCAGTGTAGATAGGAGCAGCCAAAAACTTCAAAGATTTAGCAAATTGAATATTGTATATCGATAAACAAGAGATAAAACGATATCTTGCGATGTATTGCGATGACTGACGATACGATAGGAATATAAGGAGTATTAAACGAGATATTGGTGACTCCTGGTGACCAGGGGTAGAGCTCAAACTGACCCTATTGAAGATAACGAGAATCGCATACGATACACCTGAAACAGGACGGTTAAGCGCGAAGTAAATTCCTTTTTGTACCAACGTCCACGTGCAGGTATTATGAATTATCAATGATTCACTGATATATTAAATTTTATAATTTTCAACTTTGCTTTATTGCGAAGGAGATATGCTCAAAAATGACATTTTAAAATACCAAAGTCTTTTTGAGCATATCTCGCACTAAATAAAAGTTGAGAATATATATTGTAACATTTAATATATCACACGCGATGAATAAGTTATATATAATTTATAATACCTGAACTTTTTTACTGTAGAAAAAGTCTTTACCGACACATTATTTCTCCATATACGACAAAACTATTCTTTTCATTTTAGTTATTTAGATTTCTTGTAAATATTTTAAAAAACATTATTATAAAAGCAGTTTCCTATCATGTATGCGACAGTGTTGTGTGTGTGATTTCTATTCATTATTTCATTAATACTTTGAATATATATAAAAGGGAGTATAGAGAAAGGTGAAAGTTAAAAAAATGTATTGTAATAGAAAAATAGTTTTAAAAATATATTGAAATTGATTTTTTTGATTAAAAAATACAAAATTGAAGCAAAAAGTGTCTAACACACAAAAAATACACTTAAATTTATCTCAATGCTTACAAATGGATTACGTTCAAAGTGGCTCTACAAATAAAGACATTGAAAGGATATATAGCTAAAAATGATAATAACAGATTGCATATTGACAGTTTCTCTTTCTACAAAATTTATTAGAATTATTATTGCAACAAAAAAGATTTCTAAAGAAATGAATTAGTCAAAACATCAATTTTTAAAAAGAGTCAAATATAATGAAATGTTTGGTATTAATTGATTTGGTAATTTAGAAATTTATGCTATATCTATATATATTAAAATCAATGTTTGTATGTTTGTTTGTTTGTTTGTATGTCCGGTATACAAATTCGCAGTAGTTCACTAATTCAAACCAGAATTTCCATACATAGGTAAAAAGATACGGGGAAGACGATAGGCTATTTTAAAAACTATATAAATCAATTATTAAAACTATATATTCAAATTATTCTACTTAGCTCACGAACAGCGCCCTCTATCAAAGATTAGATTAAATTATGCGGATGCAAACAAATAGATAATGCTAATAACAAACAATTATAAAAAAATCTTATCTAATTATATATCACCCGGGTAGATATGCACACGGGTCAATCCCGGGGCGAAGCTCGGGTCACCCGTCTAGTTCTTTAATATTTTTAACCTAGCGATTCACCAACAGATTTAATCAATCCAGATATCAAAATCTTTTATGATCCGGACGCTCTAGTTCCAAAAGTTCGGTGTTATCAGAGTCCATGGTGACAGATGTCCGTCTAACCAACACCACCACCAGTGGGGAAGTGCCATAAATACAATAAGGACACCTTGGAGTGAGTTGTTTATAAAGAGATTAATCGTTTTGCCGCTCCGAGCAGTGATAAACCTCCGGAGATTTATGTGGACCGTGGAGCAATTAACGCCGCCTGCTTTAATTAGCATCTTAAAGATTCAGAGAGAAGATTGTGTCAGCTTGGACTCCAATCGCCTGGTTCAAATACCTGCAGGAATTGTCTTGTAGACAACGGAGGAATCCAGCGTTGCTAGGTAGCATGCAAAACTTCCGCCGTGTTGCAGGATCGAAATCTGGGAGCCGTCGACATCTTAATTATCTTGAATTTGGCCTCTAACACGACAGTGCCTAGTTGATCCTTTAAATATATGCACACACAAACTTCTGAATATTTATTCTCTACGCAACTATTTAACAAATAATTTATAATGTTTAAATTGCAAACTCTCTAGTCACAATATTCGTCTCAATTATTCTATATTCAGAAATGTAAATGTTTCGTTGTTTTCACCATATTTACTAAAAAACATAGCTGAAAGAGCCAAGTCATACTATAAATATACTATCATATGAAAAAATATAATTTTTGGAAAAAAAAAATCAAAAATCTATAAAAAATATTTGCAAAAAGTTTGTTTATTCACACAATACCACGAACCTTCGAGCTCTCGTTCTACTACGAAAATATTTTTGACTAAAAGCGAAACGCAGGAAGGCGAGATTTTCATGATTTTTATTGATACGCAAGATAATATATATGTCGAAGAAGGAATCAAAGTTTTCGGCGTCGGGTTTCTTTATTTGTGCGGTTGGCGTCATAGTCCAAACGCTTTCTGATTATACCGCGTAGATAAAAAAAACTCGTCGCCGAAAACTCTGGTTCCTTCTTCGAGATGATGTCTGGTGATTCCTTCTTTTGTAATATGTAGGATTGAATTGCTCAGGAATTTCGATTATTTTGTTGATGCTGTTCTAGTTCTAGAAAATAAGTTTTTCAGTGATTACATCTTTCTGATTTGGAAGTTGTATGGTACTATATAATGGTAGATGAAGTTATTTGTCCGTGTTCGTTCTTTGTTTAATTCTGCCCGGAGGAGGGCGAGAGCTCGAAAGTTCGCGGTTTTGCTAAAAGTCAAATTTATTAAAATTGTTTCTAAGAATCTATATTGTACTATTATATCGCATTTTATTATATTTAAAACATTTTATATGAATAATGAATCTTTGAATGAATATAAATATTTATTAAATTATAAAACTATTTTAGAGGCGTAATATTCTTTTTTAAAATAAAACAATTTCTACTGTCCTTACTGCGATGGAAAAATTAAAGGGAGGGCCTGGCTCATCAGTGGTGAACCCTCCCAGCGGTTTCGCCAGTTTAATATATATATTTATGAATACAATTAAAGTATAAATGAGTGTGTTTACTTTTTGCAATGAACATTTGGCATAATATTCGACCATCTCTGTATGAACTTTGTGGGGGTGCTGTGTTATATCTGGAAGCTGTATTCTTATTTAAAAAGCAAAAAAAAAAAGAAAAGTTTGCCCTCAAAATAAAATATTCTATATTTTAAAAGAATTGCCTTTAAATATATACAAGATACATTCAGCAAAAATCCTTCGAAATTTTGTGAATAAAAAATAATACAATATCAAAAGTATATTTATCAATCGTCGAAATAATTCCATCCGTATATAAACATCTATACAAAGCACTAACGCGGCATCTATATATAGCGAATGAAGACATTAAGACGCGAATGTTTCTTTTCACAAATAAATCAAACTTCTACTGTCCTTACTGCAATGAAAAAATATTGTAGAAAAGGTTTTGTTATTTTACAAGCATTTATTATTTTACACTAGTATTAACAGAGTATCATTTTTTATGTTTACATTTTGCTATACTCTGTAAACTTCCCACGTTGCTTATCTTTTTATTATCATTCATAGTTTGTTCTTACCTTAAATAAACTGCTGTCTCATCCTTAAGATTTTGTTTTCCCTAATTTTCCACGTGGCAATATTGAGAGGGCTTAGCTCATCAGTGGTGAATTCTCCCAGTGGTTTCGCCAATTTAATCTACCAAACCACTTCTTTAGATCTCTAATATTGTATTGGACCATTCTTCTTTTATATGCTACACTGAAGGGTAGAATCTCAGAAATGGTATTTAATCAAACTATGGACATAAACCTCTAGGACAGTAGAATTACATTCAAATATTTGCATCGAGCAATGCTCTTCCGCAAACAATAAGGATAAGTTAGGCATACATTAATATAAAGCAATAACACGCCATTTATACATAACGAATAGAGGCATTAAGACGCGAATGTTTCTTTTTCACAAATAAATCAAACTTCTACTGTCCTTACTGCGATGAAAAATTTAAAAATATTTGAATGTAATTCTACTGTCCTAAAAGCTTATGTCCATAGTTTGAGTGAATACCATTTCTGAAATTATATCCTTCAGTGTTGCATATAAAATAGAATGATCCAAAACAGTATTAGAGCTCTAAAGAAATGGTCTGGTAGATTAAATTGGCGAAACCGCTGGGAGAGTTCACCACTGATGAGCCAAGCCCTCTCAATATTTTTTCATCGCAGTAAGGACAATTGAAGGTTGAATTATTTGTGAAAAGAAACATTCGCGTCTTAATGTCTTCATTCCATTATAAACATCTATGCCATCTCGGTTCCCAATTTTCGTAGAATATTTTATATTTGTCTTCTTTTAAGCCTGTGAGGAACTTTGCGTTTTTTATATTATGAATTCTCGTGACTCGAATCGCTACACTTTAAGAGGCATATAGAAAAAAGTAATTTGGGGAATGATTCTTGAATATAGGCCTGAAGAAGTGCAGGAGCTTTTTTCTTGGCCGAATAATTCAAAACTGCAACAGTCTGTGAAGCCTGGCGTTGGTTAGACCCAAGACTCGCCTAACTTATTTTCCAATTTCACATTGTCGTGAATAATAGAATAAACTAATCAATTGGAAAGAACCGTTATCCACAAATGCTCCAATTTACTAAATTTTCGATTTTCTGCAAATTCATCTGCAATTTGGTTGATGCTTTTTTACTGTTCTCTCTCTATACGTCTTCTGACCCTTGAACAATTTTTACATTGAACTTCGTCCACCTTTAAAGCGGCTATATCATTCAAAAATTCCGGTCTTCCTTAAAAGCATGCATCACAATACTTTTCAAAGAATTACTAACGTTTCTCTAGATGGAATCTAATTTTCTAAACAGAAAGAATGCATATTCGTTTATCCGAAATTTTAGGCATCAGAAAATCGCCGATATTACACTGATAGCGCAAAAAATACACTGCGTGACATTGAAAATGGAACACCAAGAAATAGTGGCCAGAAAGTGATGAAACTCGGCAGACCGAGAGAGACAGGGACGAACAATAAATGATCTTTATTTCAAAATGATAGTCATAATACAGAGCGAGAACGACGTCGGCTTAGTAGCAAGTAGGACCACCGCGGACGGCGATGCACGCAGCAACACGTCTAGGTAGAGAGTCAATCAGAGTACGGATGGCGTCCTGAGGGATGGCTCTCCATTCCCTCTCAACCATTTGCCACAGTTCGTCTTCTGAACGCGGCTGTGGAAAGGCATGCAAACGGCGTCCAATGATGTCCCAGACGTGCTCGATTGGTGAGAGATCAGGAGAGTACGGTGGCCAGGGAAGCATCTGTACATCTTGCAGAGCTTGTTGGCTAATGTGAGCAGTGTGCAGTCGGGCGTTATCCTGCTGATAAAGCACATCATCAACGTATCGTTGGGCCGTCATAGTGCCCTGAATACGAAGTAAAGGTGACCTGGAATCATACGCGATTGTGCCCCAAACCATGATTCCACGTTGTCGCACGGAGGGGCGTTCCACAATTGCTGCCGGATTGGACCTTTCTCCACGTCGACGCCACACGCGTACACGGCGATTATCACTGGACAAGCAGAAACGCGACTCATCTGAGAACACGACCCTGTGCCATTCCGTCATCCACGTCGATCTAGCCCGGCACCATTCCAAACGTTGGCGCCTATTCGGTGGGGTCAATGGCAGTCTTCTTAGCGGATGGAATGAGTGCAAGCCATTAGCAACCAATCGACGGGAAATGGTTCTGGTCGAGATGGAATGATCTAGGGTGTCTTGCACATGTTGCAGGATGGCGGTACAAGTGCCTTGTGGGGCCGCCACTGCTTGTCGAAGGATACGCCGATCCACACGTGCTGACGTCACTCTGGTTGCACCGGCATTCCTATTAATTGCCACATTTCCTTGTTCCAACCATCTTCTCCACAGTCGGTGCACCGTGGACGCACCAAGGTGTGTATCAGCTGCGATTTGACGTATGGACCAACCTGCCCTTTTCAGTCCGATCACCATGCCCCTCGTAAAAGCGTCTGTCTGCTTGAACTGCATCCGTTTACGATGACCTGGCATTCTCTGTTATTACACTTGTCTTTTGACACAAGAACAAAATTTCTACAATGATTATTCCTTGAAGAAATAACGACACGAATGCTGTCCTTTCTGCAAGTTCCTTCCCTTATATCTTACTCCATGTGCGCACGAGAGCTGCGCATTTTACATCATTTGCATAACTCGGTTAGGCGCGTCTACCCTGAAATTTGCATAATTTTCTGGCCACTATTTCTTGGTGTTCTATTTTCAATGTCACGCAGTGTATATGTAAATATAAATGTAAAATTTAAAATATAAATGTGTGTAGGAGAACAAGTGGTTTTAATTCATGAAAAATTAGGCATTAAAAGCCACAAGCACGCTTTTCTAGAAATATTCTTTCGTCCTCATATAAATATAGTATGAGAACGACGTAATATTTGTAGAAATGAAATTAGTGGTTTTTAAGGCTTACGTATGAAAGGTTCACGAATTGAAAACACTTGCTTATTTTTTTGGTCCACGATCATTTTGAAAAAATAAATATTTCCTGTGATTTAATAAAGTGCCTTATCACTTTTTGTATCTATCATTCTTTGTATTTTGAAACAATGTGACTATACACCTCTTTAAAGATTGATGTTAGTAATAAAATTATTCCTAGAACTAACTATGAACATAATTGTCTATATTTTACACTTATCTAACTTTGTCGGATGGTTGAAACACGCCCTGGAATATATTCAAAACCTTTTAAGAGGATAATATAGAAAATTCTAAACTATTATAGACGCGCGTATAATTCTTTTAAAAAATAAACAATTTCTACTGCTCTTACTGCAATGGAAAAATTAATGGGAGTGCCTGGCTCATCAGTGGTGAACTCTCCCAGCGGTTTCGCTAGTTTATTCTACCATACCGCTGTTATATTGTATTTTTGATCTTCCTCTTATAGTGATACTGATGATAGACTCTTGGAATGGGTATTTTAGATGAACTATGGACATAAGCTCTTTGAGGACAGCAGAATTACATACAATTAATATATTTAGGCCGAATCTTTCAGACCTCAAACTGGTGTATAAAATGTGAATAATAACTATATCTATAAGTAGCCCCAAAAATATCTTTATTTCTCACTTCAATCTTTGAATAGGCGTATAGACATATAATGTTGCAAAAATACAAAGAATAATTTTATAATACCTTTCTGTTTATGAAAATGGCAAAATAAAATTGAAAAATATATTTGAAATATATATATATAAATAAAATTAGAAATCGGTGTAGGAAACCTTGATTAATATGTTTATATATATTTATACTGACCAATAACGAGAGGAGTCGTTTTGGTTTCAATTTAAAAAAAATATTTTAGAAAACAAACGTTTTTTCGTATTTCGGAAATATGAAAGTCTATCTTTTAAAAACAGATTAACGACGTAGATGTGCCTTAGCGTAGTACTTACAGCGGATGCTGATTAATTCATCTGGGGTTTCAATAAATAACGTATAGTTCCGGCGTATTTCTATCTTTCTAATAATCTTATTTTTATCCATTACTAGCCGAATGTCCCGGGCAATGCCCGGTTTTTACCCGAGTGCGTATATATTTTCAAAATGTTTTTATTCAAATACTATTCGTTACAATTATAAATTGGCGCCGTGGATGTCACTCCTGTGAAACGTCCCGCTCCAAACTGTATGTGTTTTAAAAATATAAAAATAAAATGTAAATTTTCACAACGATATATGAAAATTGTATTATTTAGATTTTTTGTGAATATATCTTAAACCTTATATAAAAATAAATCGATTTATTTGATTAAAGCAAGCGATTTTATGCCCCTACACCGTCATTAAATCGTATGTCAGTCTTGTGAAACGTCCCGCTCCACCCCCTCAAAACATCAATTCCCGTCGCGTCGTGGAGGGCACGTGGTCACTGCACACACACATCCTTGACATAGTTGACAGAATTACCGCAGTGAGGCGCTGGTTGCGAGTGAAATAGAGAATATGTTTTACTAATTTGTTAATAACTCCAAGGATATTCGAGATAGAAGCCTGAAAATTTGCCTATAAGTTTTTCCAGATTCAACTCTATATATTGTTAAAATTTCAGCCAGATTAGTTACGCAATGTGAAGGTGTATAGTCGACAAACATACATACATACATTAACTTTTATATACGTATATAAGGATTGATGTTCAGATTTTTTTTAAGAATGATTTTCTCGTTTTGCATGGATTATATATTTTTTAATTCTTGCTCTATTCTGGGATATATGAGGTTAAAGATGGAATGTTCAAATAGTAGAGATAATGGTCTATTGCTTCGTATAAAGGATTTATGCTGTCCCACTCGTTCTTAAAACGACTTCCCAGTTTCACTAAATGTATGTAGATGACCAGGAGCTGCATGGGAATTTACAAATTAACTTGTTTTCTGCTTCAGTGATGGCGATAGGTTTGTTGTAGGAATGGCGTAGGGTTGTTCATAATTGTCTGCTGTATCGGGTTGATATGCCGGGTAGTTTAAGGACCCTTGCGGTTTCTCTCCTCTATGACTGTAGGGAAAAAGGCAGAAGCTGGTTTGAGTAGGAATTGATAGTATTTTGTAGAATCTGGTTTGCAGGAATGCCTTTACTAAAATTGGCTGGGTAACAGTTTTTAAATAGAGTTTTGACTATTTTGGATTGTTTCCTTTAAGATATTGTATTTTACTGCAATGTGTTTGTATTCGCTTTGTAAGAGTTTTGACAAAAGTCGTAATTTGATTAAATAAGCCAAATGAATAAAATTTAAAAAAAATCCTGTATTTATAGATCTCTGCTAGGCAGCCAAGTAGAGCGGTCGCAGAATTATTCGTCTCCCGATAAGTTTTTTTGAATTTATTATTTAGGTTTTTATGTTTCTTTTCTCTTGTTTTCCTAGGAATATTTGATAGATAATCTACAATTTATATTTTTATTAAGGATTATGAAAATGATTTTATTCTCGCATATCCATACTCAATCTGATTATTTTTGCAAAAGAAACATTTCTAATAGCTAAATGTGTAAATTCAAGCAGTGAAACCTTTATTTGCTATGAAAAGGAGAGAATCCGAGGGAAACCTTATATTACAAAACATTATAAGACGCCGAAACTATTTTAATTTTACAATAATTAAAGATGTTTCCGGGTAGGACCTTTTTCAGCTAACTAAAATGTATAAACAAGGTAATTGAGAGAGAGAGAGATTACATATCATTTTGAAAGAGGAATTTATGCAAATACAGGACATTAATTTAATAATTTACATACTCGAAAAATATTTTTGAAGCATTAACTATGAATAGCTAATTGAATTTAATGAATAGAAAAAATAGAATGAAGTTTATTGTGTTCTATGTGTGACTATTGTTTTATATTCTTAAATAAAATGTTTTTTAAGATAGAAGAGTAACGTATTGTGATGATAGCTGTATATTTATTGGTTTATTGCTTTGGGGCTTCATGATTTCTATTGTTTCAAGAATGAGTCTTTGGGTTTTGATTGTGAGATTTTTATGGAGAATTTTAGTTCTAATGAAGTCTGGAGTATGTTCCATTTCTCAGTTGTGGTGAACTATTAAGGAGTTTGGGTTCTGCTTAGAAATATTTCTTCGGTGCTCTTGAAGTTTCACCAATGTAGACAGGCAATTAAGGCAGGGAATATGGTAATCTAAGTATTTTTCTCTTTTCCGATTGATGCTTTTGGTGATGGGTTTCTTAGAATTGAGGCTATGGAGGGTGAACTTCTAAAGATTGTAGCTATGCCGGATTTCCTAAGTTTGTGGGCTATTGTAATTGTGGAATCAGAATATGGTAAGTATCAGATGGAGATAAAATGATATAAAGTTATTTTTGGGGGTTCCAAGTCTATATATAGTTATTTTAATGAAAGAAGGTGGATATCCAGATTGGAGAAGTTGGTTTTCGATGAAATCAAGTCCTCTGTTGTATTCCATTTTTGATTAACAGTGGGTAAAGGCTCTTTTCCTCAAGGTATGCCCGACTGTTATTTTGTAAGAGATGAAAGAATTGGAAGAAAAATCTAAGTAATGTAAGGGTTTATATGTTTGCACTGGACAAGGCACCCATAGATGCAGTATATTAATGCTTTTACATATGTAGGTATTGAGCCAAAACTAGGACTCAAACCTAAAAGACAAACAACATTAGCATTAGGCAAAAATAAAGACATGTATGAAATAATTGAATGGGATAAAAAATGAGGTTATATAGACTTGCTTAGGTGGAAAAAGGGCTGATCTGAAGAGAGACGATTGGAGGCTTTTGATATGAATCATGTTCTATTTTTTATTTCGAAAATTTGCGTCTCTTATTCGAAATAAGATTTAGAATTAAAGAACGAGATAGTGAGGAGTTTCATTTTCAGTTACTTCAAGTCCGTAAAGACGCAAAGAGAGACGCAAATTTACGAAGATATTAGGATAGAACAATGTCGATAATATTGTCAAGAAAACCTAATCAACCGCTTCTTATTGAAATGCCTGATTACAAGTAACGAATCCAGTTCTTTAGAAATTATTTTAGACTCAGGGACCAAAAAATATTTTTAAAACATATTATTCTGCAAGTGTTAGAAACAATATTATTGTTTGCAAGTGAAGAAAGCCCGTGACTAAGGCAATTGTCTCCAAACTGAGAGATAACAGGCTAATTGTCCGTGGCATAAACACTTTGTGTCAAATAGCCGCATTATCAGCCCTAGCGGGGATGTAATATAGCAGTCTATGGATATCAACTATACTGTACCACAGTCGAATCTATTTTTACAGCTAAAAAACCTCTCAAAATAAACATCTACGACAATCTAGACCCACAATAACAACTACCTTTTTTAACCAAATATATTTTAGAATTTAATTTCAAATTACTCAAAATTATGTACTGGAATATATAAATGTTTTTTTTTAAAGGATAATTTATCTTTTCTCGATCTTTAACTAGCTTAAAGAATTTGATATTTTCGCTTTGTCTGGAGCATGGTGTTTCTCAGTGTTGAACCTCACATTGGAAAATTTTAAGTTTTACGAATCACTGGCTACAGGATTCTTGAAAAGAACTACTCAGGTGGTATCATTATTGGATATGGGAAAAATTTCAAAGATTACTTGAGATAGGATGGACATTGAACCGCGGTAATTTCGCTCTATTTCAAATCTGAACAATCCCCTGGTTTCCCCCGTTTTGCTTGCTCTTAATGAAGAATTACTTGAACTGTAAAAATATTTATTTCGGTATATATAAAATAGGCTACTAAAGGTTTATAGATAATATTGAGTCGCGACATTAATATATGGATTACTAACTTGGAAGGTTTCCACAATTTAATAGATATCCCAACTCTACTTTCAACCATTCGTATTTTCAACGAGGTAAGTCAAACCTCCCACTTGGAATTATCTTCAGATAATCTAGACATGAAAGTTTAATACTATAATAAACAGTAGGTCTGCCGGTGACACAAATCGTAATTTTACTTTTGTATCGAATTGTGACACTTCGCGCGGTCATTGACATGTCTATTGTATCTCCGGCTATTCTGGTCATGTCGTTGATTTTATATTAAATGCACTACGTGCTCAAATAATTTACCAATTATCATAAGAAAGTAGATATATTATCTATATATTCTGTTAAAATTATAGGAGATACAACTATATATATATTAAAACTCACAGTTGGACACCAGAAAATGCACCTATTTTGTGGCTAACCTACATGATATATCGAAGGTTCACTTTCACTTAGATTGATAGATCTTCAAGTCAATTGGCTTTCCACAAAGTAATATAAACCATTACACATGCCGATATAGTATTTGAAATGAAACCTGGAACCGCTAAATCAAAACCACGACAGGGATTTTAATTTAGCCTAAATATTATAAGAAGGATGCTTAGAAAAGGTTTACATCGAATAATGAGGCTACAACATTAATGAAACTTCAAAATAATTCTATTTTTTAATAAAATCCATAACTTCCTAAATTATATCAAGGTTTATTCTAAGGTTTGGAGAACTATTTCACTTTTTAAGTATAAATTTTTTTATCAATTGCAGAGTACACGCTATATCCACAATTCGGATATTTGCGCGTGAAATATAAACATTTAAATGAAAGACACAAAAGAAAAGTAGTTAAGAAGATATATACATATTTACATATCAATATGCAAATTGATTACTTTAGTAATCACTTAACTAGCTAAATACATTCTACAAAATTTGTTGAATCTTTGGTATATGTCCTTAGTGGAGACCAGATGTTGCAAATTTATGGGAAGTTGATTTAGTTCCCTAAGATCAGCGGTCAGCGGGCAGTCAGTTAATAAGTGTCTGGGGTTCTGTTCTTCGCCTCCACACGAGCATCCAGGTGATTCAATTTTGCCAATTTTAAACAGGTATGAATTGAAGTCGCCATGTCCAGTGAGGAATTGCACATTATAGAAGTTAGGTTTAATAAAATTAGGAATTTTTGGGCCACTGAAGAAACTTTTGAAATTTTCATTGGTCGCTTCGTAATATTCCTGCTGTTTCTGGTTTATAAAGTTAGAAATTATGACTATTTTTGCTGGGACAAATCGGTTGTAATCTATATTTATTTTCAATATATTTGATTCAATGAAGTGAGTGAGCTTTGGAGTTCTAGCAATGATATGCGTACAATTTGACGATGTTGTATTGTATGCTTGTATACCATGTTTGAGAATTTTATACTGTAGCGAGTTTAATTTGTCTTTGGCTTTTTTTGGGATGAATTGGTACCATATCGTAGATCCGTATATTATTGTATTTCTAAATAGTGTTTTGTACAGTACAATTCTCCTTTTGCTGTCAAGACCCCAGGCCTTCTTTGTTAATCCTAATAGATATCCACTTGCTCTGGTTGTTTTCGTGATAGTATCATCAATGTGCGGCATAAAATCAAGTTTATTCTTATTTCTGTGGTTTTTGACGGTTATTCCCAAAATTTTTACCCTATCTACCGGAATAATGGTATTGTTATTCAAAGTTATTGTAAATTTTTTATTATTGAACAAAGGCAAAACCTTCGTTTTCTCCTTGGATATTCTTAATTTGCTGCTTTCACACCAATTTGTTATTTTTCTCATTATGCTTCCTATTGTATTTTCAAGTTCTATTAGGTTTTTATTCCAACATATCACCGTAATATCATCTGCGTATCCGATGATTTCACTATTCGGCTCAGTATACTTGCATAGTAAATCGTTCATGATTATATTCCATATTGTAGGGGAAATAGGTCCTCCCTGCGGGCATCCTTTGCTTAGTGTTTTTTGAACTTCAATTGATGTGTATCTGTATCTTATTTTCCTATTATCAAAATATGACTTGAAAAGTTTAACAATAGATGCATTTACATTATCTTCATCGATTCTTTTTAGCACCATTGGCCACCATGCATTATCAAATGCTCCACTGATGTCGATTGTTATAATGGCCGTAAATTCCTTAGCTTTGTGGTCTAAAGCAGTTTTGACAATGTCGGTTAGCGCTGTTATTGTTGATCGTGATTTTGTAAATCCGTGTTGACGATTACTGAACATCTTATTTTCTTCATAGTGTTTGATTATTTTATTGTTAATAATTTTTTCAAAGATTTTAGAAATGTTTGAGTTCAAACATAAGGGTCTGTAGCTCTTATACTCGCCGTAGTCAGCTTTACCTGGCTTTGGGATAACCAACACTTCTGCTTTCTTCCACTCATTTGGGAAGTAGCTCATATCCAAACACTTCTGAAACAGCTTGGTCAAGAGCGGAGCGATAAGGTGTTTAGTATGCAATATCATATTATTAGATATATAGTCAGTTCCAGGAGATTTCCTTGGGTTTAATTTATCAATTATATCATTTATTTCCTTCATTGTGACTACTATATTTGCTGTATTCAAAAGCTTTGGTTTATAGTTTCTTATTTCTTTATGTAAATTCGTGTCATCGTTGAGGCTGTCATCAGGAAAGAGACAAGCTAACAAGCCCTCGGTTCTCTGCAACCGCTCATGATATGTATTTGTTTCCAATATTTGTATTTGCTTGTCAGGTGTTCCTTTAAATTTTTTGTATATTCTATATAAATTTCCAAAAGGATTGTTTGAATTATTTTCTTCCAGAAAAGTTCTCCATGAAATTCTTTTTGCTTTCTTAATTTCACGTATATATTTATTTCGTGTATTTTTGAACAATTCAGCAATATAACGTGGAGGATTAGGATTTCGGTAATATAAGTTTCTTATATAGTGAAAGTTATTTTTCATAATTTCCAGTTCTGCATTCCACCAGTTGTTCGCTCTACCTCTCATAGAGTTGTTTTCCCTAATTCTTAATGTTGAGTAGGCAGATTCAATTAAGATATTTGTAATTTCTCTTATTGTTTGATCTATCATCTCTGGTGTAGAAGCATTTTCTATATAGTTTTTAATCTTTTTAATCTTCTCATGGTCAGTTCCATCCACGCTCTGAGTGTATTGACTCCAGTCAACTCCCCGCTCATTGAATTTCCAATTTGAATAAGAAGTGATTGTGGAGAATTGATCATCTATACAGACATCAAATGTTATTGCCTTGTGGTCAGATATTTGAGAGATTTGTTTAGAGCTCCAGTTTCTAATATTGCTAATTGCCCGTCTATTTGTTAACGTTAAATCGATTATGCTCGCATTTCGGCATGTTGGAGTTTTGACATTATGTATCGTTAAGTTTAAATCGTCTATTTGTGGTGTTAGTTTATGACCATTGTAGTTTTTCTTCGAGTCAAACCATAGTGGATCTCTTGCGTTGAAGTCTCCACATATGACCACTGGTAAATCTTCGTACTCATTACTTAGTTGTCTTAAGAATATTGTATGTTCGTTTTTCATAGAGTTTGGTTGTATATATATATTTGAGATTATGACTTTTTTAGTTGAGGTATAAATCATAATTGTTGTTGCAAATGTTTTGTATATTTTTTGATTAGTTTAGTCTGAAGAAAGGCATTATTTATAATGATTGCTGTATTGACATTTCGGAAGTTTTCCAGTTGAAACTTTTTCGCGGACCATGAGTATATTACTTCATCATTTATTGTGTATGGTTCCTGTATTAAAATTATATCAGCCTCCGTAAAGTCTTTGGAAGCGCGGAGTTCATTAATACATGCAATGCTTTTTCTGGTGTTTTGTTGGATAACTTTGACTTTATTAATTTGTATGGTATCTAAGTACGTGCCCCGTTTGTTTACTGCTCCAAGCGTATTATTCATTTTTATATTGTGGTTCAGTAGTTGTGTAGGCAGTTTTTTGTATCGTATACTCAATTTGTTTAGCATATATCGGGCAGTCTTTGGAGTTTGGTTTATGATCTTGATTTCCATTTTTAAAGTATGGGTGTTTCGTGCAATTGCAACACTTAATGCTGCCAGAGCAAAGATGCTGACCTTCCTGGCCACATTTGACACATTTTTTCAAATTAGGGCAGTTGTTTGTACGATGCTTAGGGTTAAATTCAAAGCAATTTTGACATTGGCTAACCAGTATTTTATCTCTCACCTCACAGCGTTGTATGTCTGTGTAAACTTTACCAGTTTTCTTTAATATTTGGTATACTTGTGTAGAGACTCTCAGCACGATGTCTTGTTCCTGCCTATTAGATTTGATCGGAAAAAGAACCTTTATATGATCTTGTAGGTTGTCAAGCTCCGGATTCATATTGCATAATATAGTTGGCAGATTGGTTATATCAGTTATTTTATTGACAGATTTGATAAGTATATTTGGGTCTCTTAGTTTTGGTTTGTATACCTTGCTTATTTTATTAATTTCGTCTGTATTTTTGAAACTTTCTAGAAGCTGGTCGATATCTTCCTCATTAGAAGATTTAATGATTGTACCATTTTTCGTATTTATTATGTTTGTTATTTTAGCTTTGTTACCTTCCTGCCGTAAAAGTTTTATTTTTTCGCTTACCAGTTGATGAATGCCTGATACGTTTAGATTGTTATTTGCTGAAATAATCAAAGTTTTCTCTTCATTTATAAATCCGTCTTTCTGTATTGATTTTCCTATTTTATTTTTAACCATATCTGCATAAGTATCCTTAGTTGTGCTTTTTGAAGCAAATTTACGTAGTTCATTTTTTATTTCATCTAAATTAGTTTGCAGACATCCCTCAATTTTTGAAACATTTTCATCAAGTTTAATTAGTTCACATACGCTATCTTTTATTTGTTTAATAGTTCCTTTTAAATAACCAATATCCTCTTTGCAAAGATTTTTCCTATTGCTATCATATTTGTCAGAAAAATACTTAAATATTTCATCCAAACGATTTAAAATTAATGAGTTCATATCTCATTCTAGCTATGAATCTCCGCAATAGATAACGATCAAAAGGAAAAGTTGATATTTTCTTGCTAATAAGAACTAAAAAGAAAGAACAAAAGATCAGTAAAGTAAATTATACTTAGCTTGAGTAGCGAAGAACGATGCAAAACACGTCCGCTCAGGCTCAGGCAGATGCTAAATATATTGCTTATGAGAATCAAATAGTAAACCTTAGCTTTAAAAATGTAGATCGTTATTATTTAGCCCGTTACATTAAATATATACCCAGTTCTCTCTCATATTGACCAAGATCTAGACGGCAAAATCTTTTAACGAAACGTCAAAATTAGAAAATGATAAGGCTTAGAAATTGACAAAATATTCACAATCAATCTTTCAAGGCGTAAACAAAGGAGAGAGAATGTCTATTATTCTTTAAAATACAAACCAAATATTGACAACAGGATCTGTTCCCTTACTGTGGTCTCAAACATAAATTCATCCAAAAAAAGTTTAAATTTTTCATTTATTCATCCGAATTTTTAAAATGGTAATCCAAATACTCCTTAAAATTACAGAAGTATCGCTTAAGTAAGCAACATATCGAAACTATTCACCTCAATACAATGGGTAATAATTATTTTTGACAATGTTTTTCTTTTCATATAAATATATGAAAAAAGAATATATATATTTTTGTGAAAAGAAACAAATTTCCAAAAATATTTATTTCAATTTTTTTATCGATAGATGACAATTGAATTTATAAAAATTCGCATCTCAATATAGAAAAAAGGACTGAGAAAATGGATTTAGGGCAAGAAAATTATACCTGAAAACCAAGCGATTTAGAAAGGGTTATTCCTGTGTCTGGATCACATTTTTACTATTACTTTACTCTTACTTCTCTTATTCATATGATATTAGTGTCGAAAAAAAACTATATGTTTTTGTTGAGCCTAGAAAAGATTTCGACACCGTCTCGCATATCCTGCTGTGGAAAAAAATAGCTACTCTAGAAGTAATGCTTTTCGTCAATTTCTTGTAAAATTATCAGGAGCAAATGATAAAATGTTAATATGGAATGGATTGTTCAGATATTTTATCAAAATACGTTCAGGAGTCCTCCAAGGTGAATCGGGCAAGTAGCCAGATGAAGGCATAAAGGTTTCTGTTTGTATTTTTAGGCTTCTGGTAAATACTAGAGTAGTTTAGGTCAGCAGTTGGTGTTAATTTGATATCGAGGAATGGCAATGAGCTGTTCTCCTCATTTCAAACTGTAAACTTTAGAAAATACTTTATGTTTTTTTATATACTGGAGGATGGTTGTACTATATGATCTATAATGATTTGTAATTTATTGTCTATCTAATTCATGTAATTATATTTGCAATCCTCATGAAATTGGGCTACCCATGTCCCTGCTTGAAGTATAGATTGCTGTAGGTGAAGTAGCTATGTAATAAGCAGAGTTCGGTCAGTTATAGGGTGGAATCTGTCGAAATAATTTATTTACTAAGTTTATTAAATATACAACAGACTGAAACTAGCCACGTACGCCTTTCAGGCTGTTGGTCTTCGTCAGCGAGGTGCAAGCTGTACCTCATAATGAGTAAGGATTATGATTCAATATGTTGTGTTGATAAATATAAATAAAAATATATTAGTAGTATAAATATATACAAAAAATAATAAAATAAAAATAATAAATAAATAATTTAGGAAGATATAATTTCTCTATAAATTTCTGGTAGGTCAATTTTCCTATTTATGCTTTTTGAATCTTTTATAGAGGCTCAGCTTTCTAAAAATAATCTGCAGTGCTTTTCTTTAATATTCTGGTATAAAATGGATGCTTTGTCAAATTCGGGTATATGTTATTAGTTTAGCGCATGGTCTACTAGGATGGATAATGGTTTATGGATACATAGAGCTGCTTTGTGTTGGTTAATGCGTTCTTTTAATGCTTTGCTGGTTATCTCAATGTAAGCGGCTGGACAGGTTTTGCATGGAAATTTGTAAATAATATTGCTTTTGTTTTCCTTTTTACTATTATTATTGGTGTCTGAGTGGCGTATAATTTGTTTTAAATTTGGTGCAGATTGATATGTGGTAATTATATTATATTTCTTCAATATTCTGGCGATTCTTTCTGATCCGTAACTGTATGGTAGAGAGCAATACCTTTTATCGGATTGATCATTGCTATTGTTTGAAGATGGAAATCTGGGAGTCTTGGGATAATTATTGTCTAGTTACACTGGTTATTTAATTATATATTCTTTTAAATATTATTATTAAATATAACAATTGTACATATATTTTATATACAGTGAAATTTTCAACAGATAGTTTCTTACTTTTATCTTGTATCGAGTGAGTGGATCACATACCCACGTGATTTAGTTTAAATAAAAAAAAAGCCTTGATAAAGAGAGGCATTTTGCTCCTAGAAATATTGGTTGATTAATATATTCAGATCCAATATATGCTTTATATTTATTTATATATATTTACTCAGTAAAACCAGTTTGTAAATAACCGGTATATCCTCATAACGATCATTAATAATGTCCAAAGTAATTTGAATTCAGCCTAAGAATTCCCGAACATATATCTAAACGAATATCATATCAATATATTTTTTCAACTCATACACCAACTAGTGTGGCCGGATACTCAACTGCAAGCATCCTGCTTGGGACTCATACAGCACCAATCCAAATGGATACCATCTCCAAAATGTCATTGACAAAGGTCCACCCATGATTCCCCATTTGACATGTTATTGTCATACACAAACACAAAGCTTTATTAAGATCATCGGTCTTATAAAGATTTACCGCAGGAAGAAAGGAAGCATAGATAGAGATCCTGTAGTCCAGACAGCGCAGCACCCAACCACAGCCTCCAGGTACGACGCATGTCCAGTGGCCACACGTTCCTTCATGCATACCTCAAGGTTAGCATATCACTGAACAGGCTAGTGTGGAATCAGGCTATTGTCATATACAAATATCTAAACCAGAATATAACCTTTAAATATTATATGAATTGTTATCTGACCTTCCTGTGTTAGGTGTCCTACAAAACTTCAAACTGGCGATTTCAAATACTAAAATAAATCACAGACTGGATATTCTTCAAATAAAAAATGGGGAAATTTGAAATAACAGATTACCTATTAAACACATCCCGACAAATAGATAATGCCATCACTATTCTCAAATAATGAATTCTCAACAAAATATAAAAAGCGATCACCAATAAAATCTCTGACTTGGACAGAAGAAACTCACCAGATATTAAAGAAGATTCGTCTCTTTCAAACCGCTCAAGGAAAAAATATCATGTGACCCTCAAGACAAAGGACTTAAGGCCCGGAGAGATTAACATAACTGTACTAAACAGAATGTCAACACCTTCTGGGACTTGAAAATATTGAATTATCGGAACAAAGCGTAAGAGAAGCTATCAAACGCATCTCAATCTTTAAAAAAGAGGGAATTTTTCAAAACAAATCATTGAATGGCACTGACTTCATATGAGTCAGCGTGATTCTTAGCAGACCACATAAAAATTATAATTTAGTCCAAAAGCTTGTACTAAATTTTCAAAACCAAATTCTTGTCTTGAAGCCCAAATAATGGACTACTTTAAGGAAAATACAGAGAAAGGCCTTGACCCCACCAATATTAGAGAAGTAGAAACAATTATCGAATTCTCACCAAATAAAAACGCCCCAGTAATAGACAGAATACCGAATGGAGCCTTGAAGCTTCTAACGAATTCATCAATGCATTACTTGGATTGCCCCATTTCCCTGACCAATGGAGAATATATAAATTATATATCCAATCTTAAAAAAAGGAAAATCCATTTTACCTGTCATTTCAAATTTTTTAAAAATCAATCTTATATATAACCAGACTAAGAAAAACTTAAACGTAAATACTTCTATTAGAACAGAACAGTTTGGTTTCCAGTCAAACACTCCACCAATTAATTGTCGTCACGGAGAAGATAAGAAGAGTAATGGCCACCGATCAAATGATTGGAGGTGTCTTCTTTGATATTTCCCAGGCATTTGATAGGGTGTGGCATTAAGCTCTCCTTTACAAAATGACTCATAAACATTAACCCGAAGACCTTATAAGAAAAACGATGAACTTCCTGAAAAAGAAAATAGAGTTGATAGAGTAAAATACGCCCTCTCTACATTAATAGAAATTCTATAAGGGTTCTACAAAGCTCCGTCACCAGTACTACATTCTTTATCATATTTATTAATGATTTTATTTCGGCTAATGGAACCACACTACATCTTTCTGCTGATGACACGGCAATTCTAGCGCAATATTTCTCTGCATATAACACTGAAAGATTTACAAAAAAGATTGTCTATATGCAAAAATATGGTGGTAATGGTGTGGCGAATAGAAATGAACTCACGTAAGACGGAAACTATACTTTTATCGTACCCAAGAAGCAACAACAATAACAAAAAGCCGATAAGAGAAATAAGTTTTATCAATGACACTATCAAGTTAAAGGACAGTTTTCGATAGATAGAATTCGATTCCTTCCAAAAAACACATTGAAAACAGGATTAACCTCGCAAATGCAGCAAAACATCTTTATTCGGGATAAAAAAGCGCTCCTATCCCTTCAACTTTCTTGAATAACATCCTAAAATCGTTTTTCTTATCCCGACAGATTCCACCTAATAAATGCTCGAAATCGGCCTATCACATAGCTGCTACCTATGACAATCTATACTCTTTCAATTGCAGGGAACTTTGTTGGGTAGCTTTACATGAGCATTAGTAAATATTCACAGGAATCAAATAGATAATATGATAATTGACATCAATCTTCTCAATATATTGATTTACATTAGCTATATTGACGACACATTTTGCATTGCTGACTTTGATATATTACAATCTCAGCTCCAGTATATAAACAACATAAATATTTTTCTAAATTTCATTGTTTAAAATGAAGAGAACAGCTTACTGCTAATACTGAATGTCTAACCAACAGGCACTGCTGACTAAATCTACTCTAGTATTTACCAAAGCCAATAGATACAGAAACTTTTATAAAATTTAATCATACGGCCTAATCAGTCAAATTTCGACTATAGTCAAAATGCTTACGATCGAGCCCGTACAAATTGCAGTAAAGCACAATATCTAAAAAGGAAACACTAAAAAACTAGGCAAAACTCCGATCCGCAACAGCTACCCAGCCAAATAGATTAAAATACCTTCATTCAAACCAAATCCTGACAATTCCTTCTTAAAACATCTTCTACCTTCTTCCCCACAACCATAGTGTGGAGGGAATCGTAAGGGTCCTCAACGTACTTGGAAAATTAACCCGCTAAAGAAACGGGAGACAATTATGAACAAAACTATACCAACCCACCACCAAACATTTCGCCATTACAGAAGCAGAAGCCAATGTTTTCTTTTAAAAAAATATCATGCAGGTTCAGTCCCTCGACATACATAGGCGACACTGGGAATTCATGTGAAGAACTAGTGAGGCTGCATAAATCCGGACTATGGGGCAATCGACTAGAGAGAGAATGTTGAATATTCCATCATTAACTACTATATTACAAATCGAAACAAAAGATAAATTATATTTATAATATCCCTGCGAAACAAAAAAATACTGCTTGAAAGATGGCCATCAATAATAGATAAACCTAGTATTAAATAACGATATAAATACTCCGGAACTATATATTCAACAGCCTACACTGGAAGCACTACGCCAAACGTACATCTATGTCGTGAATTTGTTTTAGAAATGGAGACTATCGGCTTTTACGTCGTGAAAGCATTTAAAAGTGGTACAATTATATTCCAAGTTGTTAGTAGGTGGTTCATAGAGTTGGATAAGTCTTTTAACTCAAGTGCTTTTGAAAGTTGGCAACAACGCTGAATCAAATGTGTATTGAATGAGGGTGGATATATTGAATGATTTTAATATATCGGGGATTGTTAGAGAGAGAGAGGAATTATTATATACACGGTTATAGTTTTTAGTTTGTCGATAAAAAAAAATATTACCTATTGTGCATTACTTATTGACCGAACCTTGTATATAAAGTTTGCTTAGGCTGCATATTACTTTAATTTTTCCATTGCAGTAAGGACAGTAGAAATTGTTTTATGGTAGATTAAACTGGCGAAACCGCTGGGAGGGTTCACCACTGATGAGCCAGGCCCTCCCTTTAATTTTTCCATTGCAGTAAGGACAGTAGAAATTGTTTTATTTTAAAAAGAATATTACGCCTCTAAAATAGTTTTATAATTTGATATTACTTTATATTTATTATATATTTAAAATAAAAAAACGCGTTTTTTTTTTACTTTTATTATTTTAATTTTTTTATTATGATTCTCAATTATTAATTAATTTTTATATTCTCATTTTTTGGTTGCAAATCTTTAATGTTGAAACTATATCATGTATTATTTAGTTTTATAATTTTATATAAACTAGATAAATTAAATATGGCATCGGTGTTGAGAAATGAGCAATTATTTGGATCAATTATTGTTAAATTCTAATTAGAAGTTTGTTTCAATTCTTGAGATGTGATAGAGAGAATATGTACGATCACTCAAATAGTTCAAAATCATTTAATAGAAGCAACTATCATTTCGTTAAAGCGTAAAATTGAATATAATAAAATTGATATATATACCGTTATAAAATGACCAAAAACCTTTCTCAATAAGTATGTTTATTATTTAAATATAAATAAACAAAAACCCTTATTGTAGCGCGAAACTGTTTTGATCATTTTATAAGAGCAAATAAATGTTGAAAAAGTCTCCTATTGTGATTTATAAAACCAATTTTATTATTTGCACGAAAGTGAACCGCAAATGACCTTGAATTGAAATTTATTCCAGATGAAAAAAGGGCCGTGAAATCTTAACTAAGAGATATAAAACTTAAATAGGAATTCTCAAGTAGATGTAGGAACGATATACTTCCGAGATTCATTCAAAATAAATTCCTAATATCAGTTGGAACTAAGACATTATTACATTTCCGGAAAATTGGTATTTCCCTGAAAAAAGGTTTCCGGTAACAAGAGACAAACAAAGTTCCAAACGATTCCATGAAACAAATCAACAATTCGCTGAATCAACTCAGTTTCCGTAATTCATTAAATAATGTGATTCACTAACACTGGAATGAAACATTCAACATTTCGATGGACTAGAAATTCTTTCAGAGTTTCTTCTTTTTTATTTTATTTTAAATATTTTTTGTGTATAGTTATTTGATTTATCAATATTTAAAATATTACATATTTAATTATTGCTTAGATAAGTTTTTAGTGTAAAGAAAAATCAAAATCATTTCACGGCATTTACATAAAAAAAATATTTAGCCATTATGTGAATAATATATACGATATATACTCATGGACAAAACTCAAAGAAGTTGTACCTTTGGCAATATCGGATTTTAAACAATAACCCTGAAAGATATTTCATACACAGTGTCCTTTATTGAAGACACACGAGATAACCAAGCTTGGAAAAAAAAGGGCCTCTGTCTCATTCAAAGAAACACACTACCAGTGACATCAAAGAACTTCCACTTCCTTAAGTTTTGTCCCTGAATGTGTATAATGTAAATTTACATGCCGACAACACGCCATCCATATACCAGAAATAAAACCAACAAACACAATTGTTTTTTTTTTTCAAGAAGACTTGTTCTATTCGAAAAAGAAACATTCGTGCTTTGTGGGTTTATATCTGGTATAAAGCATAATACATTGTATAATTAGATAGCAATATTATATTGAGGGTCGGTGGAAGGCTGGTTAAACCGTTTGGTTTTCGACCACTACGACCCGGGTTCGATTCCCGCATTGGACATTTATTTCTGATTTAAAAAAAAAATCCTCTAATGGACCCCGATTCTTGCAAAAGTGCAACCCCACCAGCGAGTGCAAGTAACCAAACGGGGCTCTGGCACATTTGTAAGTGCAAAGTCGAACTGCTTTTCACATTTGTAGACATGTGGTGCGCTTACAATAAAAGCAGTCGCTAACTACCCACCATGATTATCATGGCCTGTACCACGTGTACTAGGGATCATTTAAAAAAAATATTGCTCCTCGGTATTATTCGGATATCAAATGCACAAACACACAAAGACTTTAATAATAAATATTAAAAAGGCTGATTATGTTCAAATAAATGAGCCTCATTGCATTGCCCTTTTCCTTTAGGCTATGTCTAGGGTAGAGTAACGTCGAACATACTATATGAATATCGGTTTACTTCAAAGATTCCAATCCTTTCTATGTTCAGTTGAAACTAATAATAATCCGGGTATATGTTTCTTATTGTTATTTTAATATCGATGCTCGCACAAGCTTTCGGGCCTTTATGTTCTTCTAGAATTCCTCAATAAAGCATAGAATCAACTAATAATTTATTGTTAAATCCTCTTATAAAATGACATGGAGTCCTGACAACATGTGGGATTCTTTATTAAAATGGTAACAAGTAAAATATCTATGGAATTTTTATTACCAAAATAAAATTTGTTTAATTAATTAGAATGGCGAACAACGCCGATATGCTCTTGGAAGCATAAAGGTTCGGTCCAGGGAAATGAAGTAGCACATCAATCTTGGAACTACTACATTTTCTGATTCTTCTTGTAGGTAGTTGGGACCAAGTAGGACTAACATTCTGAAACGAATTTAAACTCTCAAACGATACAATACTCTAATTACACATCAGTAGTTATTTCCGCCTTTACATTTCAATACGTCTACAGTAGTTCTTTATCTCAATATATATAGAGAGATAACTAATTACCCAAGGAAGGAAATAAAAGTAACCCATCATTTTACTCTATATATAGAGATATAGAAGAGAAGCGTATTTAACATCGCTATATACTCTTAACCTCTTTATTTATATTTTTATTATTGAATTTAGCTTAATTGGCACATTTATTGATCTCTATTTTTATAATATTATTTTTCTTTTGTTTGAGAAATTTTCAATGCCCTTAAAATTAAAAATGAATTGAAGATGTTTTGAAGGAGATTTAAGGGATTGTTTGGAGACATGACTCTTTTTCTCTTAATATAAAGGGCACTAGGAAAGTTTTGCAATACGTTCCAACCCATACGTCCACGTGGGTACTAGTTCGAACATTTTGAACCCTGTTTATATTTTAACTTCAGTCAAAATATATTTGATATATATGTTAGTATCCTTTAAACTGTGGAGTGATAAAATAGTAAGAATGTCTACCTGGCGCAAAATAGAATACCGAGTCATTTTGCGATATAACTTGGAACGCGGTTTGAGCATTGAGAAGAATGCTTGCAAGAAATGACTCCTGTACTAGGAAATGATTGTACACATCGTACTAACATATTCGTGAGTTTCAGCGAAGAAAATATGGCATAAGAGGCACGCGAAGGTAAGAAGTTCAGCTTCGTACGTTAATGAGGAAACCATCGCTGCTGTCAAGATATTATTAGAGATTGATCGACATATAGCTTATCACAAGATAGAGGAAAGTTTATACATTCCTGCACCAGCAATTCATTCCATTCTGTATCAACATCTAAAAGTGATTAAACTTTGTTCCCTTTGGGTTACCAAATTCTCAACTGAGAAACGGATGACTCGACGTGTTTCAATGTGCCGAGAAGTGCTCAAAAGGTTTGATAATGGATCATTTCGTTATATCAATAGCATCATAACAGGGATGAAACTTGGCTGCGCATTATTATTTTGATGTGACTAATAAAGCCTAGAACAAAGTATTGATCTTCGAAGTATGAAGCACGCCTGTGCTGTACGAAAATCCAGATCCATTAAGAAGAAAATGTTAACCGTTTTCTTTACTGCCAGAGGGGCTGTGAGTCGCGCTCGATAATGGAAAATCAAAAGACAGTCACTGTCAAGTCACATTATATTTATCCGGGGCTTGCTGGGTAGCAATTTAAACTCACCTGATATGTACCCTGGTGTTTACTGGATATGTAAATTAAACTCACCTTGGATATACCTGGTGTTTATTGGATATGTAAATTGTACTCACCTTGTATATACCTGGTGTTTATTGGATATGTAAATTGCAATCACCTTGTATATACCTGGTGTTTACTGGATATGTATATTGTACTCACCTTGTATATACCTGGTGTTTATTGGATATGTAAATTGCAATCACCTTGTATATACCTGATGATTACTGGATATGTAAATTGTACTCACCTTGTATATACCTGGTGTTTACTGGATATGTAAATTGTACTCACCTTGTATATACCTGATGATTACTGGATATGTAAATTGTACTCACCTTGTATATACCTGGTGTTTACTGGATATGTAAATTGTACTCACCTTGTATATACCTGGTGTTTATTGGATATGTAAATTGCAATCACCTTGTATATACCTGATGATTACTGGATATGTAAATTGTACTCACCTTGTATATACCTGGTGTTTACTGGATATGTAAATTGTACTCACCTTGTATATACCTGGTGTTTATTGGAAATGTAAATTGCAATCACATTGTATATACCTGGTGTTTACTGGATATGTAAATTGTACTCACCTTGTATATACCTGGTGTTTACTGGATATGTATATTGTACTCACCTTGTATATACCTGGTGTTAATGGATATGTAAATTGCAATCACCTTGTATATACCTGGTGTTTACTGGATATGTAAATTGTACTCACCTTGTATATACCTGGTGTTTACTGGATATGTAAATTGTACTCACCTTGTATATACCTGGTGTTTATTGTATATGTAAATTGTACTCACCTTGTATATACCTGGTGTTTACTGGATATGTAAATTGTACTCACCTTGTATATACCTGGTGTTTACTGGATATGTAAATTGTACTCACCTTGTATATACCTGGTGTTTATTGGATATGTAAATTGTATTCACCTTGTATATACCTGGTGTTTACTGGATATGTAAATTGTACTCACCTTGTATATACCTGGTGTTTACTGGATATGTAAATTGTACTCACATTGTATATACCTGGTGTTTAGTGGATATTTAAATTGTACTCAACATGTATATACCTGGTGTTTACTGGATATGTAAATTGTAATCACCTTGTATATACCTGGTGTTTACTGGATATGTAAATTGTACTCACCTTGTGTACATACCTTGTGTTTACTGGATATGTAAATTGTACTCACCTTGTATATACCTGGAGCTTACTGGATATATATATTGTACTCACCTTTCATATACCTTGTGTTTACTGGATATGTAAATTGTACTCACCTTGTATATACCTGGTGTTTACTAGATATGTAAATTGTACTCACCTTGTATATACCTGGAGCTTACTGGATATATAGATTGTACTCACCTTTTATATACCTTGTGTTTGCTGGATATGTAAATTGTACTCACCTTGTATATACCTGGTGTTTACTGGTTATGTAAATTGTACTCACCTTGTATATACCTGGAGCTTACTGGATATGTAAATTGCACTCACCTTGTATATACCTGGTGTTTACTGGATATGTAAATTGCACTCACCTTGTATATACCTGGTGTTTACTGGAAATGTAAATTGCACTCACCTTGTATATACCTGGTTTTACTGGATATGTAAATTGCACTCACCTTGTATATACCTGGAGCTTACTGGATATGTAAATTGCACTCACCTTATATGTGCCATAGGTGTTTACTGGATATGTAAATTGCACTCGCCTTATATGTGCCATAGGTGTTTACAGCATATTCACTTCATTTCCTTTATATATACATTTTTATAACCTTTTGTTATTTTATATTTACTGTATATGTTCATTGTGCTTGCCAGATATTTATATATTGGAGTATTTCTATATATATCGCGTTCATAAAAAGCTTCAGGAGAACGATAAAAATTGAAAGGGTATAAGGTATTAGATCCCTCACACATATAAAATATATTTTTAGCCCAATTTATAAATAGCAATTTAGGCTAATACGTCAAGAGTTATAAAATATTATCAAAGTAAAATTTCTACACTATGATTGATTATCCGGGTCCAGGAGAAGCGAATACATTTGATAGATAATTTTTCAAAGGGGGGAGGAAATGTTTATCTATATTAAATATTTATTTTATGAATATTTTTCACAAATAAATAATTTTTAAATATTAAAACGACAATTCAATTTTAATGAACAAAAAAAAATCGCATTTATATGGGGAGATCATTTTTAAGAATTATTTTACGAGTAATTTACCGAAAACTAACATTTTATTATTATTATTATTGTAATTAGATAATATGAGTACATAGGGTGTTCTATTTTTGAAAGAAAGATATTCTAAAAGTAATATCTTTTTGGACCATACCCACGCTGTAAATTCGCTTTGGAAATATACTGGAGGTTGTTTTCTCAACCATGTCTTTATGGCCCGTTTTACTTCCTGTAAATCTTCAAATATTTGTCTCTTCAAACTTATTATCATTAGAGAGAATGAATAGAAGTCACAAGGTGTGCCAAATCTGTGCTGTATGGGGGTTGTGGAACCAGTGACCAGCCCATTTGTCCAACAGCTTCTGAAGTCTGGAAGAAGGTGTGCGGCCGCTTATTGTCATGGTGTAACTCGACGGATTTAAGGACTCACTGGTCTTCTATTTTCAATAAGCTTCCCAAGCTTTCGTAAATTATTACATAGAGAGAACTATTCAAAGTGCTTCTTCTTCTAGAATAGAAATCATTATTACACCTCACATATCCTAAAATGACAGTTGCCATCAAGATTTTGGATGGCCTCTTAACTTAGAATTTTTTTTTTCTTAGGTGAGCTGGGATGATGCTATTCTAATGACTGTCCCTTAGTTTCTAGGTCATAAAGTTATTCTCAGGTTTCATCTTCAGTAACTATAGTTGAAATAAAATTGTCGTTTTTGGCTCATAATGATCCAGTAGCTCTTGGTATATTTGAACTCTTTGATCACGTTGATCAGGAGTTAGTTTCCTTGGAACCCATTTTGAACAGATCATTCTATAAGTTAATTGTTCATTCATTGTTTCTATTGCATTAGATCATAAATTTAGTATTTTACATAACTCTCTAAGTCATTTTTCGATCATAACGTATAAGGCTATAAACCTTTTCTTCGTTTCAGTGTTGGTGGCTGTTGATTGCTTCCCACTATGTGGTTTTCAATCCAAAGAAGTTTTCACCACTTCGAAATATTTTATCAATCTCTCAGATTACTTAAATCAATTGTAACTTCCTTGTATACAAATTTCATTCTCTGAAGCTGAACGTCCCTCCATTTTCAATAATTCAAAAATGTGTGTCTTGATTCCATACTTAAGGTATCTGAAAACAAAATGGATAATATTTAGATAGGCCTTATATACTTAACAACCTGTTAAAATTTAAATGAAATAGGTCAAATATTATTCGAGTTATGACCAAACAGACATTACTTTTGGAAGAATACCTCTAATATATAGAAAAATTCAGCTTAAAAATTCATAAAGTGGCATAAAGAAGCGCAAAAATTGCCACATAGGGCTTTATAAAATTACCTGAATGGGGATAGATGTAAAAATGTTGTTACCATGGAGGATAGATATACCTCATTGTTAGCAACCAACCCCGCAACATTTACTACGCTAACTCTTAAATAAGGAAATTGGTAGACGAGTGGTATGAACTGCCGATTATCGATAGCCACGACCCGGGATCGAATCCCGCAGTGGGAAATATTCTGAAAAAAAAAATTGATTCAATGGCCCTCGATTCTTGCAAAATTCCAACCCTGTTAGTGCAGACATTGAACTGCTTTCTACCTGTTTTGTATACATGTGGTGCACGTACATTAAAAAATCGCTAACTACTGCCTTATTATCATGGCCTGTATCTCGCGTGTTACCAGAGTTAATAAAAAAAACTCCTAAATAAACACACCTTTCAGAGAGAAAAAGAGAAAGAGAGAGAAAATATTTTCAAAGGACTTCATGATCGTTGCAGATTTCTTCTACAATGAGAAGCTTACAATGAACTAGGTGGACCAAATGTCATCGCTAATCTACTAAAGTTTATCTTAAAATCATTATTCGACTTTTTTATTCTCATTTTTGTATCCGAATAAATGATGGTTCGCTGAAAAACACTCCTAGATCTGGAAATTTGGATACACTGGGAATTGGGAATGGTCTGGGAATTCGGTAAGGACTGTTCTGAGGGTGTTTGACCAACAACGACGGTTTATTTTATGGAAACATCGATGTAGACCTGTTATAGAAAATACATATAGAAAACCCGTTGTACTCATATTTGTAGAAAAACCCTTGTTATACACAAAAATATTTCGTTTGTTAATGTAAAACTATCTGTATTTATTTAAATAGATTTGAACTGGGTCAAATATATTATTTTAAAAGTTGAATCACCTCCACACAGAATCAGGAATTACATTTATCCACAATATTTACTTTATGCGAATTTTTTGAAATGTCAAAATTATGTATATATCTGTATATATATATCTGATAAACAATACTTGTAGGATGGCTTTTGAGCGCAAATCTAGCAATGTTTTTTCGAGAAAAATAATATCTTTCAAGCTATATTCAAATTTAAATTTAGTTCAAATATATTAGCTGAAATTCGAGTTTACTAGAATGTTTAAAACAGAATATTATTACAATTTAGTAATTACGAATTAATTAATATTTTCAGATTTTCTTTATTTGAAGAGTTCATAGAGTATGTGGCTTATTCTTGAAAAAGATGGCATTATCATCACCCTTTGTCTTTCCAAATCTAATTAGCACTTAATGAATTTGGGTCTCAACAAAAACATGGAATTTCTATCTAGAAATGGTCAGAAAATCAAGTTGATTGTTAAATATGAAATAGAAAACTTGCGGTTAGACTGCGATAGCTTTATCTCTCTTTTCTAATCTGTACTAGTTAGAAAAGGAAGGATTTTCAACACACTAGGTGGGAAACCATCTGAAACAACCATTTTCAAAAATGTACAGGATAATTAAAATTGTTTAATTAATTTTAAGTCCAATTGAAGTAAACAAGTCCACATTGTCTCTGTTGGAGTTTATCCAAATTGTCTCAGGTTCTTCACCCACTCCACCTGTCTAAGAAATAATTGAGGTAGAGATTAGTTTTCCGTAGTTTGGATATTATTCGTACTTGGTTTAAACTAATAATATATTCATAGGCATAGAAGGCTCTTATAAAGTATATTCAAATAAATAAGCTCGCGACGATATTACTGAGAATCGTCAAACCAACAAATCACTAAGGCATAGTTGTTTCAAAATATAAAAATCTCTTGATCAATGCATATGTAAATTTGTGTCACAGGGTACCCAAAATTCTCTTCTTAGAAAGTAAACTACTAGACTACTAGCAATACACATAGCGCGCGCTCTATATGTAGAAGATGGAAACATTTAACGCTGTGGCTATTTTAAATAATGGACGAATTTCTACCAATTTCGTGGCAGCTGAATATATTCTAAATTTTTAAATTAATCTCAATAATTGTAGAAATTCGTTCATTATTTTAAAAGCAAGAGCATTGAAAATGTCTTCATCCTCTAAATTAAGATATTTAGATCTTAAAGATTAAATTATTCTATGAACTCTTATCGGATTGAGAATAGATTTTATCGAGTTATCATGAAAATAGATTTTGAATTAGGATACTATTTTTCAATAAACAGTACAGCTCAGACACAGGAGCCAGAAAATGATACTGATCTGCAAATATAAGCGGGAGGAATGAAGAAATATTTGCCGCAATATATAAAAGATGCTCTGGTGCTTCAGTTGTTGCTAAAAGCAGTTCCTGTAGACTATGGCAAATATTTCTTCATCCTTCCACCCTGTTATTTTTTCCAGCTGTTTCAATTTAACCATATGTCCCATCACATTTTTACCATGTCTGCCATTTTTATTTATATTACTTAGCCTTTGCACCAAGGTACTATATATTCCCCTACTAGTATATAATGTATAAATTGGATTCTTTTATTCGATATTGTATAATATATACAATTGTTTTTTTCTCAAATATCCAGCCACATTTCTTATTTAGAAACATTTAAGGAAATAAAACTTTATGTCGATGCTAATCTATATATATATATATAAATGAATGTCTGTGTGTGTGTACTCTATAGATTCAAAAACCATACATCCAATCGCCGTGAAATTTTGGGATATTATTAGGTATATCCCCGGAAAGGTTTTCGAAAAATAATGTCTTGAATATCTTGAATATCCTTTGAGTTATTTGCAGATTTGTAGCTTTAACTCGCAAGCAGCGCCACCTTGCGACGGAGATAGGCTTAGGTCTGCCCCACCCCCTGTCGAGAGAATGTAATCGTCCGGCCGCCGGCCGGATGGACAGTCCAAGTACCCACCGACCAATCAAAGGGATCAAGATGTCCTGGCGCGCGGGGGCAGAGTTGGTGACACAGCTGTGCCAAGTAGACAAGAAAAAAAGCCTCGCGGGGGCTTGCCCAAGATGACCTCCGGGAATTTCGTCCATCTTCCATAAACGACCATGATTTTATTCAACTTATCGTGTATTTTTCAAGGGACCGGGAAAAATGTTTTCTAGATAAAACGATGATTTTGTAATAAAGAAAATTAGGAAAGAAAAAATTCAGAATGCCACGGCTCACAGGGACCGGGAAAAAATGATCACTTTATCGAGAGATTCAAATTTACGAGTTTCAAATTATCAAAATATATCTATTTTTTTTTATAAGTTTATAGAGATGTGTTTTAACAAATGAGAAAATTGACTTAGACGATGATTTTGTAATGTAGAAAATTAGGAAAGACAAAATTCAGAATGCCACGGCTCACAGGGACCGGGAAAAAATGATCACTTTATCGAGAGATTCAAATTTACGAGTTTCAAATTATCAAAATATATCTATTATTTTTTTATAAGTTTATAGAGAATTGCTTTAGCAAATGTTCGTTAGACAAACCTTTACTCGGGTAAAACCCGGGCAAAGCCGGGTACATCCGCTAATAGAAAATGAAATGGAGGAATTATAAATTTGATATTTTTATATTTCTATTTTTAGTAATCGAAATATATATATATATATATATATACAGTATATATATTCACACTTTAACGCAAAAGATAGAGAACTGGTTAATACAATTTCTGAACCAAAAAGGCGGCACGCTACTGACGTAAAATTTACCATAATAGGACGAGAATTCTGTGATAGGCAAATTAATAAAAAAATTACTCATATGCAAAATAGGCGCCGGTAGCGACACCTGCAATGTGTTGACTAGATTTTACAACATGTTGTTCATACAATAATTTCATTTGAAACGTTTCTCTGCTGTGAAAGGTTGTGAAGACTCGTGTAAAAGAAGCAGAAATGCTTACTATAATATTTATGAGTTGAGGTAGAATGGAAGCTTACCCGGATTGCGGTTTGTAGAGTTAAATAATTCCAATTGCCACACCTAGATGGCGCTGTGTTAAACTTTGTGTGTTATAAAAGTTACATTTTGTAAATGTAAATATTTAATTATTCTTTATTAAATTATTTTATATTTTGTTGTAAACAATATGCTATATGTCTTTTTTGCTAGAATACCATTTGACTAAAAATTTTATACCTAATAAGTCGAGAGACTTTTTGAAATAAAAACAACGTTAGTGGCTAACCGTGTCTGTGGTGATGAATGATCCTACAGTGGTGAGCCTGAGCGCTTCTGGTCAGGCCCGACTGTCCACCCCCTCCCCCACCAGTGCTAAGGCTTAGGGATACAGCCAGAGGTAAGAATACTCACTTTGATAGTGGTTTTTTAATTCGTTTAGGTGGCTAAATAGGTCTCCTTTGGTCAGTCCTGACTGTCCCCCCACCAGTGGTAAGACTGAGGGATACTGCCAAGGAAAAGGGTGCGCAAACCTTAAGTTTGTCGACATCATAATATTTCATAGTGCCACAGACCGGTTCAATTTGCCACAGTCCAGTTTGAAAATTAATTTTGCATACATTTTTAGCTTTGGTAATAATTAAAAATGCAAGTAAAACAGGAATCGGAGACAAATAAGTCTCGATCAATATATATAAAATAAAAGGTTTAAAAGCGCGAATGTTTCTTTTATACATAAAACGAACTCAAAATACCGCCATTCTGGTCAGACTAACCAGAGATTTGGTTTTACCAAGTGGAAGCTCAATTTGCCATTTCGGGAATCACCCAAGAGTCCACAAAATTTAACTATTTGGTATCCCAACTAGAGCCGCAAATTGTAGAGAATTTATGGGATATAATCCAAGATTCCCAGAACAATAACAAATACACAACGGCCAAAAATCGTCTCATATCAAATTTTAAAGAGAGCGAAGAAAAAATCTTAAGGAAGCTACTAACTGGACTGGAATTAGGCGACCAAAAACCTACTCAATTACTGAGGAAGATGAGAACCCTCAAAACCGATAAAGACATCTGGGAAAAAGTTCTCCAAAAATTATGGATGGACAAATTACCTGAAATCATAAAAAAATATACTAGTAGTGAGCGAAGAATGCCTGGACAAGCTTGCAGAGATGGGTGATAAGATTCAGGAAATGAACCCTCGACTACAAGTTTATGAAAGTAAGAACAAAGACCTAGAATTTGAGGAAATGACTGCTACAATTGCGTCACTGAAAGAGGAAATATCAACTTTGAAGCTAGAGAATCGTACTAGGCAGAACAGGCGTTCCAATTCGCCTCGTCCAAGACAGCGATCACGATCTCGCTCAAGAAAGTACAACCCAAGTGGCAAATACTGCTATTTTCATTACAGGTTTGGAAACAAGTGTCACCCAGATAAATGCACTTCGCCCTGTCAATGGAAGAAGCCATCGGGAAACCTCCAACGGGTAGGGGAAGCGACGACAGATCCTACTGCCCAATGGACAAACGCTTGTCGCAAATTCAGATTATTCCTCACGGACGCAAAAACGGGAATGCGATTTTTAATAGACAGCGGGGCAGATGTTTCCCTTATCCCATTCCAAGGCAACGTTACACCTACAGAGGACATCCAATTGTATGCTGCTAATGGAAGCCTCATTCCAACTTATGGATATCAGATATTGGAGGTCGACTTGGGACTACGAAGAAATTTCAAATGGCGCTTCATCACAGCGAGAGTGTCCAAAGATATTCTGGGAGCTGATTTCCTCAAAGGGCACAATTTATTAATTGATTTGAAAAACAGGCAACTTATTGATGGTTCCACTAATCTGAAAATTAAAGGCGCAGTAACCTCAATGAGTTGTGGCATCAGCACCCTAGACAAGAATTCTAAATTTTATAATATTTTTCTTCGTTCCCGAATATAACCATTCCAAACTTGCTGAGGGCTAAAAGAACAGCACAATGTTAGGTACTTTATAACAACAAAAGGTCCTCCAGGTTTTGCAAGAACAAGACCATTGAACAGCATGCTCTTGAAGATCGCTAAAAAGGAATTCCAATAAATGCTGGACAACCACATAATTCGACCATGGGCAAGCCCCTTCACATGGTAAGGAAAAAAGAATGCTCATGGAGACCCTTCGGTGATTATAGAAAACTCAACAGTGTGACCATTCCAGATAAGTATCCGATCCCCAAACTCGAGGACTTCAACCACATATTGAGGAAGACCCGTTATTACTCAAAAATAGATCTCTTCAAGGCTTATTACCAAATCCTAATCAATGAGGAAGATCGAGAGAAAACAGCTGCTATCACACCGTTTGGACTGTTCGAGTTCGAAGTGATTAGTTTTGGATTATGTGGCGCACCTGCAACATTCCAGAGGTTCATCAACGAAGTTTTATGGGGTCTGGATTTTGTTTTTTCCATATTTGGACGACATCCTTGTAGCTACGAAATCCGAAGAAGAACACAAGAGTCATTTGAGAGCAGTTTTTTCAAGACTGGATCAATATGGACTACGCATCAACCAAGCGAATACCGTCCTAGACGTCAATAACATCGAATTCCTAGGATATTGAATCACTCCAGAAGGGATAAGACCAACAGAATCGAAAGTCCAAGCCATAGTGGATTACAAGACACCTGAAACAGTGCAAGATCTAAGACGATTTTTAGGGATGCTAAATTTTTATCGTCGATTCTTGAAGAATGCAGCTGAAGATCAAGCTATCTTGAACGATTTCTTGAAGGGCTCTAAGAAAAATGATAAGCGCCCTATCCTCTGGACGGAAGAAGCTGAACAGAAATTTATAAAGTGCAAAACAGAATTATCAAAAGCAGCACTATTGACATTCCCTGACCCCGAATGTCCTTTGGCTCTATTTACCGACGCTTCCGACAGAGCAATGGGTGCAGTACTACAACATTTCATAGATGAAGCTTGGAAGCCCATAGCGTTCTTTTCAAATAAATTGAGCGAAGGCCAGACCAAATATAGTACTTATGATCGCGAATTGCTAGCTATTTTTTTCGGCAATCAAACATTTTAAATTTTTCTTGGAGGGTCGAGATTTTACCATTTTTACTGATCAGAAACCATTGATCTAGGCCTTCCAACAAAGCCTCGAAAAAGCTTCTCCCCGTCAAGTTAGACAGTTGCAATACATCTCCCAATTAACGACTTCGATTCAGCACGTCAGCAGCAAGGACAACATGGTGGCCGATACGTTGTCAAGAATATCTGAAATCATCTCAATTGATTACGACATCATTGCTGAGAAACAACAAGACGATACTGAATTGTCGAATCTTCGATCACAAAACAAGTCGCTGATTTTTAAAGAGCATCGCTTGCCTTCAGGAAAAACCCTTTGGTGCGATATCTACATTTCCAGAATAAGGCCATATATTCCAGAAGAATTCAGGATGAACGTCTTTACATCAATTCATGGACTGTTTTATCCAGGAATTAAGACTACAGTCAGAGTAGTGACCTCGCGTTATATATGGCTTAATATCAACAAAGACATTAGGAATTGGACTAAGGGATGCATAAACTGCCAGAAGAGTAAAATAATCGTCATACCAAAACTGAGTATGGTGAAATCAGGAAACCTGATGAGCGTTTTGGAATCGTCCACATCGACTTGATTGGACCTCTACCATCATCGGAAGGAAAAACCTATTGCTTGACCTTTATCGACCGTTTTACCAATTGGGTGGAAGTTCTGCCATTGGAAGACATAAAAGCCGAAACCATAATCATTCTACAAGGAATGGATCAGCAGATATGGAACCCCATGCCATCTAATAACTGATAGAGGCATGCAATTCATGTCTCAGAAACTTAAGGAATTTGCCAAAATGTGCGGAATCCAGTTGAAGCATACGACTTCATACCACCCCTAGAGCAATGGGAAAATTGAAAGGTTCCATCGAACTTTTAAAACCGCAATAAGTTCTTACAAATACATCAGGTGGACCGAGAGGCTGCCTTCAGTACTCTTAGGATCAAGATCCTCAATCTATGGTTCTTCTGATTTTTCCATAGCACAAATGGTATTTGGCAAGACCATAAGACTTCCAGGAGAATTTTTCCAGGACTCTCAACAAACGAGAGATAGAGATGATCTAATTAAAAACTTGCAAAAAGACATGTATTCCCTCCAACCCCTGAAATCAAGGATCAACCGGAATCCTAATGTTTTCATTTATAAGGACCTGCAAAGTTGTCCCACGTATTTATTAGAAAGGACAGAGTTAAAATACCTCTCTAACCGGCTTATGAAGGCCCATTTAAGGTTTTGAAGAAGACTGTGAAATATTTTACAGTAATGGTTAAAGGAAAAGAAGACCATGTTTCCCTTAACCGTTTGAAACCAGCTTATCTTCTGAAGGAGTCATACCCTGAAGATGATGACCGGCGCCAACAACCAGGGATCCAGCAGGATCTGCAACCATCTAAGGCCCGAACCCAGAAAGTCCATTTTGAGGAACCCCAAAGGACTCGTAGTGGTAGAGTGATTCATCCTCCCCAAAGATTTTTAACATACCGTGACCTCGGTCACTGGAGGGGGAGTGAATGTAGGGTTAAATAATTCCAATTGCCACACCTAGATGGCGCTGTGTTAAACTTTGTGTTTTATAAAAGTTACATTCTGTAAATGTAAATATTTAATTATTCTTTATTAAATTATTTTATATTTTGCTGTAAACAATATGTTATTTTTCTTTTTTGCTAGAATACCATTTGACTAAAAATCGTATGCCTAATAAGTCGAGAGACTTTCTGAAATAAAAACAATCTCTTTCATCAAAAAACAAAAATAGATTCAATCTTTCAAGCAAAATTCTCAAAGATCTCAACCAGCCTAATATAGAAGAGATTTATCAAGACTCTGCGACAAGACTATTCTCGCAATTTCAAAAATCACCAAATCCAACTATACATGAAATTGTTCAAAATCAAAGTGACCTCAGCCACCGAATCCGACGCCCTGGACCCAATGGCTAGCTGACAGCCAAACACCCAACAACTGCCCTCCTGTTAGGTTCGGGGGGCCACTCCAGCATTACAACTCGCCATGTGTAAATAATCTGGACAAGGTGACTCGCGAACTGTGCTCGAATGTAACACCTGAAAATTGAGATGAAATAATAAAAATAATAATAATAAAAACAACGTTAGTGGCTAAACGTGTCTCTGGTGATTAATGATCCTACAGGTTCATCGTATCGTAATTTTTTTTCTAGCTTCACACAGAATTGAGATCCCATGACTGTTAGCAAAATATGTGATCAGTGGGGTCAGGGCGGTTATACGGAACGACGTACTGGATCTTAGCTTCCCGCTATCATTAACAATAGAGAAAACCGACGTATCACTCGCGTGGTTTTAATGAATCGTAAAGCCACGTTAAGAGCCCTGAGGCAATGTGTGCATGTCTGAACGAATAGTTCGGCGACCTTGGTTTCGGCTACCCTTAATGTTGCACCACAGACAGGAGCGCCTTCAATGATGTGATCAACAAAACACCTGAACGCAGGAAAGACCTTATTTTGTGGTTTCAGAAGAATCCTGGTTGTATTATCAGCACCATGATGACCGCATCCGTGTTTCACGTCATCGTGGAGACGGAACATTGCCAGCGTGCATTCGACATCGTCATACTGACCCATCACCTCGAGTGATGGTATGGTCTCGGTCACCGGTGCAATATAATACCCCTTATTCGTGACCTAAGAAAATCTACTTCAACATGTATGACCGCATTATGCCGATATTGGATGAACCCTCATGCATACAGAAATATTTAACTGCTGCCCTTGCCAGCAAAGTTCTCTTAATCTGTCACCAATGGAAAACGTCTGATCAATTGCTGTTGAGCAAATTTTTTGTCACTACTGCCGGTGGACTTTGGCATCGTGTTGAACCTGCATTGAAAGATGTACCTGTAGATGCCATCCAATCTCTGTTTGACACAATTTCCAGGCATATAAGGGATGTTATTGCTTCCAGAGATGGTTATTCTAGGTACTGAATTTTAAGGAACGACACCTCCAAATTTCTTTAAAATATAATCACTTCTTATTGGTTGAATAAATATATTTTTGTTAGTCGCAACTATGATTATATACATTTTATATAGTAAAAGTGAGCTTTTTCAATTCTTTAAAATCAAGGATTAAACATCTATCGTGTTCTCACAAATCTCTAGAATTGCTCGTATCACAGGTATATATTAGATTTATGATGGAATGAATATGGATGGGATAGATGCTAACTATTTTCTCGTGGACAAGAGATGACCATATAATAGGGACAAAATTTCTCAGTGAGAGAGGCTGTATGTCGTCAGCCGAGTGGACGCCTAATTTACAACCAGCTCGTGTAATTACCGGGGCCATAAACAACTGTGGTAAACATTTTTCTCCAACAGTCCTTTTAAATAATTTATTAGCACGCCGTGGAGAGACTCTTGTTTAATTTGAAGAGGCCGTGTGTATGTCACATTAATATCTTCTCTGAGATTGAGTTATTATCTTCTCTGTGTGTGCGGGGTTGTAACTTAGAAATAACCTGATTGTAACTTACACTTTAATGTAGATGCCTACAGAATACACATTTTAATTAGTGTTTTATAGCGTTCTCTAGCTAATGTCTAAACTATTTAGAATTTAACTTTTTATTTTTTTAAGCGCAAAGACTAGATGAATGTTTTGATATTGATCGTTTATTCAATCAACATTTTAAACACGTACATTGAACCATGTAATAACGCTGAATAAGTAAAACGATAAGTCTCAGCTCACAATATGTGTGTGCAAAATATATAACAGATAACTAAATTGTGCGATGAATGATATTCATGTTTTTAATATATATATATATTAAAAATAATAAAGGCATATCCTGACCAAAAGCACATGTGCTTTTTTAAATTATTTTTTCCACAAATATATATTAAAATATACAAGTATCAGAGTCATCAAACAATTATTAATTCTGTCACCATTTTCTTTTGTGAATGGAATAAATACCCAAATATGGCCATTTCTTATAAGCATCGGTAGTTCAGTGGTAAAAATACTCGCCTGCCACGCGGACGGCCCGGGTTCGATTCCCGGCCGATGCATTTTTTTTTTTACAATTTTTAAAACTCATTTATAAATTATACAAGAATGACATCCACGGCGCCAATTTATAATTGTAACGATTAGTATTTGAATAAAAGCATTTAATCGGGTAAAACCCGGGCGTTGCCCGGGCCATTCGGCTAGTATATATAGTATAGACGTACAGCCTAGCGAAATATTGGATTCTGTAATAAATAAATGTTTTATTATATTTTTGGATCCAAAATATAAGCCTTTTAATTAATATAAATATATTTGCTTTTATAAAAATATTTCAAGCTTTAGATCTTATATATATATATATATATATATAAAAGATACTCATTGTGAGATTATATTTGTAATTTTAATATTTTTCACAATTTTATCATGAATATATATATATATATATGCGATAATATGTTGAGATCCTGTCGACTCTCTGTGATAATAGGTTGAGATCCTTATCTGTGATTAGGGATCCTGTCGACTATCTGTAATAATGTGTTGAGATCCTGTCGACTATCTGTAATAATGTGTTGTGGTCCTGTCGACTCTCTGTAATAATGCGTTGGGGTTTGGTAAGCCTGTTGTAGAACCTCGTCGACTCTCGCTATAAGTTGTGGCAACCGAGGGTCAAACCTGTAGTAACCGCGAGGGACAGTCAGGGGTGGAGAGTTTTCCAATACCTCTCTGCACCTTGTAGGACCTTTAACAGTTCTCACAAAGTACAGGCAGTCGTGGTCGAGGCAGAGTGGAAAAGCTGGGAATGTCCACACACACAAAACGAAGCGACACAGTTGAAAGAAAGTTCTTTGAATAGATAAAAAGTCGAGCCAAAAGCAAAGATGGAGATCGAGAAGGTTTCTTACTGTTTTACATGGTCGATGAGTTGGTGACAACCGGCGACACGCTGATGGGGAACTCACTGGAACTGACTAACTCTGTTGCTAAGGCCGGTCTTATTTATACGACAGCTCTGACAAAGAGAATTGGGTCATGCACGTGTCGAGGGACACCGGACACTGGCGACAGTCTGTCGGGGTCCAATCTATCTTTAGAAGTTACTTTGTAAATCTCTCTCTGGCTCTTAACTCAGCTTTTAATCTATTATATATTTTTATTTATTCATCCTCAGTACATTACATATGGGGATACACGGACACACGTCAATTATGCATATAATTAGTTATAGTTTATAATTAGTTCTATATACAACATGACAATTTTGTTATACGTATTACATAATATAGGGTTATTGGTTTAAATTATCATATATATATATATATATATATATATATTCTGGAATAATTAAAAATCAACGAGAATAGTTGATATTTATTCCGATAGATGACGCAAGCCATCAGCAACTTTCAGTTGCACGATAAGAAGAAGCCTTTTTCTTAATTTATGCACCTTATCCCAGTACAATATTACATTTGTGCTATTTTTTCACATTGTGTAGCGTTCTCACGCAATTCTGGCCTTAACTACCCGTTTCATGATTTTTCAGGATGCCTTAATGACCAATTTTTTTTTGGTCGTTGAGGTACAGCTTGTACCACGCTGATGAGGGCCAACAGCCCGAAACGCGTCCGTGGTTAGCTTTTCTTGATGAATCAAGAATGGGTATTTGGCCAATTCTGGAATAATTAAAAATCAACGAGAATAGTTGATATTTATTCCGATAGATGGCGCAAGCCATTAGCAACTTTCAGTTGCACGATAAGGAGATGCTTTTTTCTTAATTTATGCACCTTATCCCAGTACAATATTACATTTGTACTATTTTTTCGCATATATATATATATATATATATATATATATGTTGAAAATACATATATATATAAGATCTAAAGATAGAAATTTTTTATAAAAGCAAATTTTCAATTATTTAGTTTTTTATATGAATCCCTGCTTCATATTAAATAAGATACAATTTGCTTATGTATTTCGCTTAAATATGAGAATTAGATTATAAATGAGCTTTAAAAAGGTTTTCAAACTATCCTTCTTGTTAAAGGACTCTTTTGAAGGCGAACCTTTCCATTATTACTTCCGATGTGAAAGTCTTGTGACAATACTTTCTCCAACAGACACAACTGCATTGTTAGCACTATGTGGGTGTCACACGTTGTATAGAAGTACTATAATTATTAAGAAATAAATAAAGAAAAGTGAAAGACAAAAATATTAAACCCATCTCTTAGTAAGTCTTGCGACAATACTTTCTCCAACAGACACAACTGCATTGTTAGCACTATGTGGTTGTCACACGTTGCATAGTAGTACTTTAATTATTAAGAAATATATAAAGAAAAGTGAAAGACAAAAATATTAAACCCATCTCTTAGTAAGAAGTGTGCGTGTAAAAATTATAGTGAATCACATTTCCTTCAATGAGATATTTTAATCATTTATTTAGAATCCACGAACTTTCGAAGTAAATAGCTCTTTTACAGAGTGGAGGTTTCCTCCTCTAGTCCTTGACCTGACTGGACTCAAGGATATCTCTGCTTTTCCTGATTCTAGCTCTTTCAAACCCTTTTCGATTATTCGCTATTATAATGTATAACATATTATTTTATTATTATATGGTTATTTCTAATTACAGAGGGTGTTTCCTTTCAAATGAAACGATTTCAAACGTCCGTTAGAACTTTATTTTTCGAACGTGAATTTTTTTCATGTGTTCTATGTGCTTCCCCTTCTTCTTGGCTATCTCCCTGCATCGGACTTTCCAAGCTGCGAACACTTCCTTGACTTTGGAGAGCGAAACATTCGACCACTCCTCTTGTGCGGCTTTCCAAAGTCCGGCCTCAGTTTTGGGACGTCGGTTGAAGAGCCGTTGTTTCAACATACCGAACCCGTAAAAATCCAGTGGGCTGGCGTCGGGAGACTTCACTGGAATGTCCGAGTTCCTGATAGAATTTAGGCCTAGGGTGTCCTTCATTTCTTGTAGGAACTGTTGGGTTTTGTTGGAGGTATGGGAAGAGGCTTTGTCGTGATGAAGGAACACTTTGTCCATTTCCCCTGGGTAAAGGTCCTTCAGTTGTTCGATGACAGGTTTCAGAACGCATTCTATATAGAATTCTGAGTTCACCTTCACCTTCGATGGAACCTTTATGAGCGGAAGGACTCCACGGCCAGTCATTACCCCGACAACCATGAAACCTTTAGGGAAAGTTTCGGAGCATTGGTGAACCCAATTATCCGGGACCTGATTGCCTCTTTTGATGTAACAGATCTTCCGGATTCCATTGCAATACGTCACATATATCCATGCTTCGTCCAATGTTGCAGTATATTCCGATCTGGAACCGGCCAGGTGTTCCTCGTAGAGCTTCCGGGCATTCGTTGCACGGTTTTTCATGTGGAAAGGGGTGAGCTTGTGAACCTTGCCTTTTCGTCGGGTATCCAGTTCCAAATCTTTGTGAATGATGTTATTTATCGTTTTTAGCGATGTTCCACACATTCTGGAAAGTTGGCGCTGAGATGGTGGATTTTCAGTAGTTGCTAGCCGCTTTACCTTGGAAACCGTGGCGGGGGTCCGCACCGGACGTGGTCGATCGACTTGATATTTTTGCCCATTGGATTCAGCTTCCCTTTTCTTTTCGATGCCATTTACTACCCTACATATTGTAGCTTTGCCAACATCTAGTCCTTCTGCTTTTAGCTTTTTCACTATGACGCTATAACTGTTTCCTTCTTTGGAAAGGGTCCGAATTGTTTGTTCGACTTGGAGCGTTAGTCTCTCTCCCCCCATGTTGCAAAAATCATGATACCTGATGAAAATGAATTCTCCAGAAGATTCTAGATCTATTGGAACCAGTGTCGTGTGCAGCATGCCTGCACGTGCAAAACGCGAGCGCTCGAAAATCGTTTCATTTGAAAGGAAACACCCTCCGTATATATCACCTTGTCTTGTAAATTATGAAAACCTCGGGTTTTATTTGCAATGAAATAGATATGTATGTGTTTATTTTTTGTGAGAGGAAAATATTCATCTTACTAGACTTGGGAGAGGACTTATTTCGGAATCAAACATTGAAGTTGTCACTTATTCATACAATGATGGAAAACCAGACCCACTTCCTACGTTGAGAGAACCATGAGATTTGATGCCTTGATGATAATAATTGTCTAATTGACAATATATATTATTGGAAATTTGAACTATCTATGACGCGTATGTTTATTTTAAATAGAACAATGTTTCTACTGCCCTTACTACAATGGAAAAGATAGGAGTGTCTTGTGATCATCAGTGGCGTCATAAATAGTTCATATACCCCATAACAGGTGGGGCGCCATGATGCATCATGTTTATATCAAATTAATCTCATTGTGTTAAATACTTTTATTGTCGCACATTGAAAATGTTGTATTTTATTGACAGTTTGTGTAAATGTTCAATACCCTGTAAAAGGTTCCTCAACAATAATGCGATAAGACAATGTCGATATCTCTTAGAATTATTAAATATATTTCTGACATCTACCATATAAAAACACAGCAGATACCTTACAAATAAAACAAAACAGCGACATCATTTATTACACACAATGGGTAACATGCAGAAAACAATCACATCAATCAACATACATTATTAACACCTTCAACAACGCAGAGTAAAGACAACCATTACGAAGCAACACACACTCGCAACGAGAACAACGCGAAAAAAAAACACAGAAAATAGCAACACGCAACACAGAAAACGTTTAAATAACAAACAACAGCAAATACAAAAACAAGAAGTAATTAACATCACTTATAATATTGATAAAAATAGTCAAAACAACATACGACCCACAACCCAATATAGACAAGAAACACAAAAAAACAATAACACACATTATATAAATAAAACAACATAATCACAACCTTCATACAACACATTCTATGCCTATAGAGTGAATGCAGATCTTAAACCTTTTTTTTCCAAGATATACAATAAATACGAGGCCATTAAATATTGATGTGTTCAGAAATCACAGATAACAGTAATGTGCACTATATTTTAGACATGTTAAAAGCATTTTGTCCAAACGCGCAATGTGACTGAACTTCTTTCCATCACTTGTGTTAATGGAAATTTCTAAAACCTAGGATGGATCAAGAAGCGTTTATTTGAGGGAATTTCAAAAATGGCCCGGGATAGGTATAAGACCATTCTTGGTGCTCTACGTATTTCTGAACCGCCAGAAATATGAATACGTAGATAAGGCAGAGTAAGAAAATATTATTTTAAAATATCATAAGACCTCTAGAGAGGTGGCTCTTCTCTATGGTGTTAATATAAAATATATATGGAAATTTCTTTAAAATAAGTTTAATGTATGTAAATCTGATCTTATTTAGCATGGGATTTCCAATTTATTATTGTAACTCCTCCTTCCCCCATTTGGAGAGGTTGTACCTGGACCTAACTAAGAACTTTAGTTTGGCTCCTAATGGAATCTTTCCTCTGGTTCCTGCCATTGTTTCTGCAGGCTCCTTCCGAGTTTCCTCGCTATAAAGAACAATTCGAATATTTATAACGCATATTGGAATCAGCAATATTATGTTATTCATTTATATCCATTTTCATCAAATCTTTTATATAGAATACTAGACGTATGACCCGGCTTCGCCCGAGAATTCCCCCGATTGCAATTTCCTTCATACTGAAATTACATCAATAATAAATATTAGAAGTGCAATAGAATAGCAATACAGAAGTAACACATAAACTACAGGAAAAAAGTGTGTGTGATGGAAAAAATTGTATTATAATAGTGTTTAGGTATTTTATTTAATTAATATAGTTGATATAATAATATATATTTATATTATATATAATATAAATGAATTTTAAAAATTGAAAAAAAAAATGCATCGGCCGAAAATCGAACCCGGGCCGCCCGCGTGGCAGGCGAGCATTCTACCACTGAACCACCGATGCTTATAAAAAATGGCCATATTTGGGTATTCATTCCATTCCGGATTATTCCGCGTAAAAAAAGTTCTTCAAATGAAAAAAGGAAATAGCCAAAATACTAATCAAAATGTAGCTGAAAATTTTCATCAGGTTTATAAAAAGCGACATGCAAAATTTGGTACCAATTGGTTCAGTAGTTTTTGAGTTTATCGCGAAACAGACAGACATTGACTTTTATATATATAGATATATATATATATTAGCTAGAATAATTTAATGAGGAATATAATTTCATGAATTATAATGACGGTATATTTTGAACAAATAGGTTTATTAAAATTGGATATTTCGAATATTTCGTTTCGCCTATCTTCTTCTAGGAAAATCAAACTCCTTGTAATCCTATTGTACGCGTAATGCGCGAGAGGTGTTGTATTTTATAACATATGTTGCAGTGATCAAACCATTTAATTTAAATTTATGTATCTTCAGAAATAAATTGCTATTATTTATTGCTATTATATATTTTTTCATAATATTTGATTATTTTTGTTTTAACTGTAGGTATGATTGTGGTATTTCAATCTTCCTATTGATGCTATTTTTATCTTCTATAGATGCCCAGCTATCCAGAAATAATATTGTATGTTTATCTTGTACATTATTGTATAAAACTATTGCTTTATCAAATTCTGGTATATGCCCTTGCTTAATTGCATGGTCTACAAGTAACGATAAAGGGCTATGGTTTTTGAAGGCTGTCCTGTGTTGATTGAGTCTCTTTATTAAGGTTCTTACAGTCTCTCAAAAAGGAATATTTATAGAAATAGAAACCCATCAACAAACAACAGTCAAGGCCAGAATTCATTCTGTATACTTCTCTACAGTTATTTATTCGAAGGAATGGCCAGAACTCTCAAAATTAAAATATCAATATTAGATACCAATCCGCTCCAAACCTAAGAAACCTACTCCGTCACCCTATAACCAAACGAAACTCAAAGCAAGAGACCCGAATGAAAGTCTTTCTGCAAGATCTTTACTTCATATCTTATACCGCGTGCGCACGAGTGGTGCGGACATTTTCACATCATTTGCATAACTCGGCACTTCTACACTAGAGTTTTCATAATATTCTGGCCACTTTTTCTTGGTGTTCCGTTTTCAACGTCGCGCAGTGTATATTATGTTTTTACAATCTTTTTATAAATGTCAAATCCTTCATTTTGTTAAATTATCAGTTGAATGTAATATGATTGTCTTTATTTAATTTATATAAAAAATTGAAATACTTTAAACCATATTCTTGAATTAAAATGAAGCAACGTTTAGTTCATATTTATTCCATTAGATGGCGCCGCCATTTATTAGCGTTCAGTTAAACGATGTTCAGATACTCGAATATTTCATCCCAGTCCCTGTTCTAATATATATATATTAAAGATTGAGCACACAAAATTCCTAACAATAGGCGCACCTGCTCTCACGTGTTTTAGTGCAAAACACAAACATCCTCTCGATAAAGAGAGGCGAATTGCCCCTCGAAATATTGATATAATAAAAATTTATAAATCCAATATATGCAATTTTTCCGAAAAAAAAATATATATACATACACAACGCACACGCATTTATATATAATGGAAAGAATTGATGCAATGAGGTGATATAAAAAAAACCTTCGAAGAATATTTCATTTAGAATACAAAAAAAAAGAGAGAAAAGCCCAATGAGGAGAGGTTAAGAAAAAAAAAGTCGTACAAATTTTGAGCCCGCCCAGCCTAATAGAATTTATGCTAATTCTGTATTCACAAAGGGGTTATGCGAGTCGATGGCCCATAAATGCAGGTTGCTCTAATGTAACTACATCTGTAAGAAAATAAATTTTCTTCCCGACAAATCTCATCCTTCTCTTCCATTCTCCAATACAGTGATTGTTGTTTTTCTACAAACATTGTATGGAATTCAACATGTGCGGTTGTTCAAGTGAGAGAACACTGAGTGCACTTGCTTCTATATTTATGTACCACCGCATATTAAGCTACTATATATATATTAACATATTAACCTATTCAGAATATGCTCATGTTTATTATTACAATATTATGTGTGTTGTCAACAACAAACTCAGCGTCACATAACGTCAATAGAAATAAAAAAAAAATAAAAAATATATTTTGCCTACATCCAATGGTGAAGAAGAAAAAAAGTGAAATATATATATTATATAGACAAAATAAATTTAGTGAAAAAAAAATAATAAGAGTGTGGATATTTTAGATATTAACAATGAGGCTAATTTTATGTTTACAATTATTTTGTACTATGTGTAAAATATATATATATTAAGAAAAAGGCATCTCCTTATCGTGCAACTGAAAGTTGCTGATGGCTTGCGCCATCTATCGGAATAAATATCAACTATTCTCGTTGATTTTTAATTATTCCAAAATTGGCCAAATACCCATTCTTGATTAATCAAGAAAAGCTAACCACGGACGCGTTTCGGGATGTTGGCCCTCATCAGCGTGGTGCAAGCTGTACCTCAACGACCAAAAGAATTGGTCATCAAGGCATCCTGAAAAATCATGAAACGGGTAGTTTATATAAATATATATTTATAAAAATAGAATTAAAAATAACATTATTTATATTAAAAAATAATAATAAGAGTGGTTTGGAGATTAATTTGGCGAAACCGCTGATAAGATTCACCACTGAGTAGTCTATCCCTATGATTTAATAACTTTAATCATTGCAGCAAGGTCTGTAGAAACAATGTCCAATAATATATCAAATTAAACATATTACAAAAAAAGGGAGTTGAAATTGAAAATTGTGTCGATAAATATATGATTATTTGAATTTATATATATAATTTTCTGAAAATGTCGTTTATGTTGGGGAATAAGACATAAGGCATTTTTATATGGTAAACGAATACCGATATATTCAACCAAAATCTTGATTCATATTCTCTACCTAAAACATATAAAAATCTATCCTTATTTAGCGATATCGGTTTATTCGTTTTAAAAATTGATTTAAAATGTTTCTTTATTCTTCGAAATTTAATTAGCACAGGAATATTATATTGATTATTTTTTTGTGTTTATTTTTTGAGATTATATCATTTTGTATCCGCGCAATTTTGTCTCCATAAATATACAGGAGAAATCTCAAGTCACAGTTAAAAATCATTTATAAAAAAGTTATCTTAATCATAAAATCAATTATTGCAACGCGTATATTGATATACTCCCAACGAGCAGGTAGTGATATACATATGTATATATATATACCAAAATAAGCATCTCTTTCGTTAAATATGCATTAAACAGTGAATATTTAATGGAAGAGGTGCTTCTTTTGGTACATACATATCATCTTTCCGCAACCTTTCATGTCGTATGCAAATATATTTAAGAAAATATATATAATGAAAGAAAACAAGAAGAGACTAGGCTGGATATGCAGGCTGTACTACGATGACCATAAAATCTGGTTTGTAAATGGGTATTTTTAGGTTAATTTGATTACATACACTATTTTATGTGATCATAGAAGAAATGGAAAAATAAGAAAGAAAAGGAAATAATTTAAAAAGAAAATTTCTTGGCCAATATAGTGGATCAAAATTACAATTAACATTCAGTCGATATTTATTCCGAATGATAGCGATTTTCAAGAAAGGCGCCATTGGTGTCAGCTACTGAACTCTAAATACAATGACTAGCCTGGCTTTCTCTCTGTTTCTAAATCAAGTTTGGTATTTTATTTGATATTCAACAAATACATAAGTGGATGGCAAGTTAGAATAGGAGTGACGTATAATAATAAATATATTTCCTCTTTAATTCTATCAATTTAGAAAAATTCAAAAACTAATAATAAAAATTATTATAAAAATGTGAATGATTTCGAAATTATCAAATATTGAAACTATATTAGTAGTTTATTTGTTTTCCCTCAGCTGGAAGTTGATGTTCTCATTCCGTGAATCTATCATCCTTCACCTTTATGCTCTAGGCATCTAAATTTACCAATGTTGATGCCAGTGGGTCATCCTGTTCCGCCTTTGATACTCCGCCAGAACAGATCTCCAGCTGCTGCGATCCTAGATTTCGCCTCAGCCCCGTTCGTCTGCCATTTGGACTCTGTAATTATCCCTTACTACTCGTGATGCTACTTCCCAAGGCCACGGAAAAGAAAGTTCGGTTTCTAGCGGCGATTGTCAAATCTCAGAGCTACATTTATATCAGAAGATTCCTGTGAAACATAAATTGTAACAACTCACTGCTTCCGAAGATGAGTTTCTTGCTTTATTTAAACCATCTCTCAAACTTTCGGGTATCGCAAACCCCTCTACAGGAGTAAAATACAATGGGTGTTGTAATAGTCGTTGAGGAGTTTGAGATACCCGAGGTGAGAGAAAGTTTAAATAAAGCAAAACCTTATCCTTGGAAGCAGTGTGTTGTTACAATCTACATTTACATACATAAATAGAAATAATTAGAACGAACGAAAATTGTATGATTTCGCTAATTATCCACAAGATGGAAATAAAACCATATCTTCAAGTTTAAATTAAGGTTTATTATCAGGTGAGTGAAATGCCAAACTTGTTATTTTCAAAAAATGCCTTGAAATAATGTATATTCTCTTAAATATTATTGAGCATACAGAGCGGGAATAAATTTAATTACATGAGTCATTTAATAGATAAACAAGTGAATTTTTTGTAAAGGGGGCGATATTGTAGGCAATTAAAATAAATAATGTGTTTTAGAGTTTTAAAACTAATTCCAACTCTAACACCACAAACCTACCAAGGTAGAAAGGGTTTTTACAGTACACTTTTAAAGGTTCTTGAAAATATTTATTGATCACGATAATTTAAGAAGATTACTATTTAAATATTTTAAAACCGATATTTCACACACATAGAAGCCAAAAATATAATTATTTCAAAACTACAATCAATTTGATTTTGTAACTCTTTTAGCTACTTGTATTTCAAGCTGGATTTTAAACTCCGTATAAATTCAAGAAAATAATTTAAAATAAGTAGTAATATATAAAACGCAGTGTGTGCAAAATCAATAATAAAAACTATTTGATTATTTCCTTTAAAAATACATTTATTGTATTGATCTTTAGAACAAATAAGAATTCAAATTCCTCTTATAATGAAACAGAAATAAATTGTTATAAATAAATATTTGATTATAAAATTATGAATATTTTATGAACACCTAATCAAGTATTTCGTAGAAATATTTTTTCCTAATTTATTAGCATTGGAAAGTTTTCGAGTTAAAGAACTTTTCACCACAGGCGTTTCTTCCAATTATAAACATTCCAGAATAAATATTTATAAAAATCCTTTATTCGCGACTGGATTCGAGCCAATCATACTTGCTTTGAATATTTATTTTTTCTTTTATGATTTACTCTAACTATTCACCGAAACTCTGATCCTGAACACTTTGCTGATACCATCACTATTGTAATTGAATATGTGCCAATCGTCAATCACCTTTTTGTTTTGTAATATGGATAAACTGTGAGAGGTCAATTTTTATTGTTCACACAATTATATTGAGACGATATGGAGGCTTCAAAATATAGTCTTTCTATTTTCCACACCTTTTTCTAATAATGGCATTTAACATTTTGCAGATTAAAAATGTGACAGGTTTCTTTTATGTGTCGGGCTATGAGCGATTTAGGGTCATTATTTTTATATTTCTGCTATGTTTCAGTCTGATGTCGTTCGAATTTGACTGAATGAATGACCTTTTTCTTTTCCGTTCATTTTTTTAAGTAAACCTATTTCTACTGTATTTCAATCCCTCCCCTATATATTCGTGTCATTATGAACATATGTCAGAATTTGAAAGAGGTCGTGCCATTGGATTGAGAGAGGCTGGGTGATCAAATCGAATAAATCACTCGAAATGACTCGGCTATTAGGCGATGTTGGAAAGAGGTCAACAGCGGAGGAATGCAACGTCATGACGGCGGCGGTCGACCAAGTGATACAACAGAACGAAAGTACAGAGCGATTGTCAGAACGGTAAACCGAGCACCGGATTCGACGTTATCCACCATCCAACGTGTGACCGGAAACAAGTGTCTAAAATGACCATCAAAAGGCGATTTAGAAGGCGTATATTATTAAGAGCTAGGTGACCGTTACGATGCCTACCTTATGCACTCGTCCACTAATGAGTCCGACTAAAGTTTAAACTGCGTTGACTAGGAAGGTATAGTCTTTAGTAAGAAATCCAATTTCTTACTCTGTCTCAAACGTGTCTGTAGACGTTCTGGGCAGCGTGCGAATCCTGGCCTTATTTTCGAACAACACACAGATCCACAATAGGGCGTTATGGTCTGGGGTGTCATTTCATTTGATAGTAGGACCCAATTGATAGTCATTCCTGCCACCCTGACAGTACAACAGTATGTAGATGACATTCTACGGCCAGATCTGTTTCCATTACTCTTACATCATCCTCGCGTTCTCTTTTCAACAAGATATTGCCCGGCGACACACGGTATGTGTTGCTATAGTTTATCCTCAATCGTGCCGTACTTTTCCGTGTCCAGAAAAGTCGCCTGAACTCTCACTCATAGATTACAACTGGAAGTGACGGGAATGCGATTGCAACCATCCCGTAATGTTGACTAACCCTACAGTTGGGGACAATTTGGCATGAAATCCCGTAGCACACCATCCGGAATTTTTTTCAGTCCACGACACGCCGGGTGGCAGCCTGCATCCAGGCCAGAAGGGGTCCTTTCTTGTTGAGTAGTTTTTTCTGTTATATAGTGTATAGAATGCACAACTTCTATTTATTTATTAGAAAATCATTATATTCGAATAACATTGTGACACCATGTAAATGTCAATTCCTCCCCCAACCCCTCCGTTATATAATCCAGTTGGTTGCCCTTGTGAGGATGTGTTTGTGTGTGTGTGTTCTCACGAAAATGACATTTTTTTTTGTATTTTAATTAAAAATAAACAACAAAAAATTCATATACAAATAATTTTCAAACCTAGTTTATATTCCAATTTATTTCATTTCCGCGTATGTCCAAGTTTAGCTTTAAAAAACTAATTCTTCACGAAATGTGGCCAATATATTGGAATAAAGATGAACCTCATATTAAAAATATACATCCTTTAAATTGTCTCTTATACATACTCTTATATATAAGGAATATAGAATAAATGTAATTTAACAAGATATGTAATTAGACTCTTATTTCAATTTGAAAGAAAGAGCGTATGTGATAATAGAACCTACTTAATAATATTCCATTTTAATTAAACACTCTATTCAGCGAGAGAGGAATGTATAACAACACTCGTTAGGTTTCAAATCGCCACTAATCGGTGATATCCTAGAAGGGAAGGCTCGAATCAATTAATTAAGAGGAACTCAGGTTAGAGAGTAACTTTTAATTCGCTAATTTCATCAATTAACCTAAATTCCTTATAATCCGTTACTCTGGAGACCAATTTTAGTTTTTGGATTGAAATGGAGAAATTTCCGTTTTGTTCCGTTTTATTGATACAGTTTACAATAATCTATTTAAATATTTTTCACGCGGTACTTTAATCATTTATTATTAAATAGTTAAGTTATTTGGGCTAAATATTTACCTTCTTGAGAGAGAGGGGAACTATTAAATTCCCTTTCTCTCTTTTTCTCTCAATTTATTAATTTTTTCTCTGAAATTAATTAAACTTCTATGTAGGTGAAATGTTAATTTAGGAAAGAAAAATGAAAAAGTTGCAAAACTTCGAATAAAGTGGGAGCTTATATTTGAATTAATTATATATATATATATATAATACGATTTTAAACACTAGATTGTGAATATAGGTCTTCATAACATGGAAATTGTACAATAAATGTATTAATTCCTTTCTTTAAAGACAAATATTTTAGAACTAGACGAATGGCCCGGGCAACGCCCGGGTTTTACCCGAGTGCGTATATATTTTAAAAACGTTTTAATTCAAATACTATTCGTTACAATTATAAATTGGCGCCATGGATGTCACTCTTGTGAAACGTCCCGTTCCAAACTGTGTATTTTTAAAATGTTTTAATTAAAATACTATTCGTTACAATTATAAATTGGCGCCGTGGATGTCTCTCTTGTGAAACGTCCCGCCCCAAACTGTGTGTGTCTTGAAATTATAAAAATAAAAATGTGAATTTTCATAAAGATTTCATCATGTCGATTTTTTTTTGCATTTCACCTACTAAATCGATAGAGATAATTACATTTGCAACATGAACTTAGGTATATTGACTAAATAGAAAACTGCATAGTAATAAAGATCATTTTTTAAAGGCACCATATCGTTTTTTTTTTCAATAAAATCGAAACAAAAATTAACGATAAATAACGATAATTGCCTTAAAAAGAAATTGCCTTAAAAAAAAAAGAAACATTCGCGGTGATTTTGTCTTGCATTCGTTTATACAATTATTATATACGAATGACCCGGGCAACGCCCGGGTTTTACCCGATTAAATGCTTTTATTCAAATACTATTCGTTACAATTATAAATTGGCGCCGTGGATGTCATTCTTGTATAATATATAAATGAGTTTTAAAAATTGTAAAAAAAAAAATGCATCGGCCGGGAATCGAACCCGGGCCGCCCGCGTGGCAGGTGAGCATTCTACCACTGAACCACCGATGGTTATGAAAAATCCCATCCGTGAGCTTCAGACAGACAAACAAACAGACAGAATAAGGCAAATATATAAGTAGATTTGAAACAACTACCAAAAATAAATTTAACCTATTGTAGCTAATCTTGTTTATTGTAGCAAAGTGAAGTAATATATAGAGCGCTGGCTACATATCAAATCCATATAATCCATATCTCGGCTTCGCCTGGGATCTGCTTGTGTAAATGCCTGCCTAGCCAACACACATTGTTTTAACTAAGGTTCATTATTATTATTATAATTATAATGGTATGAATAAAGTAGTGAGGATGAGAATTTTTCAATCATATTCACTTTCTCCAACCCCATAATATATAAATTCGTCTGTTGTTGGACTATGAGAATGACTGCTTCTAAACTTAATTACCTATCCAGTCAAAATTTAATAGGAGTGGTCAAATATTGTGAAAACGTATGAGAAACAAAACAATATTCAAATTATACAGTTACGTGACTAATTTGCATATTCGGGTATTGAAACTATCAAGGGAGTAGTGCCACCTTTGATACATTTAATAAAAGAGTCACCTCTCCCTTTATAAATACATCAAAACATTTCATTTGGTTTCTCACCCCTTCAGTAAAATACGTAATGGTGGTCAAAAGAAGGAGCTCAACCCTAGTTTTAGGATACATTCATTCATAGAAAAAAAAACAACAATCGTTTGATGTTTTTATTTCACACAATAAGTTCTGGTGGAAAATCATAAGTTATTGATGTCTCTTTGAACATGATCATTTTTAACCCCGACTATAACAACTATCCAGTTTTTGGCCTGGATGCAAACATGTTCTGGACTAGTACTATCTTATTTGCGGTTGGATTAAGCTGTAATATTCATACCGTTACCTTCAAGCTTAAGAAACTATAAATATCCCGCGCCGAGAGAACATTCAAGATGATGTTTATTTCTTCTTTCTTTTTAGAGTTTCGCAACATCACTGTTAATATATCTCCTGATAGCCTCAGTTCTTTAGCTAAATATTTTGATTATTCTTGGAAAAATAATCGCGGAATAACATCCTCATTTGGAATATATTCAGGGTATTCTGTAACTAGATTCATCTGAATATATGCTTTCGAGGTAGGATTTTGATATTTTTTAAAGATCGGTGTAAGATTTACGAAGTTATAAAGGTGTCCAGCTTACGGCTTTTTCTAGCTGTTTCTTTTTGCTATTAAGGTGTGCGTTTTTATAGAAAAATAAATATAGTCGTTATGGCGATTTCTAGGCCTTTGTCAAACCATTGGGACACCAAAGGTTTGTCTTTACATTTACTTAGGTTTTTTATTTTCAAATCCCTCGATAGAGCAGGTTTCTTTACTTTTGGGGGATTAAATTGATCTGTTTAGGAGTTGTATGTTTTCCATAAATGTATAAATTATTTCTGTAATACTTTGACATTCATATGGCATTATATGTATATTTAAATTACAAAATATATATTTAAATGTGTCTGAACTGTTATGCAATTTATTTATATACATTTGTCACAAAAAATTACATCACCTAGAAATACTTATGTAAAATATCTGTAATTTGGTGTGCTTATATAAGACAAATATGAAAAATAATTGAAATTTTATAAAAAGGGATGCAAATTTATTGATATACACAACCTTTTTATCAATATTTAAGTGTTTCCTCGTTCAACACGTATACAGGCAGCTACAGGGTGAGGCATACTGTCATACAGTTGTTTATGGCTTCTTGAGGGATGTTAGGCTAAGTCATTTAATATTTTTACTGAAGCTTCTAAAGATAATTTGGCTGTGGAGATTGCCAATTTTTCTTCCCTGATGTTCCATATATTCCCAATTAGGGAAATAATTTGTAAACCTACGGGCCAGGGAAGGATGTCAAAATTTGAAGGGTGGTAGGCGTGATGTTGGCTGTATGTGGTCATGCATTGTTTTGTTGGAAACTAGCATTATTATTCTGCTCAAGACATGATAACACAACAGGTTGCGACATATCTGTAATGTCTAGCTTATCAGCCATTGTAGATTAAATAAAGACAAAAGAAGTCACACTTTCATAGCTAATGCCACTCGAAGCCATTGCAGTTTACCTTTCCACAATAGTCCTGATGGGTTCTTTCTTGGGGCCTACGTTTAACATGTACGTTTAACACGCCAAACAATATTTTGATTATCAGAAAAATGGCAGAATGCGATTAGATATCTCTATTCACTCAGATGTCTCTCTTCACAGCCGCTGAGTCTATCACTTCTGTGTCTGGAAGAGAGTGGAATTCTTAAAACCACGGAGTTTTGCCTCGATAAAACGTGTATTAAGGTTGTTCCGAGATGGCCAAGATTTATTATTCACGTGAAGAACTGGTTGTACCATTGGTACAGTTGTTGCCCTTGTCTGCTACAGCCATCATTCGAATCCTTCTATCCTCTCTCTCCCTCTAGAGAACCTGGGCCAGGTTGTCCTGAACATTTCTTCTGGTCACTGAGACAATTCCTTTTATCAGTACTTGGATTGCAGGCTACTTTAATAGCAATATTTCTAGTTGGAATTCTACCTTCGAGATTTATGATTCTGCATCTTGTAAAATAGGAAATTTGCTTGTATATTTTCTGTTTTGCATTCTACCGAATGAATATGATATTAAGAAACAAAAATATAATAATAATAAACAAGATAAATGTAATTAATGATACACTAGGAGGCTATTTAAATACCCTTTCATGAATAAACAAGGCTATTTTTATGCACTTTTATTCTAGCTACGATTTCATTAAATTGATCGTTTATATGCTTTTATCAAGTATGTAAATTCTTTATAAATCTGTTAAAATGCTTATAGGTGATGTAAATATTTGTGACCAGTGTATAAAAAAAGTTGGTAATATATATATATATATATATATGAAAAAACAATAGAAAAATAAAAGATAAGTGGGTCAGGTGTTGATATTAAAAATAAAGAAGGCATCTGACCACGAGCATATGTGCTTTTTAGATGGCAGAGCGCCATCTAGTGGAGCAAAAATAAACTAAACGTTTATTTAGCTTGCTCCGTGATATTTGGCCAACCCAATTTCTTGATAAATCAAGAAAAGTCATCCACGAACGCGTTTCGCGCTGTTGGCGCTCGTCAGCGTGGAGTAGACTGTAACCACTGTGCGACCAAAAAGATTTTTGGTCCCAATGGCTTCTTAAGAAATCAACGTTTAGTTTATTTTTGCTCCACTAGATGGCGCTCTGCCAACTAAAAAGCACATGTGCTCGTGGTCAGGAGATGCCTTCTTTATTTTTAATATCAACACCTGACCCACTTATCTTTTATTTTTTCTATTGTTTTTTCATGTGTCAAGCGTCTTTACGCAAATTTGGCCTTAAATACCCTTTTCTTGATTTCTCAAGAAGCCATTGGGACCAAAAATCTTTTTGGTCGCACAGTGGTTACAGTCTACTCCACGCTGACGAGCGCCAACAGCGCGAAACGCGTTCGTGGAAGACTTTTCTTGATTTATCAAGAAATTGGGTTGGCCAAATATCACGGAGCAAGCTAAATAAACGTTTAGTTTATTTTTGTTCCACTAGATGGCGCTCTCCCATCTAAAAAGCACATGTGCTCGTGGTCAGGAGATGCCTTCTTTATTTTTAATATATATATATAATTGGAAATCTTTTTCTATATTCTAATAAATATTAATGTTGGCAGAGTTGAAATTTATTATTAATTTTTGATATAACAATAATATCAGTTTATTTTTAAAACTATTTTAAAAGAGACCTAATTTTGATATAATAATTGTTTTATACGTGAACGTAGTACAGGGAATTACCAGAACCAACTTTTAAATTTCGAGGATGGAATTCGTGTTCACTAGTGTGGTTAAATAGAAGGTAAGGCCGCAAATGGCTTTTGCTAATTTATCTGCTGTCATATTTCCATATTTGTCAATCAATTACAGGTAGATCTCAATTTGTAATGAGTCTTAAAATAATTGCTTTGTGTTGTTCCGTCATTGCGGAGATTCTGTGTGTGCGAAATAGCACTCAGGCTCTCTGCAAGGATTCGTGTTGTTTTGGTCAACTAACACTTCGATAGTATGGTCTCCATCTCTCACATTTTGTATGTATAGCCTTGGTCTCTCGGTGACTCTTTAATTTCCAATAGTCAATTACCTCTGTAATTATATATTGATAATTTACATATATTTCAAATAAAATGAAAAATAAAAAACAAATGATATAGGGTATTATCAAATTGAAATTTGGAATAAACAGATTCTATTTCAGAATAAACAAATTCATATTGGGAATAGTTTTTTTTAAAGAAAAATATGGATAAACAAATTCGTAAAATAAATAAGCGCTAATAAATATAACACTTTTATTTAAATTCCTTTATTTTGAATAATATTAGTTTAAAACATGTATGAATATATCAATTAAAATCAAACAGCCATCATATATAGAGCATCATATATGCATATCTTTGCATACGTGAATAACATGGCGCACTCCGCAACAGTAATGTATTTTCATATTTTAACTATAATGCTCTCTTAATACCGGAAAAAATATTGTTTTTTAGGTTAGTCATGTCTTTGCCAGATAGGATATGCGGAATTTCTGTAGCTAAATACTTTAAATACTGGTTGTAAGGTTAACTAAACCTGTTCGATAACAATAAAATATATGCCGCAAGTCTTTGTGATTGATGACTAACAATTTCAACTTCTTGGAAAGCTTTTCATTGAAGCAAATAACAATATCATTTAATAATATAACTTTATATAAAACACATAGCCTTGAAAATCTGAAAAAGCTAACAAATTCATTCAAGTTTCTTTCGAGAGACTTTTTAAAAAATTTTATTTAAATTGTTCCTATATACCCAATATATACAATGAAATGAAATTTCTAACTTTGTTACCGTCATAAATGATTATACGACAGGTATATGGGTATATTATTCGGTGCTATAGTTTCTAAACATTTTTGTTCACTATTACGTCATTCAAGCTCTTTATGATTATATTATAATGTGAGAAACATGCTATAGAGTGAACCATAGTAACCCTGTTGAAACAATACGATGTTTTTAAAAAAATATGATGTAGTTACTTTAAAGTCCTCAACGTAGTTATCCATAATGATTTGGTTTTCGGTCGAAATTTTGGCCTTTCATTTCCCACCAGGTTGTTTGCTATTTTTCTGTTGATTGTTCCATTGATAGACGTATATATTTCCATTACCAACCAATGTATTTACAGGTGCTCTTAAATATTCAATGTCGTTATAAAATCTACAGTTTACCCTCTAATATTGTAGCCGTTTGCCTTTTGGGCACCAATATATATATAATCCCTTTGAATTGTTTATATTCTTTATTTACATATAAACATATGTGAAAAATTAGTACAAATGTAATATTGTACTGGGATAAGGTGCATAAATTAAGAAAAAGGCATCTCCTTATCGTGCAACTGAAAGTTGCTAATTGGCTTGCGCCATCTATCGGAATAAATATCAACTATTCTCGTTGATTTTTAATTATTCCAGAATTGGCCAAGATTATTCAAGAATGGGTATTTGGCCAATTCTGGAATAATTAAAAATCAACGAGAATAGTTGATATTTATTCCGATAGATGGCGCAAGCCATTAACAACTTTCAGTTGCACGATAAGGATATGCCTTTTTCTTAATATATACATATGTTATGGATAATATGTTAAAAAATATATATTTTTTTGCTTATCCCTAGTACACGTGGTACAGGCCATGATAATCATGGTGAGTAGAAGAAGGCGACTGCTTTTACTGTAAGTGTACCACATGTCTACACATGTGAAAAGCAGTGTGTTATAAAATAAATCATTGAAGGTGCAGTTGGAATAATAGGAAAGTAGAAAAAAATAATTTACTATCAAGTACTTTTATTTCCAATATTTTGAAAATAAAAACATTAAATATTTTCATAATTATATAGAATTTAGGAAATTAATTCTATATTAGAGAATTAAAAAAAATAGGTAGGCTAACTACACGTATTTACAGCAATTCTAAAATTGGCATATTCTAAAACTATGGTAAAAAATGTAGAATAGTCAATGAATGTGAAAATAAAATATATATTTTGAAAATAAAATGTTTTCATTTTTAGAAAATAATATATATATATATATATTTAAAAATGCCTATTTTGGATCATAAAGTTTTTATTTCCGATATTTCGTGAGGCAACTCGCCAAACTTCCTCAGGGAACAAAATCGCTTTAGAGAAGCTCGCGTATCAATTCGTGAGTATATACAACCGCTATAAAATTTAAATATCTAGAATCTACAATATGCATGCCTCTATGAATATAATTATTAATAATAATATAATATAATAATATAATAATAATAATAATAATAATATATAATAGAGAATTAAGTAAAAATATACATTTAAAATAAACGAATTGAAAATCAGCAATTTGCCATATATATACATATATACGTGTATAGTAGTGGGCTATGTGGTTTTAAATTGTAAGTATAGTTGAGGAATGTCTATTTTTCGGTTGATACTGTTTTTATCTTCTATTGAGCTCCAGCTTTCTAGAAAAAGTCTTGAATGTTTATCCTTGATATTTTGATATACTATTTCTGTTGAGTCGAAATTTGGTATGTGGTCCTGTTTCAGTGCGTGGTCTACCAAAAGGCAAAGAGGGCTATAGTTTTTAAGGGCTGTCCATACCATACCAGAACATACCAAATGAAGAAAAATAAAAGGTTAGAACAGAAATAGTGCCTATCCTCAAAAGCTTGAACCGACAGAATAAAAATAATCTTACGCAAGATGAAAGAAATATAATAAATTCCTTAAAGGCAAACAAGAGTATTGTAATTTCTCCTTCAGATAAAGGCAAAAATACTGTTATAATGGACACGATGGATTATGATAACAAAATCAAGCAGCTACTTGAAGAACAAAATGTATATGAACTGTTACCTAATAACCCCCTAGCGAACATAATCAAAGAGTTCAATAGACAATTGAACAAAATAAAACATAATTATAAATTGGATAGCAAAACATTCGACAAACTAAAAGCAGCAAACACTAACTTGCCTATATTTTATGGCCTACCAAAGGTACACAAGCAAAACAGCCCTCTACGCCCCATTGTATCCTACGCCGGCACCCCCATATACCCCTTGTCGAAATACCTTTCCTCGATAATTTCACCTTTTCAGAAAGAATTACCTCATACTATTCCCAACTCCACGGCAGCAATAGAAATAATTTCAAGAACTCAAATAACGGAGAACAGTCGCCTGGTCTCCTTTGATGCTGAATCACTGTATACCTCAATCCCACATGATGAAGCTATTGCAGAAATTTCAGAATTCTTGAATGCCCACCCCAACCTACCATTGTCTATACTAAAGGAAGCCCTCATAGACTTACTCAAACTGTGCCTATCATTCAGCTACTTTAACTACAAGAATCAATACTTCAAACAGATCAAAGGCCTCCCGATGGGCAACCCAATATCTTCAGCTCTGGCAAACATTTTCATGAATAATATTGACCAATCAATAATAGACAATAAGCAGCTAAAAATAACATTCTGGAAGAGATATATTGACGATATTCTTTGCATAACCGAAAACAACAATACAACAAGCATTCTGAATATCTTGAACAATATAAAACCATTTCTCACATTTACACATGAAATAGAAGAAAAAAACTCTTTATCATTCTTAGATATAATTCTCACCAGAAACAGCTCTAAAATAGAAACAGGCATTTACCGTAAGAAAACTCACACAGGTGGTTACTTAAATTTCAGCTCATTCGGTCCTATTAACCATAAAATATCTGTTATAAAAACCCTCTCAAAAAGAATATCTACTCATTGCTCCAATAATCTAGAAAAGGCACAACAAGAAAGAACAATACTAATGAATGAATTACAAAGCAATAGTTATCCCACAGAATTTATCAAAAGACAATTCCACAGATCAACATTCATCCCTCCTTCCAATAGCCAATCTCATAAATTATACTGCACCCTTCCGTACAGCTACGGCATTGAAAGAATCAGCAGAACCCTCAAGAAATATAACATCAAGACCATATACCAGACACCATCCAACTTGAAAACACTTCTCCGCCCTCCCGATACTAAACATAACACAAACAACAGTCAAAAATCCAACCTCATCTACAGAATCCCGTGCCGATCTTGCCCAGCTACATACATAGGAGAGACAGGAAAAACTCTGGAAGAAAGAACCAATCAACACCGAACAGCCCTTAAAAACTATAGCCCTCTTTCCCTTTTGGTACACCACGCACTGAAACAAGCCCACATACCAAATTTCGACTCAACAGAAATAGTATATCAAAATATCAAGGATAAACATTCAAGACTTTTTCTAGAAAGCTGGAGCTCAATAGAAGATAAAAACAGTATCAACCGAAAAATAGACATTCCTCAACTATACTTACAATTTAAAACCACATAGCCCACTACTATACACGTATATATGTATATATATGGCAAATTGCTGATTTTCAATTCGTTTATTTTAAATGTATATTTTTACTTAATTCTCTATTATATATTATTATTATTATTATTATTATATTATTATATTATATTATTATTAATAATTATATTCATAGAGGCATGCATATTGTAGATTCTATATATTTAAATTTTATAGCGGTTGTATATACTCACGAATTGATACGCGAGCTTCTCTAAAGCGATTTTGTTCCCTGAGGAAGTTTGGCGAGTTTCCTCACGAAATATCGGAAATAAAAACTTTATGATCCAAAATAGGCATTTTTAAATATTGTAATATATGGATTGCTCTATTTTCAAGCATATATATATATATATATTAGCAATTGGAATTTTTTTCATAACAATTATACATTCTTAAAATCAATTTTTAAACCCAATTTGTAGGTGTTTTAATCCAATTTGAATTGGGTTAATCCCAAATAGAAATTCTTTTCTAAAAATATAATCTCCTTAGGTAAATACACAAGAAGTCCAAGAACAACGGATAAAAGTTTATTAAAACAAAAATCACGAGCTTTCAAATTTCATGGTTATTTCGTAGGTGGAACTCTAATAGACGTTGAAGAAAAGACGATTTTTCTATATGAGATAGAGCATTTACATATATCAAAACAAAATTTTATTCCCAATTTTTATGTGTGTTTAATCCCAAATTGAAAACATTTATTTTCAATTTGAAACTGTTTATTTACAAATATTTGAATTTATTTTTTCTAAATTTGATTTATTTTTTCCTAATTTTAATTTATTTATTTCTAATTTGAATTTTTGTATTTTTTTCCCAATTTGAACTTTAAAAATATGTATAGACTTCGTTATCAGCTATATGGTGGGAACTAATAATTTAATAAATTGTATTAATTTATATGCATATATTTTTTATTCATTAAAATATATATTTTTTTAAATTTCATACTGACCTTTTTTTTCCCTCTACAATCTCTATGTACATATAGTAAAAATTTGTTTCGATATTTTATAAGAGATCAATTTTACAATGTACTAGTACAAGTGTAGTTAATATACATTTTTTTTCCAATAATATACCGGTAAGTTCCAATATATTTTGAAAATATTAATAATAAAAAATTACGAACACCAATTCTCATAAATAGAGAGTATGAGCAACACGGCAGTATATAGCATCACGATTTTCCACGCCTAGCACGTGAATAAAAATAATTTCAAAATATTTCATCACATATCCTCTTCGATTTTTAATGTATTCAAAAACTGAACAGCGAATTTATATAACATTTTGTTTCAAAATTGGTAAGTCTGTATTCGAGAAACTTCAAATTCATCAAAAAATAGCCTTCGGCGATAATCATTAAAAAGTATCAGTCGTATATGAATGTTATTGACGATTGGCAGAGAATCATTGGGCAATGATGCGCTCGTTGGCCGGCCAATCATTTACAAGATTCCTGAAAAGAAAAAATAATTGATGATTTAATAAAAAAATCCGCGAGTTGGGCTACGTGACATCGCGATAAAACTGGGTAAATATTTACTATGAAGGATAATCAAATAAGATCTACAGTTGAGGAAGACACCTGCCAAATTTGTTTCTAAAATGATTATATTGGAACAGAAAAATGATCGTGTTGAAGCCACAAAAAAATGTGTGAAATTGTCGATAAAACCCTATTTGAAATAAAAACAAAATAACGGAGATGAAACTTAGGTTTACGGGTATGACCCTCCGAAACTAAACGCCAATCCATCGGGTGGATAGAAAAAGATGAGCTAGAACGAATAAATCTCGTCTTGGGTAGTCCAAAACCAAGGTTATACTAGTGCCATTCTTCGAAATATAAAAGGATTGTACACTTTGAATATCTTGATGAAGGCAAACAGTACATAGGAAAGTTTAATTGCAGCAGATAATTCACATTAACTGCCTAACGTGAGGCAGAAAGACAACTGGTCCCATGTCCTCACCTACGCGGCTGTGCAAAGCACCATGAGAGGACCAGGTTTTTCCATTTCTATCTATAAAACAATGCAGGATTAGATATTCCGCCTAAATTACTGTGAAAATATCATTTATTGGTGGGAAAGGTTTTGTTAAAGTAAATATTACTGCATCAAATAAATAAAGTTATTCTATTTCACCCAACGTTTCGATGACTTTCTCTTTCAATTTTATCAATGTAAGAGCAGTTATGGATTATGTTATTATGTACTTAATTTCTTAGAAAGATGCAAGGCGTTCAGATACGTATAATACAGATATAAAAATTCTATTTGAGATTAAACAATTCACTTGATCTAGTTGGAAAAGAGTCAATTAACGTTGAGTGAAAATAAATAATTGTATGTGGTTGATGTATATATATGTTATATTAGAAAATTTTCATTTAAAATTATGTTATATTAAAGTATTATTTTATTTTAAAAATTATATATTTCATAGATAAATACTCTGTTTAAATCGACCGCCAGAGGTCACGCTTACCATATAAAATCTCATTGTTGTTCTTTCCCGTTGGCCGACCCAAAACATTTGTACATTATGTAAATACGCTTTTCATTTATTTTTATTCTTACGCCTTAAGCCAGGCAGTACTTTAATCAAATTATGTTTTTCATATATATCACTCAGCTCAATTAAAGCAATTTCTAATCTTCAGTATTTTTATTATTTTCAAGATTCTAGCCACGACTGCACCACCATAGCATAATCAACCAGATGATCCAAAACAACAGAAATCTTATTAATTTTATTTTAAATATAATATATATATATATAGGAAATATAAAATATATCTTAATGAATCTATTGGTTTTATAAATTGCACACAGCGATTTCACAATTATCGTAGGAACCAATAAAAGCATTTCATGTAGTGAGTGGCGGTTGTTGGCGCATGACCACCTCAATGCTCTCATAAAATTAGCTCATAAAATATATTTTAGCTTGTTATATCAAACATTTATAAAATAAAATAAAAAATAAAAGTTAACATTCTGCTTCTATCTCTTTCTCTCTAATGGGTCCCAATTCTTGTAAAAAAAAAAACAGAAAACAAAAAATAATTACAATAATTTATTTTCAAAATGGTGGAATTAAAATATGCCTATGTGTGTGTGAAAGAATGTTATCCATTTAAGATTAGAATATTTATGAGAAATCTCTATATATGCAACATTATTTTTCCGCAAAACCACTTGACAACTCTTGAAGAAGTGTTGTTTGTAAATAAAGAGCAATAAAAAAGGAGTATAAATATTTTATTTTCTTTTTTCAACTTAGTTGATATAAAAACAATATTCTTGACTATGAAGGGAGAATATATTTTCTAATGTAATAAATTTCAAAATGGTCGGAACTCTACATCGGGAAGGTTGTTTCTATTGCTACGAGGTGAGATCTTATGGGCAAAAATTAAAATTAATTAAAAAAAAATGCGGGGTGGCTATTAATCGTGAAATCACATCTTTAGGATCTAGCAACCAATTGAAGCCATTGGCCTATCAGCCAATCAGCGAGCGCGTGTGTGGTTGTTAATTTTGCCGGGTTCTTAAAGTTTCAATTCCTCGGAATAAAATTCCGAATTTTGATTAAATTTATTAAATATTCAAAATACATTATTGATTTCATAATATCATAAGTAATTCTAAGTTGATTTCGAGATAAATAAACACGGGGTGATCAAATACATTGAATTATGTATTAAATGCTTTTGAATATATTAGATGAATAATACATTTTATTTTAATATTAGTTGTTATTTAAAAGGGAGTTATAAATATGAATTAATAATAAAATGAAGCTCAGTAAAATAAATATCCTAAAAGTTAGGTTTTAAATTAGTTATAAATACTTTAAGTTAAATATGTAATTAGATATCAAATTATATATATATCTTTTCTCTACCTCGAATTTTTCTCATTATATAAATGTATTTAAATTATGTTTTGAAGTATTTGAAATGAGAGAGAGAGAGAGAAAGAGAGAGAGAGAAATAAAATGGTATATAGAAAGTTATACTTGTGGGAATTAATTTATATTTTGAAACATCTTTAAAATATATGTCTTATGTTGCTATATTTTGAATAAATAATATTACCTTTAAAATATATGTCTTATGTTGCTATATTTTGAAATAAATCATATTACCTTTAAAATATATTTAGTTTTAGGGTGTTCATCTTACACTTAGCTGGTTTGTGGTATAATAGTTAAACTTGACGAATTACACTATCTTAAATCAATATTGTATTTAATCATTGAGCACGATAAATAGTTCTGAAGAAGAGTATCAATTATTCCGCCTTCTACAAGCTTTCAGGTAAGCTAGTTCTGAAGAAGACGTTTGTATTTATATAATTTGATGTTCTAAATGTTTGTGCGACATCAATTCGTCTTTCTAATTTTGTTGAAAACGAACTACAATGTTAATCAGTCATAAAATATTTTATATTTTAATTAAATATTTTGAATGACGACAAAATGGTTATTAAAATTTTCAATGGATGAAAAAGAAAAAACAATTTATTACAATATTTAAAAAATATATATATTTCTGACTAATTAATTTTTTTAAAGTACTTAATGGTTTGAATAAGCATTATGAAAAATGTGACATATATATACAAAATAAATGAAAAAGTTCAGGGCCGATATGAAAAACGCTCAGATGTAAGTGGTCAGGATATGCCTAATTTGCTTATATGTATATAAGTTAATTAAGCATATCCTAAACACTAACATCTGAGTGTTTATTTCAGCATTTAACACTTTAATGACAACGTTTAAAAGTGTTTGTTGTCAGGATATGAGTGTTTCTTAAAAAATAATTAACACTTTAATGACAACTTATAAATACATGAGTGTTCTTTTTTTAGCATTTAACAATTTAATGACAACGTTTACACATTGTGTTTTTTCAGCATTTAATACTTTAATGGCAACGTTGAAAAGTGTTAGTTGTCAGGATATGAGTGTTTTTTTAAACACTTAACACTTTAATGACAACGTTTAAACACATGAGTGTTTTTTTTTTTTTTTAGCATTTAACACTTTAATGACAACGTTTAAATATTGTGTTTTTTTAGCATTTAATACTTTAATGGCAACGTTGAAAAGTGTTAGTTGTCAGGATATGAGTGTTTTTTTAAACACTTAACACTTTAATGACAACGTTTACACACATGAGTGTTTTTTTTAGCATTTAACACTTTAATGACAACGTTTAAACACATGAGTGTTTTTTTTTTAGCATTTAACACTTTAATGACAACTTTTAAAAGTGTTAGTTTTCAGAATATTAGTGTGTTTTTTTAACATTTGACACTTTAATGACAACGTTTTCACACTTTAATAATATTTTATATTTTAATAACAAAATTTTCGTTTTTAAACAGTATTTTCAATTTTTAAAAATATTTGAACAAATTCACACCCCCCCCCCCCCCCATAGATATTTTAAGTTTTATATAAATACTCTTTTTTTTTTTTTTACATTGGTCTATTTTGACTTGTTGATCAGCGCGCGCTTCAAGGTTAGAAACGAGCGCTTCCAACAGAGGGTTATGTAGAAGTTAGAGGTTTTAGTGATATTTTGTATTATTTAAAAGTTTTTATATTCGATGTATTTGCTATTATATTATTTTCTAAATCAGAATTGAATTTTACACTTTGATAAAATGGTTATATTGAAATGTACTACGGATTAAAAAAAAAGGAGAACGTGTTTTTTAAAAATGAAAAATATGTATATTTCTATACTTAATTAACTTATAAAATATTTATTGTGGGTTAAAAGACATTATACAAAATATGACATATATTTATATGATACATTAGAGCGCCATCTGTTATGAAAATTTGAAACTATTATTAACACTATTTTTAAAAGAATCATACGTGTCTTAAATTGTTTCGAATTCACATATATTCATATAAATAATCTCAATATTTAAAATATATATTTGAAAGTTATTGTATACCGAAATATCTCTCTCATCTAATCCTGCAATAAAGTAGTTGGATATATAGAGCGATAGATGGCGCTAGGCCATCAGTAACGTTTATTTGTAGGATCAGGAGATGTTTTCAGAGCAAATACCTGTATGCAAGTAGGTATAAACTGTAATACTAGTTAAATATTATTCAAGTGTGGAACAACTCATAAAGTAAGGTTGAATTAATCGAATTGTGCAAAGAAGTAAATTCCATGATTATAAATCAATTAAGCATTTTCTATATAGAAACGATAACAAGAGGAGAATGATGCCTGGCTTCCAGGAATTGTGGGGCAGCTAGTATCTTTGAAGGAATGACTTCCTGTCGCGGGATGTTGACCCGGCAGTTAAGGAGTGTTACGTATCGCTAGATGAGGATTTGTTGCCGGCACTTTGTTGACGTAACGGTGCTCCTGACACCGCCACGACACGAGATTTGGGCTTTAAATCCCGGATATCTTTTAATAGCCTGTCTACGGTATACTTTGCAGTACGCATGTTGTTACCTTTGGGATTTTTCTTCACCAATTTATTTATGTGTTAGCTTGTCACATCATCAACTTATATATGAACGTTATTTCTAATTTACCTCTTTTTCATGGAAATGTGAATATATTATATCTGCAAAAAATGTTAGCATACTTCATCATCAATATTTTATGTAGTTTTTTATTATTTATTTCTTTTTTAATGGGAGTGCATATGTGAATATTTATAATGTTAGCATGAATCATCATACACTTATATATATATATATTATATTTTAATAAAAAAATAAGATTGGATTTTCTGCTGTATTTGATCATGTTGAGGATTATGGTAATGCTGGTTGAAGTGGAGATGGCCATGCCTGTTTGGATTGGGCTATGTCTTGTAGATGGCCATTGTTGAATGTTGAAATCTATTGTCGATTGTATAGACTATGATTGATTGAGGTAGGTTATTCTTGGTTGAAATGAGCTATATCTGGTTGAAATAACTTATTTTTGATTGGAGAATTTGCATAATTGAATTCGAAAAATTTTGCTTTTGGTATAAACAGGTAAAAATCCTGTCGACTTATATTATGTATTAGAAAAATAGATAAGATTTCTGTTGTTTTGGATCTCGATCATCTTGATTTTGGTTATCTTGAGGATTAAGCTATGGTGGTGCAGTCGTGGTTGAATAATATAGTCTTGATTATAGATTTCTTTATTGAGCGCGCGCTGAGGAATGAATTACATATGAAAAACATAATTGATTAAAGTAATGCCTGTCTTAAGGCGTATAAATAAATATAACAAAAGATTATCTACATAATTACAAAAACCTTGAGTCGACCAACGGGGAAGAACAACAATCAGTTTATATAGTAGAAGCGTGACCTCTGGCGGTCGATTAAAACAGAGTATTTATATCAATGAAATTATAACTTTAAATAAAACAACATTTTAACATATAACATTATTAAATAAAATATTTCAATATAACATTTCAAATAATATATTAATATAACATATATATATTTACGTAAGTTCTTTCCCATTTATCTCAACTTGATGGAAGTGCCTATGTAAATATTTAAAATGTTAACATACATCATCATAAACTTATTTATGTACGTTCTTTCTAATATATCTCTACTTCATTGAAGTGCGTATGTAAATATTTATAATGTTATCATGAATCATCATTATTGTATCATAATTAATCATCATTATGTACCTTCTTTCTCATATATCTTTTTCGTGGAAGTGCATATGTAAACATTTGTAATGTTAGCATGCATCAACAACTTGTATATGTACGTTCTTTCTCATTTATCTCTACTTCATGGAAGTGCATATGTAAATATTTATAATGTTAGCATGCATCATCATAATTGTATCATAATTAATCATCATTATGTACCTTCATTCTCATTTATCTCTACTTCATGAAGTGCATATGTAAATATTTGTAAGGTTAGCATGCATCATCATCAACTTATTCATGTACGTTCTTTCTCATTTATCTCTACTTCGTAGAAGTGCATATGTAAATATTTGTGATGTTAGCATGCATCAGCTTATTCATGTACCTTCTTTCTCATTTATCTCTACTTCATGGAAGTGCATATGTAAATATATGTAATGTTAGCATGCATCATCATCAACTTATTTATGTTCGTTCTTTCTCATTTATCGCTACTTCATGGAAGTGTATATGTGAATATTTGTAAGGTTAGCATGCATCATCACCTACTTATTGATGTACGTTCTTTCTCATTTATCTCTACTTCGTGGAAGTTCATATGTAAATATTTGTAATGTTAGCATTCATCAGCATCAACTTATTTATGTACGTTCTTTCCCATTTATATCTACTTCGTGGAAGTGTATATGTGAATATTTGTAATGTTAACATACATCAAATATCCCACATATCAATTTTCACTGGAGTGCCTATGTTAATATTTGTAATGTTTTGTTAGTTCCTTTGGGGGAGTCATATAAAATCAAAATACTTTTTCCGTTGACTAATGCTAAAATCATTTTTAAACAACATATATAAAAATTAAATGGATAAATAAATGAGTTTAAAATTATATTATATTTAATAATAAAGTATAGATTATATTAATAGATGCGGTGCTAAGTTCTATGTCATTGATTGTAAATTATTAATTTTGTATAAAAAAGATAAACTATAATGTGTGTGGAGGGATTCAAAAGTAGGGAAAATTGCGGCTAGCCTTCTGTATATACCTACTCAATTTTATTTTAATTTCGATAAATTAGATAAGTTTTTTTCATATTGTAGGCTAAGAAAAACTAAAAGGAGAAACGGGCTATACTTTATGAAGACTCTATAGGATTGGCAGGGGATTCTCTAAATTTGATTCCGATTTTATTTCTTTGTTTATAAATCCGTTTGGTTTCAAGATGGAGGAGAATTATTTTCTAAAAATTGATAATGTCTAATAATTTGTTTTGTTATTATTTTTTCATATTCTTTCAACGACATATCTGTTTTGGAGAGTGTAGTATCATATATAGTCTCTTGTAGAGTGATTGGATTTGAATTATTGATCTGTAAAATTTCAAGTTGATCTTAATAAACTCTGCTCCAATAATAATAAAAATTCGAATATCATTTAGAGATTCCCTGATGAACTAGCAAAGCAACTCCAGAGTAGTAATGAGAAATTATTTGCAAGAGATTTGGAATATAAATAAGTTCGTGCGGTTTTAATAAAGATGGCGCTACTAGTTTATTATTCCACTGTTTCAACTGGCAACACCATTATTTTAAAGCGTCAATATGAGGCTTTCTTTTTCAGTAATCGTCATTTCTCTGAAGTGTAAACAACCTGGTTTCTGTTTGCTCCTAAAATGTTAACTTTTGTACCAAATAATGTGTGTTTGAGGGGAGGTTTATTTCATTACTTCAATATGGAGAAAAAAGCTGCTGAGAGTCATCGTAATTTATGATGACCATGCTCTAGCTGATCGAACGTGTTAGAAGTGGTTTTCACGGTTTAAAGTGGTTATTTTGATTTGGAATACGAAGCCACCCGGAGCGCCACCAAAGTTTGAGGATGAATAATTAGAGCCAAGGCTTGATGAAGATCCAACACAAAACGCGAAAGGAACTCTCTAATACACTTTGAGTCACTCAATTGAAGCCATTTTTTTATCACTTAAAAGAAATAGGAATGATCCGAAAGGTCGGAAATTGGGTTCATGAACTGAAGCCAGGAAAAGTCGGACGCCGTTTTTTCACGTGTGAACAACTGCTCCGACGTTAAAAAGAAAGTTTTTTTTTTTTTTTGCATCAAATTGTAGCTGGAGATGAAAAGTGGGTCCATTACGATTATCTAAAACGTCGGGCAACGTATGGATACCTTGGCCGTGCCTCATCATCGATGTCCAAGCCGAATATTCATGGCAGGAGTATTATGCCGTATATTTGGTGGGACCAGCTAGGATTGGTATATTATGAGCTGTTACAACCGAACAAAAGTATCACAGGGGAGGTCTACTGAAGACAATTGATGCGTTTGAGCCTAGAATTGCGAGAAAAACGGCTGCAATACACCAATAGACACAACAAAGTTATTTTGCAACATGATGATGCTTAGCCACATGCTGCAGCACCCGTTGAAACGTACTTAGAAACGCTCAAATAAGAAGTCTTACTCCACCTGCCGTATAGCCCAGACATTGCTCCTTTCGATTATTATCTCTTCGGATCAATGCAACATGGTCTGGCTGACCAACACTTCTCCAACTACGATGAAGTCAAAAATGGATCGATGAATGGATAGCGGCCAAAGAGCCCACCTTTTTCCGAGCAAATATCCGTCACGTTCCAAAAAGATAGGAAAAAGTAGTAGCTAGCGACGGACAATACTTTGAACCTTGTAGGTCTAACCAATTTTTTACTTTAAAGCTCCAAGTTTTGAAAAAAAACGCACGAACTTATTTATACTTTTAATAGAAGGGAAATCATCGTACATCTCTCAAAAACTAGAACTCGCTGTTTCCAATTCTGGATGGCCATGCCTCGCAATCATCTGCCTAATTTCATCACTATTGAAATACCTTATTGGATAAACAGACACAAGCATACTAAGGCCTTTCTGAAGGCAGAATATCGATAGAATAAATTCACAATGGCATTAAAAAAAGACAAATCCCCTCCTAACTATATTTAGTTTTAATACATACATCATAAATATTTGATTTAAAAAAAAATTTGGATTTCTCGATTTACTTATTTAAATAAATGTTTTATGAAATATCTCTCTATCTATCTCTGGGAATAATCTATTCAGTGCTATTAGGGAAAATGACAATCAGTTGTCTTCTCAATATGCAATATATACAACGATATCTTATGCAATTATATAGTTGAACGTATCAAATCCCACCTTTCATGGATTCTCTAATCCATTATAAATGTAGTCATAAAGGCAAGCTCTCGACTTGAAGAACTCTTCTACAGGCCAATTTAAGAAAACTTGAGTAAAGAAAGCTATGATGTTTTTTTTTTTTTTCAATTATCACTTTTCTCACGTCGTACAAGACACGATGGTCCTTTTCACAGCAAGTGCATCACATGTCTACACTTGTAGAAAGGAGTTCGAATTTTGAACCTACAAGTGTGTCAAACCCCGTTTAGTTGCGTCCACTCACTGGTGGGTTTGAACATTTTCAAAATTCGGGAGACATTGAAGCAATAAATGGGAAAATCTATTCTTATATATTGTAACAAAGTATTTATTATTTTATCAGCAGAGTATCATTTTTTTATGTATATATTTTTCTACTCTGTGCACTTCCCTCTTTGCTTATCTTTTGCTTATCACTCATAGTTTTTTCTGGCCTGAAATAAATTGCTCTCTCATCCCGAAATTGGTCTTCCCTAATTTTTCACGTGGCATTTTGGTGGAGATGCTGGGTAAATTAGGGAAGACAAACTGAAGATCGCCAAGAAGACCTAGAAGCCATGGGTGCTGTGATCTTCATTTTCGGAGACTGGCTCCAGGATTCCACCGACGTGTCAAAGCCAAGACTTCCCTTCAAGATGAAGATGTCCCTATAAATGATACAACGACAAAGCCGCTCTTCACGCCGCAAGAAAAAGGACGCAAAGGTGCTAGGGTTCTTGCCTGAAATAAATTGCTGTTTCAAACCGAAGTTGATCTTCCCTAATTTTCCACGTGGCAATATATTAAACTAATATTGCATTTTTTATCTACCAGTTGAGCACACAGGAAGGTTAATCTATTACACAATCTTCGCTATTGAATCAGGTATAATATATTCCAGGTATAACCCTTCTATTCTGATTACTTAGTCACAGAGGTGTGAATATATCATAATGTTTGCAATTTGCCATAATTTTATAATTGTATATAGCTTATTTATTTTTATTTGGAATGTTATCTTTCTATATTTAAATCACGTTGAATAACGCATATCATATGATGATATGTGATCTCTATTTTGGAAAAATTATTATTTTAACTCTTAAGACGAAGATTCAGCGATATCTGACCACACCTGAAATCAGAACGATATAACTTATTGCAGAAGCCATTCCGTTAGTTCTGGTTTTAGCAACAGCAATATAGTTAACTCATTTATTATATACAGGATTATTGTGATTAAAAATATATTATTTAGTACTATATATAATTTTCTATTATCATCATCAATAAAATGTATATAATGGATTTTAAGAGCGTTTTTAAAACAATTATAATAATTTGAGAATCAAGGCTTTATCAAGTTTTTAAAATATTCAAGCAACAAGTCAAACTACTTAAATATCTCTCATTATATGAATTGAATTTAGAGCGTTCTTTCTTTAGAAAGATCATTCAAAAAGGTTTAGGAAGTGTTTGTGAATGATATTATTAAAGTCGTTTTCAGTGTTCGAGATTTGTCATGAACTTATTGGTTAAATATATTTTTGAATGAAGAATAAGAACGTATCCTCTTCTATAAAGGTGTACGGTCAAAACCCAAAAAGATCCTCTAAAATTAATTGTATTAAGTATACTATGGGCTTTCTAAAAAGATTTAAATCTACCAAAATATTCGATTGGAAATGTGGATTCAGATGTTTACACACCAAAAGTAATAATTTAATAAACTGATTCCTTTTCCCGTTTACAGTAAAAAGGAAATAGATCCTGCGCCATATCGTTATTAATCACTAAATATCGTTTTAAATAGAGAAAAAATCTGTGGTGTAATCTATGGTGGCCAGACGACCCACGGTCCGAGAGAAAAAATAAAACTAAAGAAATGATTTCATCACGCAGATTTCTACCAAAGCGAAAAAGAGACGATATCGAAAAATTGATAAAAAATTGCTGAGTAGTAATAAAATGTAAACGTTTTTTTCCAAATAAATATTAAATCTTTAAATATTTTAGAAATATATTTTAAAAAATTATTATATATTTATAAATATATTTTATGAGAATGTATATTGTAAAAAATATTTTTGAAATACATTAACTCTCTTATGTGTGAATATTATGAATATATTATATATATATTTATGAATATATAATAGTACAATTGTAAAAGTCTTATTTCTTACACAAAAATTAATCTCCTATTATATAGTTGAATATTTACATTTCTCAAACACGAAATTCACAACACATTTCACAGATTTAGTGGACACTATCTAAACTATGACGCTTTTTTTTTGGCTTTATTTGAAGAATTTTAAATATACAAAAAATAAACTGAGTTCAATTTAGGTTTAAATATTAGAATGAATATTTCCTAGGTATATTTCGCGGTTGTTTCCCAGAGTGAAATTGAGATTAATAAATACAACTATAAAGAGGCGATACTTTGTCACCAAAGTTTAACTCTCAAAGCTCATCATCTAAATCACCAATTGACTGAGTCGATAGTTTTGCTGTATCAATATATGTATATCTACTTTGGATTCTCTCACATTAGCGCACACACTTTTATTGGAAATTTAAACTATTTTTATAAGCGTATGTTTTAATAAAATAAAAAACACACATCTCTCTACTGCTCTTTCTACTGCAATGATAAAAATAATGGGAGGACCTGGCTCATCAGTGATGAACCCTGCTAGCGGTTTCTCTAGTTTGATCTACCATATCAGATATTATGGTCTTTTTCTGTTTTGCCATTATACTCATACTGAAGATAAACTGTTGGAAACGATATTTTAAACTTACTACGAAGGGACACAGCTTTGAGGAAAGTAGAAATACAAATAATTATAGATTTATAAAAAGCATGGTTCGATCACTGCTCTTCCGCAAACAACAAATAGAGTTAATATAAGCATGATGAATTATCGCACCATCTGTTATCAAAGATTTGAACTATTTAATTCTCACCTCATGATATATATGGTTTGTTGTTTGCGCGGAAGAGTCATTTGCTTTCCACACGTTTAGACATGTGATGCGCTTTTAGTAAAAGCAACCACTATTATCAACCATTAATATTATGACCTATACCAAATGTACTAGAGATTAAAAAACTAGTTTATATTAACATCTAAGGGGGCTGATAGAAGAGTGGCATAAACTGTCGATTTTCGGAATCTACGAGCCAAGGTCGAATTCCGCCTTGAGCACTTTTTCCTGAAGAAAATTATGCTTCAATGTACTCTGATTCTTGCAAAAGTCAAAACCCACCAGTGAGATTGCAAGTAACTACACGGGTCTTTGGCACATTTGTAAGTGAAAATGTCAAAGTTCTTTCTACATGGGTAGACATATGATGTGTTTGCGGTAAAAATAGTCGTTAGCTACCCATCATTATCATCATGGTCTATGCCCCGGGTACTAGGGATAAAAAAAATTACATATATTCATATTCAAACCGAAAATGGCATATTCTGACCGCTCAGATGAGCATTCCTGAGAAATAAAGAAATCCTCTTAGACAAAGATTTAGTCGTTGAGGAACAGTCTGCACCACGCTGACGAGTTCCAACAGCCAAAATCGTTTATATGGTTGGATTTTCCTGATATATCAAGAAAATAGGTTGGCTGAAAATTATGGTACAAACCTATCTGTATATCATACAAGAGGAAATATAAATTGGTCCAATTTACTAAAAGGCGTATAAGGGCGGTTAGGTAACAGGGGCCGATTTTCAGGATATAATACTGCATAAAGATTTAGGAGGATGACTTTAATGTACCAAAAGCGGCATCTCTCTATTTCTTTATGCATTAAATATATTTTATTAGGGCGTTAAACATAATGTATTATTTTAATGCATAATGAAAGGAAACCGTGCCTTTTTTCGAACATGAATATCAGCCTTCCGCAATTTAATGTTATATGTATGTTCGCATCTAATTCTATGAAGAGATGTAACCGCTGACTCAATATTAAATTACCGCTAATTATGTTTTAATAACTTATTCGCATAATCACTCATGTCACATACAGATCTATAAATTATTCGATTATTTCAAAGCATTTAAACATGTAAGGAATGGGTTTTGAGGTTACCGATGAAAAAAAAAAAACAGAATATTATTCAAAATCTAATGTTAATAATTCGAACAAACCCACACCTATCATATAGCGATATATACTCTCACAGATAGCTATGTTGAAGAATCAGTTTTATAATAGAACGTCAAGGGAACTCATGTTTTCATAGGGCCTTGTGAAGGATAGGAAAAATGAAATTCGCGCGGTGAAAAAGTTATTTTCTATGAAAGGTTAAAAAGCATGGATTTACATATAAATAAGAATTTCTCATCACTTAGAGCCAACTTCAAACTTGGAATTACGAGATGTTGAGTTTCAAAGTGAACAGTAGCATCATACAAGGTATGTCCCATAAGTTCCCGGACTGGGTCCATAAAAAAATAAATAAATGAAAAATGTAAATAAATTTGACTGTTTATTATAGAAAATAAATCAGGCAACACGGTGGTACCAATATCGAGGCGGTACATTAGCGCGCGCCAAGGTCATTCTAATTTATTTAAAGGTCATACCTAGCGCCGCGGCGATTTTACGATGGAACAAAAATTGAAGCAGAGGATTTGCATAGAATTTTGTGTGAAACTTCGAATATCTGCAACCGAAACTTTTGAAATGCTTACTAAAGTATTCCCCAATGACTCTCCAAAGAGAACAACTGTTTTTGAATGGCATTCTAGATTTAAAGCTGGCAGAATTTCCATTGAAGATGAACCTCGGCAAGGACGCCCAAAATGTGCAAAAAATCACCGATTTGATAAAAGAAAATCCTCGAACCACTTTGCTGGAGCTAGAGCAAGACACAGGCATCTCTAAAACAACGATTGGAAGGATCGTAACCAAAGAATTGAAGCTCAAAAAGACTCCTGCAAAATTCTACCAAGATTCCTCACTAATGAGCAAAAACTGTGTCGGCTTGCAACCTGTGAGAACATGTTGGAAATGGCAAGAACGGATCTGGAATGGAAAGACAAAATAATCACAGGCGACGAGACATGGGTCTATGACTATGACCCTGAAACCAAGCGTCAATATGCCGAGTGGAGAGGTCAGGGTGAGCCTAGACCAAAAAAAATCCAGGATATTGAAATCCAGAAACAAGGTGTTGCTGGTCGCTTTTTTGGATAACAAGGGCATTGTTCATCACGAGTATCTTCCTGCAGGCCAAACGGTTATTAAGAAAATGTATTTGGACATTCTTCGCCATCTAAGGGAAGCTATTCGAAAAAAAATGCCAGAAAAATGGCCTAATGGTGACTGGATCCTACACCATAACAATGCTCGCCCTCACACAGCGCACTTGGTGACGAGTTTTTTTGGCTAAAAACGGGACAGAAATCCTACCTCAACCACCCTATTCCCCAGACATCGCACCAAATGACTTTTTCCTGTTCCCCAAACTTAAAGCAGTTCTAAAAGGAAGACATTTTGACACCAGGGATGACATAATAGAAAAATCGCTGTTGGCATTGAAGAGCATTCCAAAAGAGCTCTATAAAAACTGTTTCGACAATTTGGGGAAACGATGGCGCTGGTGCGTTGAAGCAAGGGGGGATTACTTTAAAAAGTTTTAATAATTAAAAAAATATATATCTTACCTTTTTTTTTATGGACCCAGTCCGGGAACTTATGGAACATACCTTGTATATCACCAACAAATTATCGAAATGTATTGTTATACGAGCGACAATTTGAGATTAGGTAAAGAGCTGAATGTTATAGCCGGTCACGCGTGACTATGTTCATAACATTTTTATCGGATGTTCGGACATAAAGAGAATAAACTCAAATGGTTGCGTACTTTATTACTTTGGATAATAAACATGAATAGGCGAGTGTTACAAGTGAAAATTTGGCCTTTTTCAATAGTATTCCTTATGGAATTGAGTGGTCATTAATACAAGAAACTATAGAAGTTGCAGTAACAGATGAAAACTCCGAGGATAAGTTTCTTTATGGGTTTCTATAGAAGTGTAATTTTCTACAAATGATTGACTGAGTTGTGATTGAAGGAGTGGAGAACGAGAGAAGAACCTGGGCATAAAAAAACATGGGTTTAAAATAACTGTGGAATAAGGCATGTGAATGATGTTTAAATATATATTCCATTTATAAAAGAATATTAGCCGAGATTTTTCAAATTTGGACGAAGATACGAGTACAAAAGCTTAATTTCATTAATAAGGTCTTCTTTCCCCCAAGATATCTCTCCTGCACACAAATCGATGGCAATTGCAATGGCAAAACTCCAAAACTTCTTTTCCAACTCTCGAAAATCACAACTTTCTACTCCCTAGACGTAGCTCCCGGCCACCATTTTGGCAATCTAGAACTATGTCTTCCAGAGCTCCAATCTTTAACGTCCTCGGTAATATACTAATTAACATTCTCGATAAAACCCCTTTATTAAATTGGCAGATAATACTTCTAAAAACTGACTTGAAAAATATTTATATATCTATATAAATGTCTTATTAAATTTAATTTATTTTTTCGTACAATCTCATTTCTTATCTTAATATATATTTGAAAAGCGCTTGCCGAATAATTGCAAGTGCAGGTTCTCGTGCATCTAAAATTTGTGCCTTCACATATGTAAACACCATATAAAAAACAAATACAGGCACGCCCAAATCTTTTATATATTCACAGAGAGAAAGGAAATTTCTATATTATATATGGATAATTGTTGACTTTTAAAATAAATTTTCAAAATTTAATTTTATTTTCATAATTAATCTAGTCGTTTAAAGTAGATTAATATCAGAATCAATACTTTATATTTGCACGGAACTGTTTAAAATACAACATATATACCCGGAAATTTACTGAGAAAACAATTAGCAAACACTTCAAAATTTATTTTAACATATTTCTATCCTTCCATATATATTTTAGTCTTATAATTTGCCTAGACACTTTAACAGCTAAACACCTTTTTAGTAAGTTGTGAAGATTTATATCCATGTGGATCTCATAAGGTCAAAGTCCGCCCTGGACTGACGAGGGCCTTGGTCCATGGTCATGGTCTACATTTGGTGATTCTCAGTTTGTCAGAGCTGGTGTTGTCGCTTTGTCATCGACCCGAGTCTTTGCCACAATACCAGCTTTGGTTAATTCCGACAAAAAAGTCAATTTTGGTTTCTCTTTCGGTACATGGATGCTATTCCCCATTGCCCCATCAAATATTTTACATAATACATAATCAAAAATGCATCTTGTTAAATTTTACCTAACATATTAAATACCCTCATATATAAAAAGTATATTATATTAAGTTGTTAGAAGGTGTTTGTAGTAAGATATATAAAATCTTCTCCAACTTATGTAAATAAAAAGGGTGGTGTGATCCAGAAAGTAAATCAAAGGCTTATTTCTGGCCTGACGTCGAGCTAGTTTCCAGGCTGATAGAACTTTATGAAAGAATTCGCGTCTACATAAATCTATATGATAAGAATTGATAGTCCTTGTGTAGGGAAGGATAGTGAATAACTAACTTAGCGCTATTGCCACACAGTTATATAACTATGTTAGATTATATGGAACTTCAACAATATGCTTTAATCTTTGGAATGATTTATTAGTAGAATGTGTTTTCGAAGCATACTATAGAAAGCAATAGCATCACTAATAAATAGAATGCACAATTTCTCATTTTATTTTCAGTAACAAAATTCATCATGCGAATATATGTATAGAAAGTATAGCTCTCATTGTGATCATGGTATTATTGTTATATACCAATTTTATCAATTTGATATATTTTCAATGCAATATCACTCGACTTCTACGGAGAGATTTCGGCTCTCTGTCTAAACCATTTTTGAACTTCAATCAATATTATCAAACCAATGGAACACCAACTTGTGAGCACTAGACAGTCCATCCAATCGTATTATAATGAGGTTCGGTATAGAGAAGTTGGTATTATAAAGGTTAATGAGTTGTTAAGAGAAAGTGAATTACGTCATATACCAAAATAGGTTATTAAAGAAAGTGTCAAAATGGTGGTCAAAAAGGAGATTATTAATGTAGGATAGCAACGGTACTAGGAGCAATATCATTAAAGGAACAATACACGCAAAGCCTACACAACTATTGGGGGAAAATAAGAATTCATGGACATCTTGTGCACTAAAAATGTTTTTTATAGAATTTTCCAAGAGTGTATAAATTTGGCCGAATACAATTGCTGCCCCTCGCGCCATCCAGCCCAAGTAGGAAGCGGGCCGACAGAGAGATCGATACGTCGGCGACGACACGCTGGGACAGTCCTGTCGGGTAGATTAGGGACGTCGCCCGATGTCGCCAAGTCACCGTGAACGTTCAATTGAAGCACTGAGATCAAAGACCTCTTCTATCAATGCAGGAAGTGAAACCTGTGGTGCGCTCTATATACAAAACCCATCAATCCATACTGTTCTAGCAATATTTTACTCGTCAAGTTCCTATAGTATATCAATAAACGGAATATAATACCCTAAATTACCACCATTTATCATCTAGTGCATAAATAATCTGTGAGTCTACTGCCCTATCTAACAACTACATGGATAATCTGTGTGGCTACTGCCCTATCTAACTACTACATAAATAATCTGTGTATCTACTACCCTATCTAACAACTACATATATAATCTGTGTTTCTACTACTCTATCTAACTACTACATAAATAATCAGTGTGGCTACTTCCATATCTAACTAGTACATAAATAATCTGTGTGTGTGTTGTGTGGCTACTGCTTTATCTAACTACTAAATATATAATCTGTTTTTTTTTTAATACCCTATCTACTACTACATAAATAATCTGTGTTGCTACTACCCTATCTAACTATTACATAAATGATCTGTCTTATTGCTGCCCTATCTAACTACTACATAAATATTCTGTGTCTACTACCCTATCTAACTACTACATAAATAATCTGTGTGTCTACTACCCTATCTAACTACTACATAAATAATCTGTGGGTCTACTACCCTATCTAACTACTAAATAAATAATCTGTGTGGCTAATGCTTTATCTAACTACTACATAGATATTCTGTGTGTCTAATGCCCTATCTAACTACTACATAAATAATCTGTGTGTCTACTATCCTATCTAACTACTACATAAATAATCTGTGTGTCTAATATCCTATCTAAACTACTACATAAATAATCTGTGAGTCTACTACCCTATCTAACTACTACATAACTAATCTGTGAGTCTACTACCCTCTATTTTAACTACTACATAAATAATCTGTGAGTCTAAACCCTATCTAACTACTACATAACTAATCTGTGAGTCTACTACCCTCTATTTTAACTACTACACAAATAATCTGTGAGTCTACTACCCTATCTAACTACTACATATATAATCTGTGTTTCTACTACCCTATCTAACTACTACATAAATAATCTGTGAGTCTACTACCCTATCTAACTACTACATAGATAATCTGTGTGTTTACTACCCTATCTAACTACTACATAAATAATCTGTGTGGCTACTGCCCTATCTAACTACTACATAAAGAATCTGTCTTACTGCTGCCCTATCTAACTACTACATAAATAATCTGTGAGTCTACTACCCTATATAACTACTACATTAATATTCTGTGTATCTTCTACCCTATATAACTAATACATAAATATTCTGTGTATCTTCTACCCTATATAACTACTACATAAATAATCTGTGAGTCTACTACCCTATATAACTACTACATAAATAATCTGTGAGACTACTACCATATCTAACTACTACATAAATTATCTGTGTCTACTACCCTTATCTAACTACTATATAAATAATCTATGTTACTACTGCCCTATCTAACTACTACATAAATAGGCTACGCGTTCTACTGTCCTATCTAACTATAACATAAATAATCTGTGTTCTACTGCCTTTTATCTAACTACTACATAGATAATCTGTGTTCTACTGCCTTTTATCTAACTACTACATAGATAATCTGTGTGTCTACTGCCTTATCTTGCAACCACATCTATCATAAGAAAAATTATCCTGAGAATTCATGAGAAGTTTTTATAATATTAATTGATATATATATATATATATATATATATATGGGAAACCTGAGTAGGGATAGAAGTATCGAAAATAAATTATATGCAGCGAGAAATTTAAAACTTTCTAAAGAGTGGCTAAATAGCTCCGATTTCAATGGTAAAAAGCGCGGTGAAGAACTCGATGCTTTAAAGTTGGACCCCCCCACACAAATAAGAAGGTGATCCATCATCGGATGTCACTGGCTGCGGCTCTTGGCAGGGAATGGGATTGCGCAGTTCGACCTCGTCTGGCACACCATTCAATTAGCCTAATTTCAGTCGATTGGGTGCTCGAGTCAATTCCCTGTCAGTTCTAATCACCCCGAATCTCTGAACTCTATATTTTGATTGGATCCTGATCACTTAATTTCACGTCTTGTATTTCTTTCAAGCACTGGCGACTTTTAATGATAATGTCTTAATAGATGGCTGGGCTATTTGATTATATTTTCAAAAATGCATAAAATCGGATTCAATTAAACAATTTAATACTTTAGAAAATCATGATTTTTATTTGAATTGTACAAGGTCCATTCAAATTCAATCTAAACAAAATTTTAAAATAATTTATTGGAGCTAATAACATTATATTTTTATCTCTTTCACAATATTCGTTCCAATTATACCTACACAGCTCTCTCATGTTTTAACCTGGTTAAAACAACTCAGAATTTAATTTCAAAGTGTAATTATCAAGTTCGATTTTTTTTTATTATTTCAAATCCATCAAATATACTACCTTTTGATTAAAATTATTATTTGGAAATAGGAAAAGCCACAAGAGGAAATATTTGGGAAATAGGTTGAGTGTGGAATTTAAGGAATTGAATGTGCATTGCTGAAATCTTAGATATTGTGAACGCTTTGTGAGGCCTAGCATTTTCGTGCAACAAAATCCAATTCACTGAGGTCCAAATTCTGGTATTTTCTGCTTAATTTTAAGACGAAGTCGCGTCCACACGTTCACATAATAACGCCGATCAACAGTCTGTTCAGTAGCAACAAATTCATGGTGTGTTATTTTACGGTCATCTTGTATTTATTTTGTATTCGTTTGGCCTCATTTTCATATTATTTTGGGAAAAGGACCTTTCCACTCCATGCTCTGTTGTTTAGTGTCAGGCGATGTTGTTTAGTATTGGCGACACAAATTTCATTACCTATTAATCATACTATTTTGATTTTATGGTGCACTCTATAGTGAAATTGTTAGTGAAAATATAATATTATCTCTTTGGTTCAAAATTTGTTTTCGATTATCTTACAATGGACCCCTTATATATGAATGTATTAGGTAATATAGTGAGATAATAAAATTTCTAAGTAAATTGTATAACCTTTTATCGATGTCTCATTTACAAATATCGCGTTATCTTGATATTGGAATCATTGTTAGAGGAAACCAGAAGGAAATCGAACCATAAGAAGTTGGGAAGTGTCAATTAATCCATATATTTTATAGAATTGTGAAATATTTTAAACTCTTCAAATATATCGCTATAATATGTGCGCACATACGAGATGGGACTACAAATATTGAGATTGATGCTTCTACAGGAGAACTACGCATGTGACAAAAACGTACAAAAAACGATTTTGTAGAGTGAAACCTTTTATTTCCTTATTCTTTCTCCTGTTTCAATACTTATATTAGGCATGTTCCTTAGCCTTCTTTCATATAAGATGTGTTTGTTTTTATTTGAGGCAAAAATGATGAGTGTATATGAAAATAGTATTTTGTTATTAATTTGTTAACGTGATACTCTTGTTGAAGGACTGACAAGTCTGGAAGCTGATAAATAAAATGTTGGACAAGGAACTTAACCCTGGAAGCTTCATTTATTTTATAATAAAAATGATGAATGTTTACAAGAGGGGCGTAAATTTAGTACTTCATTTAACGTTTTAATTAAGATAATAAAATGACAATAAATATTATCACATGCGCTGATATTTTAGTATTTTGATGATTTTCAAGATGGTCAAGAAAACAATGAAGATGATGTACACGCCGGTTGATCCATTAACGCCAAAAAATAAAATTAGGAAAATTGTTAATTTGATCCTATCTCTTCTCAATTCTGGATAACCCCTTTTAAGATATCTGAAACTGCAGGATTTTATCAAAATTCCGTATAGCAAATTCAATATAGCCATTTTAATATTAATAAAATGTGTGCTAAAATGGTACATAATACCTTCACAACCGAACAAAAAGGAAGCTCGCGTGGAAACCTATGTACCGAAACTAGGAATTCCATTGAAAAAAAAAAACAAATTGCTTTAAGTGTGATAGCACGAGGTGCATCATAGATTTCCTCTTATGATCCGGAAACTAAGTATCAATCCATGTGCCAGAAGGACTGAACTTCACCGAGAGTTAAAAAATCCAAATAAGTTAATCAAAATGTTTATAATTGTTTTTTTTTAGTAATCATGGGCACATGTACCTTCACTGGGAAAAGGGTGAAGTTGAAACTATCTATCAATATATCTACATTAAGGTGCTTGCTAAATTCCGTGATAGCCCAAGAAACCCCGATAAGAATTGCGAAGAGCAACGCACCGACCTATAGTGCATTGTCTTGATAAGACGTGTCTAGCCAAGTACATATCATCCAGTATTAGGCCATTCAAATTAATCGTTAGACCTGATACCTTGTGAGTTATATCCGTTCCATTAAATAAAATATTAGTATATTAGTAATTGATCTGTTCTCGAATCTCTCTCTTCGAGGACACCGATGGATGGTGGGCTGCACTCCCGGAGATGTACGCCTGTAGCTGTAGCTACACCCTGCAACTCGATTTTTCAGCCAGGGAGATCCCTCGCGCTTGCCTTCAAGTTCAGGCTTCCATATATATTTAATATATATTTTTAATATTCCATTCTCATTAATGTCCTGGTCCAGCTGTCTAGGCTTAGAAAAATCACTCCTCCGCTCAAATAGGACTATACCCTTTGGCCCCCAAAGTTCTCCATAAATTTGCCGACAAATTGAGGCCCTCTAATTCAAGTGATAAGCGCGGCAAACTTAGTGATGGCGCGGGGTGGTAGTGCTGTATACACCTCTTGTCACGCTCGGTGCATACACAGAGGGATATCCTAGATATTCAAGTCGGTGGCGGCTCTCCCATCAGCTTTCAACTCCGGCCCGGAGATCCTCACAAGGACGACGACATCCTTCAAACTTCCTAATCTCCAAAATCTTCCTGGCCTTTTGCCATCCTAGCCGCCTAAAGACCGGTCAGTTCTGGAGAAGTATTCATCGAGATTGCTTTTCCTAAAAATATTTCAAATGAACCTGTTAGTCTTAAATTAAATAAAAGACAATAGCACGCTATTTTCTCGACAAAATATTATTTAGCCTGATTTAATTTCAAAAGTTGTCCCTATTGCAATAAGACATATTAGCGACACTTGGATCATCAGTTGTTAATTTAAAGTGGTTTCGCAAGTTTAATATTCCAGATTAAAATACCTTAGACAAGGATACCTATATAAATCTCCGGAGATTAAGCAAAATATCTCAATACAATATTATAGGACAGTCTCGTAGATTAAAGTTTCTGGGAGGGTTCACTAGCAGCACTCCCAATTTTTTATTTCTCAGTAAGGACAGCACTAAGAAGTTTAACAATAAAAAAGGTGCTTTATGGTTTATTCTCTAATATACAGATGGCGCGATAAACGCTTTATTTTCAACAGATACCTAATTCCATCATTTGCAGCCATGCATGCTTACATTCCAAATCCGCTTTAAAATGGGTTTTCATTTGAGCTCGTGGAGAAGGCTTCTGGAAAGTAATTTGACGGTGATTAGGGGAGAGATTAGTGAATAAATAATCTGATAATACAGGCAACTTAATGAAGCCAAGGATAACTCCCACGGTTAAGTGCATTATCCCCCAATTATGAGAGAAGGAAAATGATCCATTCCTAATATATATCTGCGGAATATAATTAAAAGTATTTCATTAGTTGAAATATTTTAATAGTTGTAATTAGATAATCCTTCTCTCCCTACAGGTTAGTGGAGCAGTATTTAATTAAAGTAAGAATTACTCCCCACGGTATTTAATATTGCGTAATTCCCTTTGATACTACAAGATAACCCTAGAGCGTATCAATAAAGCAAAGAATGGAGTAAAATATTAATTACGGACTCTCCAATAATAGGACGTCGTGTTAATCAACTTGTCACTTAGAAATTGCTTATCTTCCGGCTTCTTTCCATTTCCTACTAATTAGCCGAAGTCGATTAGAATTTGGATGGAAAAGGAGAGAGCAATTTTTATTTTCTAATTAAGTTAATATAGGTAATAATTTGATTTTATTTTTATTGTGATCTATTGCTAACTAACGGATTGATTAAATGACACGAAAAATTAAATAGGTATGAAACAATTGTGGCTTCCATCCAGCCTTGTCGTAAATCAAACCTTCAAATTTCAATCACGTAAAATATTACGATGCTTATATTTAATTGATGCCTAACTTGCTTCTAAATGAACTGTTTGACGAAAAGCTTGATATATGTAATTTTAGGTATTTCTCTACTTTCCTCAAAGAGTTTAGGTCTAATAATTTGATTTAATATATTTTCAAAGAATCGAGTGCCGAAGATAACAGCCCAAATATTTTTTTTTAGTTAAACAGACAAAACTACGGTAAGGATCACTACTGACGAGAAAGGCTCTATCAATATTTTTATATTGAAGTTAGTCAAAAACAGATTTTTTTATTCTGTAAAAATATCAATTAATAATTTTTTCAAATCTCACATACAAATTACGCTTAATTTTCTTATAGTTAAGTGACTTCTAACCGACCTATGTATTAATTGTTTGTGGAAGTGCATTGCTTGTATAATCTAGCTATATCTATATTCCTACTGCCTCCGACATTATGTATGCTCATTGTTTCTCTGAATATCTAAGTCAAGAAATATTTATATATAATATGCGTTTTAAGGAAAAGAAGTTTGTACCGTGGGACCATGACCTAACTATTACGTCACGAGCTGCACAGGTTACTATTCTAAGCTTTACTTGTTGACATTTAATATTTGCTTAAAAAGACAGTTTTTGCTTATTATTAATATAAAAATGTATATTTCAATACACATAAATAGTACTGTTACGTCGCCGCTGTTATCTATCAGGAACGGTAAAATGAACACGCAGGATCGCTAAGGATCTTTGTTCAACTTTAATTTGCCTTCGTGTATTATGGAAAACAAGCAGGTTACGGACAGGGAGGATCATCCAAAAAAGTCTCAAAAAGAGGAGCAAAACTTGACCACTGCCAGCTGGGCTTCTTCATCCTGAATAGTCCATCTGCACCCCGGTCCACAGGTAGTGGACGTCGTCGTAGGGCACATTTATTTTAGCCAAATTTCTATAGTTTCGACATATTATTTTAAACATAAATGGTTTATATTATAAATTAGAAATCAACCAAGATTTACACGCGCGTTACATCATTTTTCATACTAAAATATGAATATTCAAAAATAATTTGATTTAATTTGTTTATTCCTTATCCCTTAAAAGATTAACAAATTCTTAAAAGTCATGAGAAATAGAGGGCAACGAAAGTAATCAAGGTCTTCAAATTAATTTGTTCATTGATATTAAATATTGAAATGCATTCATTTCTTATAAAAATGAATTTCACCCATTATTACAAGAATAATGAGAAAATGATAAAACACATAATAATAATAATTACGCGATTCCACGTGTTTTATATAATTAGAAGATCTAAAAACAAAACTAGCGGTGTCGGGTAGAGAGACCAAACTGGAGTAACTGCTGGGAGGTTCACCACAAATGAAGCTGAGACTTTCAATATTTTTTATTCGAAGAAAAAACAGAAGGAGAAGTTGTTTTATTTTTAAAAGCCAAAGCCGCGGTATAAAAGTAACGTCAACCTTCATGTCTAGATAGCGACGGTCACAGATATATTATCATCTCTATATTTCACAAGAAGTGTTTAAGGATATATATATTTATATAACAGAAATGTTATTACAACTATTATATAGGTTATTATAAAGAATCCTGGGTTATTATTCTCTATATACTTGTTCCCGATCATTTTATATTTGCTCCTATTCCTTCTAGGAGACGTCAGCCTAACTATATTATGTTCAACGTCGCGCCTAGTTAACAGCTTTTTTATGTTTCATAATATTATATTTTCACCAACACGTTGGGTGTGAGAATAGGTAACTCAGATAAAAGCTGCTTATAGGAAATATAACTTAACTAAGTGTTTGCCTCGATAAGATTCCAATTAACGTACTTACTTTTTATTCTATCTATATTAACTTTTTATTTATTGTAAAGTTTATATATATACAATATAATTACTATATATTAAATATATTCTAGTCAAAATAGCATTCATAGAAAAAAATTAAAGACATTATACCTTTTAGCATGTATATCGGGATTTAGACAATAAATCTGAGAGAAATTTGATACACGGTGACCTTTATTGAAGACACACGAGATAACCAAGTGCGAACAAAATTGCATCTGTCTCCTCCAAAAAAAAGACAGACGTTCAGCGATATATATATTCTACAGTAGCACAGCAACGTTTTCAGCAATTACATATGTGAGCTAGGTCAGGGAAATGTAACCAGAAACTTATAATATACATTCCCTTCATATCTGCGAGTATATTCGAATAAGAAAAATCCGTCTATAGGGTGGTGCTTAAATAATTTATATTGTAATCAAGATTAGCCAAACTCGAGATAATTCAGAAAAGCGAAATACTGCTGCAATTATTTCGGATGCGAATTCAAAGAATGACGAACTTCCTTCCAAGCGAGGCGAAACTTCTGCCGCCACAAGCAAGACGCCGAAGTCAATAAAGTTTAGGGGAACCACGTGCGCAAGTCTCTCAGCCATTCTGTTCAATTCTTTGGGCGGAACTGGAATTGGTCTCTCTTCACGCCAAGACATTAGCTATCGGCTTGTATAAAAACATTATCTCGATATAATATCAATAAATAATTATTTTAAAACCAACAGAAAAAAATATATATTGATACATTTTTATTTATGTTTATAGTGAGTGAGGGAGAGAAAAAGAGGTTTTATGCAATTATAGTAAAAAGTTAATTACACTTTCTAGATACAAAGATTCCAATACCAGATGTTTTGTGTATAAAGTTTTGTGAAAGTTATATATAAAGTTGCGTGTTTAAAAAAATTGGCAAATAATATGGGGCTTTCTATAAATAGATGGTGTTAAGGATTGTGTGGTGAAGTGTGTAAGACAAAGGTAAGTTTGGGGAGTGGACTAAGTGTGCGACCGAAACTTGAGTCCTGATCGATGAGGCAATAGCGGCTGCGCGGCGGTCCTCAGGCGGCATGTGAGGAGGCCCAGCTAGATGTGCGCCACGGTACGCCGCTCCTGCCCGCCCGACCTAGGCTAGCCCCACGGATTACCAACGTAAATATGCCATTCAACTTTCTCCAAAGTTTGCTTAACACTCGACGCTATTTTATTCCTTTATTTATTTTATTATGACCGATTATATTTTAAAAATAATATTATCAACAAATCGTATAAAGTTTAGTATTTTATCTTTTGAAGTTTAAACGATTTTTTAAAAGTATAAAATATTTTTTAAAATTCAAACTATTTAAAAAAGCGTAATACTATGGGAATTTTGATAAATATTTTCAATATTTAATTTTTTTTTCAAACGCATATGTGTTTTTTTTAAAATAGTATCGTATGCTAATTTTTATTCTTGAAGTTGTTTTTATTAAATATTTTCAGGATTTATATAAACTATAGAACGCACAACACACATTTTTCCGTTAAATCAATTATTGTTAACTTAAATATTTGATAAGTTTGTGGTTTCTTAAAGTTATTGATATTGTTTTATTTCAGAACGCTCTATATTTAATTCTTCCTGTCACAATCTTTATATGGACATATTTACATATATAGACATTTTATAATTCTTAAAAATCATAAAAATATTAGTAAAGCACTACTCTTATATAAATTTATCCGATACCAAGTATCTCTTGCTCTTTTTAATAAAATATTTCGGAGACATTTAATATTATAAGTTTTGTAGTATTTCTTACAAATTAAATTAATTAGTGCGTTTTTCTTCTAAAATTTCTATAAATGAAAAAAATATATTTAAAACTTAAACAGGAAATTATTAATTTATCTTTTATTCTATTATTTTTTTTTGCCGCGTTTTTTTTTATTTTCTTCGATTTTTTAAGGATTTAATGTTGAGGCCTTATGTGACATTAGGAGAGTTATTGGAAATAGTTCTTGACACTTGCGCTGTATATTTTATATGTCTATTTATTATTCATGTGAGAAATGGACTATATAAAATATAAATATTTTTCATCTTTGCTTATATGTAAAATTTTGAAAATATATTTAACATTGTTTAACGATTTTTGGTTTCGTGTTTAAATCTTTTATGGAATAAATAAAGGAAATATACGCGGATCAATCGAGTATATTTTTAAATACATGATCATAAAATCCAATTAAACGTTCAGTAACTAAACTTGTAAAGCTATTGTTCACATGTAATAAGTATAACTTTATGTAAAGTTAGATTTTTCCTTATATCGATTAACACGTGTAGGACAACGTTCTTTACAGATTAGTGAGATTTGCCAACTTCGGGGAATGCGGTAGGGATGGTTGTAGAATTTTGGATTTCGAATAGATCTGACGTGATATGGTAACTCTTGCTAAATCTGAAGGCTTTACTTGGGGTTAGGATTTTAATAAATTCTATTTGTAGTAGATATTCAGGCTAAATTTGGATCTTACAATATTTTCTGATCTTTTGTAATAAATATAAAAATGAAAATAATTACTTATAGCTACTATATTTACATATTTATTTTCATGTCAGGAATTGGTGATAAACTGAGTAACCACTATATAGAAATACCTCTTTGCATGCTAACGAGGTGAAATAAATATTCCACCTAATTGATTACCTAAGAGAAATAACCCCTTGATTATTTCGAATAATATAAATAAATGTAGGCGTTTGTGTGCAATTTTACTTCACTCTTTCAATCTAAAATATAGTTGTAATTTTGATAAATAGCTTTTAAATGGGGTACACCAACCTCTTTAAGAACAAATATACGTTTGCTAACTGGTGTTGCACGACTCTATTTCAATCACCAACCTTCGAAGATTGTCTGCAGGGTTGTCGCGAAACTCCGTACGGCTTGATACGGAAGATCTTCCACCGATATTAAAAGTACTTGTAAACGAATATTTATAAATGTTTGAACTAACTTATTTCAAATTATAATTTAACATATTTCATTTCAATATAGTTTTAGGCATACACATAATTAATTTTACAAATTAAATAAATTATTCAAAATAAAAAAGGCATATCCTGACCAGGGGAACATGTGCTTTTTAGATGGCAGAGTACCATCTAAAAGAAATTATATGAACTGTTTTTGTACTTTAAACATATCCAATCACATATATTTAAAAGTCCTTTTTATAAACGAAATATTAAGCACATGTAACTTGGCTTCACTTTGAAACGATAAGTATTTAGCGATAAATTCTTTATGAACCGGTCTTTTTATATATATTTCTCAATTTTACAAATATTCCCGTAGAAAGGCGTGTCCGTAAAAATAGCCTATAGATAATAAAAATAATGTATACCTTTTTTATAGCATTATTATTTTTAATTAAAATTTATAACAATTTTACACCTATATTTTAGTCTTATATTCAATAAGAGAGGAAATACAGAAAAATGTGAGTACCTTGTGTAGGCGATGTTCAGAGAGCAATAAGGAGAGGATAGGCTTATTTAGAAGGTCCCGCTGTCAACGTCTTAGACACACAGCCTGCGGAGGCCATCTATTACCGCCAGGGCAAACAGCCTACATTGCCTCGCCCGTCCGCCCGCCCGGTTTATGGTCGCTTTTCATCACAACATATCTTTATTTACAAGTACATGTATATAGCGTTAAACAATAGAACGTTTGATTAATATGAGGAATATTTATCTTGATAAAGTTGAACGTACCGCGAATTATCGCAAATATAAAAGTTTCGACTGGATCCTAAATGTGCCTAATATAATTAACCGTATATGTGAGTATTGTGTCTATAATATAACGCTATATGACACTTGTCTCTTTTTACATATGTATATTTAACTTTACGTTTGCAAACAATAGAACATTTACTTCTTTCAGGAATGTTCATCTTGATAAAGAAGAACGTGTCGAGAATTATGGCAATATAAAAGTTTCGACTGGATCCTAAATGCACTTAATACAAATATATCACCCGGGTATGTGGGTATTTTGTTCATAATATCACGTTATATGATACTTGTCTCTTTTTACATAGATTATTTAACTTCACGTTTGCAAACAATAGAACATTTACTTCTTTCAGGAATATTTATCTTGATAAAGATGAACGTGCCGCGAATTATGGCAATATAAATATTTTGACAAGATCCTAAATGCGCTTAATAAAATTAACCATAAATGTGAGTATTGTGTTTATAATACTTTATGTATTATTAATGTAACTTTCTGCACATGTATATACAACTTTACATTGTAAACAATAGAACAATCACTTTATTTTAGGAATGTTGATCTTGATAAAGATGAACGTGCCGCGAATTATGGGCAATATAAAAGCTACGACTGGATCCTAAATGGGCTTAATACAAGAATATTGCCCGGGTATGTACGTATTGTGTTTATAAGATCACGCTATAGAATACTGTAACTTTTTACACATGTATATATAACTTTACATTGCAAACAATAGAACATTTATTTTCTTCAGGAATGTTGATCTTGATAAAGATGAACGTGCCGCGAATTATGGCAATATAAAAGCTACGACTGGATCCTAAATGGGCTTAATACAGGAATATTGCCCGGGTATGTACGTATTGTGTTTATAAGATCACGCAATAGAATACTGTAACTTTTTACACATGTATATATAACTTTACATTGCAAACAATAGAACATTTATTTTCTTCAGGAATGTTGATCTTGATAAAGATGAACGTGCCGCGAATTATGGCAATATAAAAGCTACGACTGGATCCTAAATGGGCTTAATACAGGAATATTGCCCGGGTATGTACGTATTGTGTTTATAAGATCACGCAATAGAATACTGTAACTTTTTACACATGTATATATAACTTTACATTGCAAACAATAGAACATTTACTTTCTTCAGGAATGTTGATCTTGATAAAGATGAACGTGCCGCGAATCATGGCAATATAAAAGCTACGACTGGATTCTAAATGGGCTTAATACAGGAATATTGCCCGGGTATGTACGTATTGTGTTTATAAGATCACGTTATAGAATACTGTAACTTTTTACACATGTATATATAACTTTACATTGCAAACAATAGAACATTTATTTTCTTCATGAATGTTTATCTTTATAAAGATGAACGTGTCGCGAATTATGGAAATATAAAAGTTTCGACTGGATCCTAAATGGGCGTAATACAAGAATATTACCCGGATATGTGAGTATTGTGTTTATAATATCACGTTATAGGATACTGTAACTTTTTTACACATGTATATATAACTTTACATTGCAAACAATAGAACATTTACTTTCTTCAGAAATGTTGATCTTGATAAAGATGAACGTGTCGAGAATTATGGCAATATAAAAGTTTCGACTAGATCCTAAATGGGCTTAATACAGGAATATTGCCCGGGTATGTGGGTATTGTGTTTATAAGATCACGCTATAGAATACTCGTCACTTATTTGCACACATGTGTATATACATTTATTTTATAAACAATACAACATTTATACTTTCTTTCAGGAATGTCATTTTGATAAATATAAAATTTCCCTTCGTCAAAATATCGAAAAAAGCGCTTTGCCTAATGGGCGCCTAAAAGAGCAAAAATAGAATTACATATGTATCTTAACAATACCTTTTTACACGTATCTGTAGTTATCTTCAATACATACTTTGCTCCATCCCCTTAATGCTCTCTGCTAATATATAAATTTATTCAAAATCAAAAAGAGGTTTGCGGATTTTGTCAATAAAAAAGAGAGAGTTGAAGGTAACTCCGCAATTGTCATTTATTAAATTGTTATATCAAATATTTCGGGCAAGTCCTTTATCAGCCTGATTGATAAATTGTTGTGAAATTTATATAATAAATACAATTTCTATATCAATGGTTATATATAAATAATATTATGTTAATTCTAATATATATATTTATATAACGCTCTTGGTGTTTTTTCAAGCAGAAATTAAATAATGTTATATATTACGTTATCTATATATATGGGCTTATTGTATGTGGGACACATATTCAATATTTACATCCTCTTCAATTTAATGGTAGAATGATGGTAAATAGAGGTATGTATCTAATTATACACTTAGTTGCTTCTATTATCGCTAGCTAACAAAACACACCACGAAAAACATGTTATTTATTCAATTTTGTTATTTTTTTTTCACTAAAAGTAAATTTAACGTTCTCTTTCTTTTAAATCGTCAAAGAAGTATATATTTCTTCTTTGCCTCTCACAACATATAAAGATTTTACCATCTCATTCTTATCTTCTAATAAGCAAATTAAGGCCGTCGGGAAATCTGAAATTTCTAAATATTAAATTATCAATCTTTTATTAATCTCGGTTGTCACATTTAAGTTTAACTACTCGTACAAGTATTAACAATCATTTTATATGCTCGTTATGATTTTGTGCTCCCATTAAGAGAGAAAACTATTCTGTTTAAAAAGAGGAGAGAGAATGACTATATTCACCTATTTTACGTAAAATCCTGAATATTACAAGTATTCACACATAAGGTTAGGTTTCAGTTGTTTCAAGTGTTCTATAAACGATTTCATTCAATAGATTGTGAATTCACGATTTGAATAACAGAAATCGTTCACGTTATTTAAAGTACGAAATTTGAAACTTATAACGCTCCTTTGTATCGTTTCTTTAATCAAAGTAAAGAGAGAAACGAGAATCGTGTGTTATAAGCTCTGGTTTTTGGAAAATTTCAATTGTTTGAGGGAAGGCGATATTTGTTATTGAATAAAGTGTTTCATAAAATTGTTCCCGAGCCATCCATTCGTTTCACAAGCGTTATTTATTTGCGGCGTAGTCTTCGATTAATATTTATAGTGTTCCCGGTGTCAGACGCTAATGGAGCGCGAGATATCGCTAAGTAATGGCGTCGCCTCCTGCGATATGAATTCTTTAGAGAAATTGATTATCATTTTAACTTTTTAATATGGTGACTTTAATATGAAACACTAAATATTTAAAATGTCCTCAGCGCTTTTAGATACATCCTAATTTCTTCAGGGAATATTAGTCTGCGAGAAAGAATAATAGGATTAAATCCTTTTCTAATGGCCTATGCTCATCCGTCAGCCAGGATTCTCTTAATTGATCTTTGGGATGTTTCGCCCCATCTCTACCGGACTCTCTTGTCTCCAGCCCATTTCTAATTCTTATGTCTTCCGTTCATTTCTTACTTTCATATCTTCAGCCCATTTCTAATTCTTATGTCTTCAGTTCATTTCTTACTTTCATGTCTCAGGCCCATTTTTAATTCTGATGTCTTCAGTTCATTTCTTACTCTCATGTATTCAGCCATTTCTAACACCCTTATAGTTTTTGCCCATTTTACCGCCCTTATCCAACTTCCAATATACCGCATATTTTCACAATTCACTCATACTGCGTATTCTTTTGTCCCGTTTCTACGCCTGAATAATTTACCTTTTGCTCACATCCACATATCAAACTAGCGGTAATATATGCGTTCTTTCCTTTACACTCATTGTTACTTTCTAACATTCCGCCCATTCTTGCGCTCCACAGTTCCCAGTTCCACAGCATATTTCTACAGAAAGGTGACAATGTTCAAAATACTCAAAGGCATATTATCTATATGATTTAACTAAACGTTGACGCAGACACTTTAAAATCCCCCTTTTTCGTTTTATTTGGAATATATTTCCAATAACTTGGAAATTGTTATTATTTTTTAAATTTTGTTAATCATTCAAGCGCGATATTTAAATATTTGCGTATGTTACAGAAGGAAACAAACAAAACAAGAAACAAATTAGACCATAAAATTAAATATTTACAAATTTACATGTAATATTCGATCGAGTTCATAAAATGTATATAGACAAAGTGGCAGATGTAAGAGAGTTAAATGATTTTGATCAGGGAACAAACGAATTGATCAGTTTCTTCAGATTCAGTTTCTTCAGATTCAGTTAACCCAATCCTACAGTCTCCCCCAAAACATAGACTAAAATCAAGGAATCCGATATGGTCCAGAGGAAACCAACTTCTCTCCCCAAAATTTTAATATCTCAGAAGCATGGACAAATTCCTGGATCAGCTCCGATATCCCAAACAAGAACCTCATCACAAGCCCAAGTGTCAAGATCCCAGGTTTTTCCCTCCCTCGACGAGAATGGGTGCTTCTAAACCGCTTTAGGACAGGACAGGGAAGGTGTGCAGAGCTGATGAAGTTATGGGGCTACACCAAAGATCCAAATTGTGCCTGCAACGTCCCACAATCAATGTCTCATATACTAGATGACTGCCCGCTGTACAAATTCAATGGAGGAATCTCCAATCTCCACTCTGTCACCCCGGAAGCCCTGAACTGGCTGAAGGCCTTGCCTCTCAGACTTTAATGACCGAGAAGTCCTCACTCCTTTTTTCTAGATTTGATTCATTTTGTCTCCTCTCTTATTGTAAAGACGTTGCTGTATCACCTCATAAGCATAAATAAATAAGTTTCTCCGCAGGACAAATTTGGTGTTTCTGATAGACCTCTTTTATGTAAGTATTTCTGGAATTTTCCGTGTGATGTAACAAATTGAGTGACTATAAAATTTGGATTAAACTGTGTAGGAATTCCGTTTGGAAAAATAGTGCTAATTGTATAATTTGAATTATGAATGGATTGATACAAATGATTCATAATAATAGCTTTTTTTCGCCAATTATTTTTGTAAACATTTCCTTGTTAATTTTTTTTCAGTTCGCATTTTACTGATTTATAGTTGAGATAACATTTTATGAAAGGCGTATGCGAAAGGAGGTGTGAACATTCGTATGATATGGTTCGATATCCATGTACCACTGAGATAAGAATATTATGTTGTAGTGAATGAAGTTTGGTTAAGTTATTAATGAGAAGAGTAATACACATTTTTTTATGTTACAATAGATTAGAGAGAGACGTCACAGCCTGTACTTCGTAAAAGATTTGAACTAGGTAGCAACTTTTAAACACGAAATAAGAGCAAGAGGGGGATAAACCTGCGGCGAAACTTGTGCACGAATGCACGAATGCACTTGACCACGAGCACATGTGCTTTTTAGATGGCAGAGAGCCATCTAGTGGAGCAAAAATAAACTAAACGTTTATTTAGCTTGCTCCGTGATATTTGGCCAACCCAATTTCTTGATTTATCAAGAAAAGCCATCCACGAGCGCGTTTCGCGCTGTTGGCGCTCGTCAGCGTGGAGAAGGCTGTAACCACTGCGACCAAAAAAGATTTTTGGTCCCAATGGCTTCCCGAAAAATCAGAAAATAAGTATTTAAGGCCAAAATTGCGTAAAGACGCTTAAATTTGGCCTTAAATACCCATTTTCTGATATTTCGGGAAGACATTGGGACCAAAAATATTTTTTGGTCGCAATCGTTACAGCCTTCTCCACGCTGACGAGCGCCAACAGCGCGAAACGCGTTCGTGGATGGCTTTTCTTGATAAATCAAGAAATTGGGTTGGCCAAATATCACGGAGCAAGCTAAATAAACGTTTAGTTTATTTTTGCTCCACTAGATGGCGCTCTGCCATCTAAAAAGCACATGTGCTCGTGGTCAGGAGATGCCTTTTTTATTTTTAATATCAACACCTGACCCACTTATCTTTTATTTTTTTTCTATTGTTTTTCATATATATATATATATATATAAATATGCCCTTCAATTAATAAATATATATATATATATATATATTTAAAGTGAATAATGTAGGATTATATACCGAATCATGGATTTTAAATATTACATATAACCACATATATACAATCAATCCTCTTTTTTATAAATATTATTGATATAAATATACATATATATAACTATATAGTTTGATTATACAAAAATGTAATGCCTTGATAAAGGTTTGGCGTTCAGCCAACCGAAATATTGGCAAATAAATCTTTTATTCTATCCAATATATGCCTTTTTATTATCTATGATTTAAATATGGATTGCTCTATTTTCAAAACAAAAATAAATAACTATATTAATATATAATATTTATAATATAACTATATCAAATAATATATATGGCAAATATGAGATACATATGAACTCCATTAAGTATATGAATATATGAGAAACTAAACACATTTATAAAAATTATAAAGAGAGAATCTAATTAGAAACTGAAATATCAAAAGTTGTCGTTATTGAATCAAATCTCCAAAAGGAAATAACGTTGAAAATATCAAGATAATTATTATTTTAATAAACTTGATGAAGCCGAACGTTCGCAATTTCCTAAATATTCCTCCCAAATATTTGAGCAACTAATCAAGACATTCAATTGATATATCTTCTGCTTTCTATAGATCGACCTTATTAAATATTAAGGAATTAATTAATGCCTTCCACATAATTTTATGATGCTTTAATCGGGAGTAATTAACAGTTCTTATACACGCTGATACACACGTCGGTGTTTTATAGAATGTATAAGCACAATAAGTATTAAATTTTAATTATGTGTAATATATATATATATTGTTTCTAAGTGTATAAAAAAGCATGAATCTGTCTATTGAAAAAGAAGTGCGTCAGAGAGAATATATTTAATAATTTTGAATACAGATGGTGCGCTTAATTATATAATTTATGATTTTCACTTTCATTTTATTAATCGGTATGTGTAGCGCCTCCTCGTTGTACTATTCTTTCTTAAGATAAACATGGCCTAGATATAGTTGCATTAATAGGGATAGAAGTACGTTTAATTCAGAATGACCTCTCCAATCAACGGAACATATTGTTTATATCGTTGATGTGAGCTTCTAAATATTTCTTGTTTACAACCGTTACGTTCTATTTAGTTTTTAATGAAAAATGTTGAAATATGATAATATAACACAGATATATATTAAAAATAAAAAAGGCATCTCCTGACCACGAGCACATGTGCTTTTTAAATGGCAGAGCGCCATCTAGTGGAGCAAAAATAAACTAAACGTTTATTTAGCTTGCTACGTGATATTTGGCCAACCCAATTTCTTGATTTATCAAGAAAAGCCATCCACGAACGCGTTTCGCGCTGTTAGCGCTTGTCAGCGTGGAGAAGGCTGTAACCACTGCGACCAAAAAATATTTTTGGTCCCAATGGCTTCTTGAGAAATCAGAAAATTGGGTATTTAAGGCCAAATTTGCGTAAAGACGCTTAACACATGAAAAAACAATAAAAAAATAAAAAATAAGTGGGTCAGGTGTTGATATTAAAAATAAAAAAGGCATCTCCTGACCACGAGCACATGTGTTTTTTAGATGGCAGAGCGCCGTCTAGTGGAGCAAAAATAAACTAAACGTTTATTTAGCTTGCTCCGTGATATTTGGCCTACCCAATTTCTTCAATTTCCAATTTCGGTATTAATTTATATATCATCGGCGTATTTTTATAATTCAACAAAGTTGTTAACGATAATATAATGATTAATTATTTAATCAATCTTTTTAAAAAAAGATAGAAATTCCATGTAAGGGAAGATGGCTTATATATAAATATTAAGTAAAGCAATCGATAAATAAATCTTTAATTAAAAAGGCATATATTTGATCATAATATCATTTATTTTACCATTATTTCAGTTGGCTGAACGACAAACTTTTTCAAGGTATTATAACATATTGACACACATTAATATGTTTACTCGTAAATACCTTGAAAAAGTTGGCGTTCAGCCAATTGAAATATTAGTAAAATAATTTATATTTTGATCCAATATATGCCTTTTTAATTAAAGATATATATATCGACTAAAGATAAATTAACGACCGCTATTACTTCAAGTATACAGAGTTTCCTTTTATTCCAATACACAAATGCATCAAGTTCGAGAGTTTGTACGAATAGGTTGTAAAAGAATAAAGCTTTTATCCATAGAGTACTAGCGATAGTCATTCTTTGTCGGTATTAATTTATATATCATCGGCGTGTTTTTATATTTCAACAAAGTTGTTAACGATAATATAATGATTAATTATTTAATCAATCTTTAAAAAAAAAGAGATAGAAATTCCAAGCAAGGGAAGATGGCTTATCAAATATTCGTATAAAACAAAACATTTAACGCGGTGAGCTCTTTTTTTCACTAACCTATATATATATATATATATATATAATATCGCGCGCGCGTTATGAGAATTTCAAGATTTATAAAATTTGGTATTTAGTTTAAACATGTGAGGTTTTATTTGTAATATATATTTTGTTAGAGTAAAAAAACAAACCTCACATATAATATAAACCACATGAATATGCGAAAATATTATATATCTACTTATATATTTACCTTATTCTGTCTGTTTTGTCTGTATGTCTGAAGCTCACGGATAGAATGCGCGCCCATTGGCTGCCAGCGAACACGTGGCCTCCCTGCCCCCCTCTAGACAACCCTGTTATCAGCTGTGCGATACATACACCTGTCTATAGCGGCCACTCTAGACAACCCTGTTATCAGCAGTGTGCTACATCCACCTGTCTATACAGACCACCCTGTCACAGCGGTCACTCTAGGCAACCCTGTTATCAGCTGTGTAATACATCCACCTGTCTATACAGACCACCCTGTCTATAGCGACCACTCTAGACAACCCTATTATCAGCTGTGTGATACATCCACCTGTCTATACAGATCACCCTGTATATGGCGGCCATTCTAGACCACCCTGTTATCTGCTGAAAACCTGTCGATAGCGGCCACTCTAGACAACCCTGTTATCTGCTGAAAACCTGTCTATAGCGGCCACTCTAGACAACCCTGTTATCATCAGTGTGTTATATTCACCTGTCCATACAGACCACCCTGTCTATAGCGGTCACTCTAGGCAACCCTGTTAACAGCAGTGTGATACATACACCTGTCTATACAGACCACCCTGACTATAGCGACCACTCTAGACAACCCTGTTATCAGCTGCCTGTCTATACAGACCACCCTGTCTATAGCGGTCACCTTAGGCAACCCTGTTATCATCAGTGTGTTACATTCACCTGTCTATACAGACCACCCTGTCTATAGCGGTCACCTTAGGCAACCCTGTTATCAGCAGTGTGGTACATCCACCTGTCTATACAGACCACCCTGTCTATAGCGACCACTCTAGACAACCCTGTTATCAGCTGTGTGATACATCCACCTGCCTATACAGACCACCCTGTATATGGCGGCCATTCTAGACCACCCTGTTATCTGCTGAAAACCTGTCTATAGCGGCCACTCTAGACAACCCTGTTATCATCAGTGTGTTATATTCACCTGTCCATACAGACCACCCTGTCTATAGCTGTCACCTTAGGCAACCCTGTTATCAGCAGTGTGATACATCCACCTGTCTATACAGACCACCCTGTCTATAGCGACCACTCTAGACAACCCTGTTATCAGCTGTGTGATACATCCACCTGTCTATACAGACCACCCTGTCAATAGCGACCACCCAAGACAACGTTTTTAAAATATATTCGCACTCGGGTAAACCCCGGGCGTTGCCCGGGCCTTTCGTCTAGTATATATATAAAAGCCCTCTATCGAATATATATATATAAACCGACAAGTGTTTCGAGCGTCCTCTACTTTAAGAGTAATTTCCTACAGTTCATTCCGTAATAAAAAATAAATAATTGGAACTTCAATAGAACTGTTCTAGATAGATGAGCTTCGCTCTTCCTTCCAATATATGTCTCTCATCTAAATATGATCTGAATTATTTGTTTTCATAAACCTGTGGTATTATAGGGTTTTACGAAAATAAATATATGAAAAAAAAAAAAGAAAAGTCAGGTGAAGACGCTATGCCATCTAAAAGGCTCATGTGAGCGGACAGGAGATACCTTCTTTGTTTTTAATATAAATATATATATATATTAATTAAAGATTTATTTATAGATTGCTCTATTTTCATTAAAATATATATACATATTAAAAAACTAAAGAAAAAAATAAAAGATAAAAAGATCAGGTGTTGAAATCAATATCAAAAATGGCATATCAATGGCATAAATAGCATATGTGCTCCTGGTGAGGATATGCCATTTTTAATATATATATATATATGTGTAGGTGGAATATTTGCCGGGAGGAAATTAATCCATGGAAGATGGACGCTTCTAGGTGGTCGCTTATCAGTTTGCCAAAGTTGGTGTTGTGGCTTTGTCACCGACCCGAGGCCGCTAGTTGCGGCGACGGTCAATAGATGGCGTCAGTTTCTGACGTTTATTTTGACGGGAGAAGCGCCCATTGCTTCTACTCGTATATATATATGTGTGTGTGTAAAAAATATACAAATATTCAGGTGTTGATATTAAAATGAAAAAAAAACCCTTAAAATTACCAATTCTTGATTTATCAAGAAGTCCCTGGGACTAAAATATTTTTGGTCGTAGAGGTACTGCCTGCACCACGCTGACGAGGGCCAACAGCTTGAAACGCGTTCGTGGTTGACTTTTCTTGATTTTTCCAGAGAATGAGTTGACCAAATATCAGGGAACGGACTAAATCAACGTTCATTTGATTTTTGTTCAACTAGATGGCGCTCTACCATCTAAAAAGCTTTAGTAAGCGAGATATTCCTCTTTTATTTTAATATATATATATAAATTAAAAGGCATATTTTGGATCTAAAATAAAACTAAACATTTTATTTATTACAAAATGCCAATATTTCAATAGGCTGTACGCCTAACTTCTTCAGGGCTTTTCATGTTTTTAAACTGCTTTGGTTGATCACGTGATGCCTTCACGCGACGACATATAAAATATTGACATCTATGGGGTTAAATTTTAAAATATGTACACACAAATATATATAAGTATAACCTATATATATGTACATTCATAAAAATTAAATAATATGATTCCTAATAAGTATAATAAAAGAATTTGAAATAGATTTGAACTGTAAATATAACGGAGGGATGTCAAATTTTCTATTAATACTATTATCTTTCATTGAGGTCCAACTTTCTAAAAAAGGTCTTGAGTGTTTATCTTGAATATTGTCGTATATAATTCGTTTTTTCAAAATTTGGTATATGGTCCTGTTTGATTGCGTGATGTACTAAAAGTGATAATGGGCTATGGTTCATATATAATTGGAGATCTGTAGAGACTAAAATAATATCTGTAATAATTAATATTAATTAGCGTTTAAAATTTTAACAAAGATGAATAGTTACATATTCAAATATGATTTTTATTCAGAGTTTTTATAAAAATGGCACCCGAATGGTAAAAACCTGATTGATCTAACTTAATTTGGAATGGTTAATAAATCGAAAATAAATAAAATGTGAAACAGTTACAAAGGAAGCTTCTGCTTGGCTAAATTTATCAAATGAATAATTCATGGGGAATAAATTTAAACAATTGGATGTGTGTGTTGACGTAAGGGCGTCGTTTATTAAGGTGACAAGAAGTTGACACGGGCTAATTCTGTACATTAAAAGTGTCGGACACATGTATTTACTTGGTCAATAGGAGTTAAATTTACAATGAAACATTCGCTTACAATAATTGAATCTGTAATTAATTAATGGCATAAATTGTATCATTATTGCTCTCTTTCTTAGAGAGATTAAATTATTATTTTATAATTTAAAAAATGATTATCATGTAATAAATTCATAGTTAGCTTATAGTAGTGTTTTTTCTCCATCTTGTTGCTTTTATTCGGGATGTGAAAATTTGCATATTAATATATATATATATCTATATATAAATGCCTATTTTGGATCATAACGTTTTTATTTCCGATATTTCGTGTGGTAACTCGCCAAACTTCCTCAGGGAACAAGATCGCTTTGAGAAGCTCGCGTATCAATTCGCGAGTATATTGAGGAAATAAAAACTTTATGATCCAAAATAGGCATTTTTAGATATTGTGATATATGGATTGCTTAATTTTCAAACATATATATATATATATATATCTTATATTAAAAAAAAAAAGATATTATTTCTGTTGTTTTGGATCATATTGATGATTATGCTATGGTGGTGCAGTCGTGGCTAAATTCTTGATTGAATAATAATAAAAATATTGGTTTTGATCAGTAATTGTTTTTATTGTGATAAATGAATAAACATAACTTGGTAAAATTACTGCCTGGCTTAAGGCGTAAGAATAAAAAAATGAAAAGCGTATTTATATAATGTACAAAAGTTTTGGGTCGGCCATCGGGGAACAACAACAACGAGTTTTTATAGGGGAAGCATCATGACCTCTGGCGGTCGATTTAGCAGAGTATTTGATTCTATGAAATTATATAATATTTAAAATAAAATAATATTTTTATATAACATTTTAAATAAAATATTTTAATATAACATATATATATATATATTTATATACACTAGGTGAAATTTATAAAAAAATAGTCGCACAAAAGAAATATAGGATAAATATATATATGTGGTAAATTAAAATTGTATTTTTAATTCTTTCTAACCCTACACAATTAGTTTAATATCAATTGTAATTAACACAATCCCTTAAGAGCCTAGATGCAATTGAAATTACCCCAAATGTTTCCCTTTCATATTTATTTAACGAAGGTGAAACAATTGTGATATAACACATTCTCCTTTAATTATTATCCAAAATCTCAATCCCTATCAAAGCGATTCACTTTACTGTTTTACATTGTATTTTATTTACAATATATTAATATTATATTTGCTTAATACTCGTTATCTTTAACAGCAGTCGACAGAATATTCCGTTTAAACAACTAAAATATTTTACCTATAATCTAATTGTCGTGCGTATATTTTTAAAATCTCGATATATATATATATATTTGAAAAGATGCATATATTGGATTTATAGGTATTTTATTGTTCCAATATTTCGAGAGGCAACTCGCCTCTCTTTATCGAGGATGTTTGTGTTTTTTACTAAAACATGTGAGCACGTGTACACCACTCTCGTTCTAAAAGGCCAGTGAAAGAATTGCATCTTTGATTTGAATATTACATTCAGTGTATATGCAGATAATGATTATATATAATATTATAGATTATTATTTTATCTACATATTGTGCGTGAGAGAATTTTAATTAAAAATGCATATATTAGAAAAAAATATAATTTATTTTATCAATATTTAGGTTGGCTGAATGCCAACCTTTTTCGAAGTATTATAACATATTATTGTGTAATTTTACACAAATAAATTTACTGGCAATGCGTTTCTTTTTAAATATCATCAAATATTATCTCTACAGACCTTACTTCAATGATATAATTTATTGAATGAGAGGGCTTGCTCATCAGTAGTGAACCCTCTCAGCGGTTTCGCCAAATTAATCTCTAGACCGCTCTACTATTGTATTGGACTGGTTTTGTTATATACCCTGCATTTTCTATGGAAGGCAGCTTAGGGGTGTTTAGTGAACTATGGACATAAGCTTATAGGTCTGTAGAGGTACATACATATAATTTCAAGGTATTGCATCGAGAAAAGCTCTTCCGCAAAATATGTTTTCATAACCAATATATATTAGTAAATTAATTTTAAATAGCGGCTTTCTTAATCACGATACAATGTCATTTGTCTCTGCTCATTCTTACATAACAATATTTTTAGTATAGAAATGACTTGATTCTAATCTATTAAACCACAAAATAAAGATATCCGTGGTCGGTCAGATGGAGTGGACATTGAAGTGAAGAAAGTTTCATATATTGGGATGCCAATTAATCACCATCGCTTGTTCTATCTGTCTTCCTGGGATGTGGTTCCTCGCTTCACGTGTGTCCTACGACTGCACCAACACTTCCCACGATACACCACTAGGTAATACCTATCTCTACGTATGGGACATGATGGGTAAAATATTTGGCAATCTCCAAAGCCAAGTAAACTCCAACAGGTTCGGTAAAATACTGAAATGGCTTGGTCTAGCATCCCATTAGAAGAATGACAGTATGCATCACTGTGTAGCTGCTTGCCAAAGGAGGACATACAAAATATCGATAAAAACTGTGTATCACGATATATTTACATCCCCTTTAAAAACATCATAATCAATTATTCTTCATATTATGCTTTTACAGAGAGAGAAGAAGAAAAGAGAGACCTCAACAATTTTCAGAATTTCACATTAATATCTTGGTGGTGAATTTTTTATATGGACAGTGTATATATTTTTTAAAAATTAAACTCACTCTAATTCATACGAAATACAATGTATTGTGGTGCATATATTCGTGTTTTATATATGATAATATATGAGCGATTTCGGTCAGAAAGAAAACTAATTTAAGCTATTTTAAAAATATTTCAATATTTAATTAGAATTTGCCTTTTAAGCTATTCTTTTAAAATGCATTTTAAATCTTCAAAAGCCATTTACTTCAAAATATATATTTTGAAAATAGAGCAATCTATAATACATTTTTAATTAAAAAGGCCTATATTGGATCAAAATATCATTTAGTTTACCAATATTTCAGTTGGCTGAACGCCAACCTTTATCAAGGTATTTTAACAATCACACATTACTATGTTATAATACCTTGACAAAGGCTGGCGTTCAGCCAACTGAAATATTGGTAAAATACTTAAATCCATACTTGAATCATTAGATAGTAAAAGGGCCTATATTGGATTGAATAAAATATTTATTTGCCAATATTTCGGTTATGCCCCTATAAAGGTTGGCGTTCAGCCAACCGAAAAATTGGCAAATAAATATTCTTTCAATCCAATATAGGCCCTTTTACTATCTAATATGCATATATATATATATATATATATATATATATATATTAACTATATAGGCAAATGGCTTTAGAAAATTTAAAATGCATTTTAAAAGAATAGTTAATATATATATATTAAAAATATAAAAAAGGCATCTCCTGACCACGAGCACATGTGCTTTTTAGATGGCAGAGCGCCATGTGCTCGTGGTCAGGAGATGCCTTTTTTATTTTTAATATCAACACCTGACCCACTTATATTTTATATTTTTCTATCGTTTTTTCATATATATATAGGGTAAATATAATGAGTACTTTCTCATTGTGCGCTCCAAGAATTTCATAAAGAGCAACTATGGAGGCTGGCCAGAGTAACCACTTTGTGGCGCTGTGACATATACCCTACATACCGCGGCGCAAATATTCCTCTTTATTAGAATTAGGAATCCTTTGGAACCATCCTCGGAAAATTTTGTTCTTAAAACGGAAAACAATTCCAATTACGATAGAGATTTTGTTGAAAATTATATTTTTCCGGAAAATATTTCCTCTCTTTACCGAATTAAAAAATATATAGAGCAGAAAAACTATTTTCCTAAAATTCCTTTAAACAATAAAATAAAATTTTAAAAATATATATGTAATGTGAGTTCGGGAAAAATCTGGGGGCAAGTTATTACATTAAATCCTAAAAGTTTCGTTTTACCTATACACAATAACTTTAAGTCACGTCAGAAAATATCCTGCATAGCAAAGAGCTATTGCAGTTTCAAATAACTATCTAATAAAAGTTGCGATAAAGCTAATTTTTATTTAACCCAAGCAAACATGGTTCAGGTCTTGATAATCATGGTAGGTATTGATCCTTCTTGATACAGCTTGCAGTATTGGTGCATTACATGCGTAGATATGAAAAAACTACTTAAAATTTGTGTTCGCCGTAAAAAGAAATAAAAAAGGCTAATTTATAAATTTTATATAATGATTTTGTGCCTTTTTATTTCTTGACTTTAAAAAAATCTTTCGGCATTCCATATAAGAAGAATGTGGTTGTGAAATTTCCTCTAGATCTAACAACTTCAATATAAAAAGTATTATAATTTGTATTTCTGTATACTCTTTGAGCACTACGAGTTTGAATATGTTGATGCTTTTTGTTATATATAGATATATAATGTGTACATACACTAGATTATTATTCATATCACCCAAACATCATTATTTACTCATTTGGTTGTCTACCAATCATTCAATATTATAATAACAATACACTATGTTGGAATAATATGTATAAAAGTATCTACTATGTTTGTGTAAATTATATAAAACATAGAAAAATAATCAGGTGATTATATTATTTTAAATAAAGACATATTCTGACTGCTCACGTGAGTATTTCTAGATATCAGCGCGCCATATAGTGGAACAAAAATAAACAAAACGTTGATTTATTTTGTTCGTAAAATATCACAGAAAAAGTTAAATAAACGTTTAGTAGATGTTTGCTCCACTAGATGGCGCTCTGCCATAAAAAATGCCCATGTTAGGGGTTAGGGCATGTCTTTTTGTTTTTAATATATTTACATATCAAAAATAAAAAAAAACCCTATCTTGAACTCACACGTAAGCATTTTAGATGGCAGAGCGCCATCTATTTAAATGCACATGTGAGCGGTCAGGATACGACTTTTTTTATATCAACACCCGAACTTTTCCTTTTTTCATAGTTTTCCATATACAAAGTTTACGGAAGTGTATATATATACAATGACCTAACATAGGGTAACGGGAGGATGCTATTTACGTACTAAAAGTGGCACCTCTCCCTTTTAAAATACATAAAAATTATAAAATATTGCATTTTGGGTTATTACTGGTACAAAACGTAGAGTTGATGATAACGAAAATGCCACAATCCATTTTTGAAAAATTAAGACAAAAAGTAAATCTGTATACCTTAGCTTCGGAATTTGGCCTTCATTAGTACGCACAGAAGCGGTTTCAATTCATAACATACTATGAGGGGAGTTATGGAGTGGCCCAAAAGGTAAATATTTAAACTAGTGAAGCGACATAGACAGATTCTCAGACTAGATTGCAACAGAGAGTTGTGGAGGGATGGTTTTCATGTACCAAATTTGCAAATCTCTTTTTAGATGTATTAAAACAATCCATTTACTCTCTCTATCACTTCAGTCCAAAACGAAATGGTGATTAATTCTAAAGAATGAGTCACATAGCATCGGTTTTGGAAAATTCAGACAAAGGATAACCTGTATACTATGGTTGCGGGCTTCGGCCCTCTTCAGTACACGGGCGGTTGTGTTTTGTACTGGCGTGATAATCTAAATTCATTGTTTTAATGTATTTTAAATGGAGAGGAGCCACAATTTTGGTACATGAATACCATCATCTCGTAAACTAATTTTGTATTCTAGCCTTAAAATAGGCTTTGATACTTCACTAGCTTAAACGCCTTTTGTGTCAATTCGACCGATTTTCCAGCTCTTTTCGCAGGATGTTATGGAATCGAAACCGCCCCTGTGTGCTAATGAGGGCAAACGCCCGGAACCACGGTATACAGGTTGGTAGCCCTCTGCCTGAATTTGCCAATACTGGTGTTGTGGCTCATTCTTTATCACTATCATTACGTTTTATACTTAGGTGATAAACTATATGCATTGCTTTAACGCATTCATAGAGAGAACTGCCATATTTGGTATATGATTACCATCTTCCAAAACCAAGAGAAGAGAAAGCCTTATAGAAAAATGAAATTTGTCAGAACCATGATAGTAATTTATAAAAGCTGAGAGAGAGAGAGCTCTTTTTTCTAGTGGTGAGAATTGATAATTTTTAATAGGTTTCATACTGAAGACAATCTAGTATAAACTAAAGGAATCCATCATAAGACAATTTAATATTAAAATTGAATATTCGGAAATATATATAATAAAAATATAAGACAAAACCTTGCTTTTTGAAATAAAACATAAGTATATACTATAAGTAAATTTGTATATGTCTTCACTACCTCAATTCAATCACAATGAAATTACAATGAGAGAATAAAATAATGAAAATTGATAATGATAATGATAATTAAAAATTGATATGAAAATAATGATAATTGATATATTATAATATTGAACTGAAACTATGCAATTTGATCTTAGTTAACAAATTAAAGTTACGATTCAAGTTTCATAGGGTTGCGATATGTCGGCAATGAAAGAAAAGGTCATGCTTACAAGCTTACAGTCATGCTCACTATTTATTCGGTGTTATACAATACTATAAAGTTTACTTATATATTGAATAATATTGGAAATAAATTACTATGAGGAAAACGAATTAAAAAAATTATACCATGCATAGTGACCGAAAATAGCATCTGCTGTTACTACAACCTCGCTCTCAGTGTCCTTGTGGCATTTGATTAATAGTTAAACTGAAAACTATACTTGTATGTTAAAACGGAAACCATAAAGGCTAGACCAAATGTAAATAGGTTGGAGCTAAGGTAGACATCTTCAGATGAAGGCCTGGACAGTAGTTTCAGCTACTTAGTTCTTGACTACCATAACATTCCTTGATATAAAAATGTTTTTTTTTTGTTTCAATTAAACTTTCGGGAAAATTACATTAACTATTTCTCAAAAATGTAACTAATATTTTTGAAAGTATATATATCGTAGATTTAAAACTGTATAATAATGACACTTCTAGTATATGTCACATATCTTCCAATTAGTTAGAGCCGATACCTTATAAAATCCTACCCTTCTATTAAAATGTACACTTTCAATTTACTACCACCCCCCATATTTTGTATATAAACTATTTGTATTTAAACCCCCTATTTGTATTTAAACTAAAAATGGTGACGTCAAAATAAAGATCCAAAGAGCAGTCAGCAGGGGACAGAGAAGTAAAATGCCAACGCCTAGACAGTTGGGTCCCCCTCCCTCCCGGGATTTATATAGACGACCGCTGTAAACAGGAAAGGTTTTGGCAAGGGGTCAGCAGATGCTCTAGGGTGTGGCCATCGACAGATGGTTTCTGTCTCGCTCTGTCTCGCTCTTCATGTCTCGGTGATAGGCATCCAAGTTTGTGTCATGGCCTCTACCTCTGTCCCGTGGGCTGTCCCTGATCATTCTCGGTGCTAACATCTAGCCCTGCCTCTGCTTCTTGTTGTCCGCGTGTGGGAAGAACATCAACACTCGCCTCACGTACACGACTGCCAGTTTATCCATACGTCGGCAGGATCATAATGCAACAATTTTACATATATATATGTAATATTGTTGCAATGTGCCGACGTATGGATAAGCTGGCAGTCGGGTACGTGAGGCGAGTGTTGATATTCTTCCCACACGCGGACAACAAGAAGCAGAGGCAGGGCTGGATGTTAGCACCGAGAGTGGTCGGGGACAGCCCAAGGGACAGAGGTAGAGACCATGACACAAACATGGATGCTATCTCCGAGACATGGAGAGAGAGAGAGTGTCCGAGACAGACAGGCTGAAGCCGACTGCCGAGCAACACCTCTAGAACATCTGCTGACCCCCTGTCAAAACTTGTCTTGTTTTCAGGGGTCGTCTATAAAGAGTCCCTGGGGCCGGCCCCACATGGGCGTTGGAATTTTCCTCCTCTCTCCCCAGCTGACCGCTCTTTGGATCTTTATTTTGACGTCACCAATTTTAGTTTAAATACAAATAGGGGTTTACAGGTATTATTAATAAAGATATAGCATATATACAAAATATGGGGGTGGTAGCAAATAGAAACGGTGTACACTTTAAAAGAAGAGTAGAATCTTTTATGGTATCGGCTCTAATTGGAAGATATGTTAAATATACTAAAAGTGTCATTATTATACAGTTTAAAATATACGATATATATATATTTTTTTTTTTCGTTTTTTCTTAAAAGTATATATATTTTTAAATGTAATTTTTCTAAATAAACCGAATAGAGGTCGGGATTGGCTTTCTCTGTATATAAAAATAACCTTTTACACAATATATCAAAAATGATTACGACGTTGAATATTTTAATGAATTATGTATCTTCATTTCTTCAATAAGATCGCTACAACGAGGTGATAAATAAAGGGGAAAAAAAGGCATCGTCTGATCGTGTGAAACTAAAAGTTTGCCTTTTTCTTAATTTATCCACTTGATCCCAATACAATTTCACCTTTGTACTATTTATTCACATCGAAGTGTAAATAGTTTAAGTACCATTTTAAAAATATAGTGATCATCATGTATTAGAATTAAACAGTTTTTTCAATCAAACACAACAGCACACACGCAACACGAAAATAATATTTTATATGAATTCTTATAGGTAAGTTGTTAGCTATAGTCGGGAAAATATGATTGGAATGAAGAAACTAGTGTCAAATGGTAGAGTATCCAGGAATGGCAAAATAACGGCTGATTGTGTGTTATTCCTTTCCCTGTTTCGCCGCCTTCATAAATATTCGCCAATGATATCGAGGGAGGGAGAGGCCATCCATAATTGGCTGTAGATTAGCTCGCGCAAACACAGGGGATAAATGTTGCCGCAATTCTATGGCGTCATTCCGTGACTATTGCAACATTACTTTCTCCTGCGGCAGTGGACGCAAATTCACACCCGGATTAAGGCCAACATTGAAATTAGCGTTAATTCCTTTTAATAAATTACACAATTGAAGTACTTTACCACTTATCCCCCGCAATTGGTATGAATATGAATAGCCCCACGGTGTGGCACGTGTACGTATAGATCTATGATTACATAATATTATATTCAATTTCATATATTTAATGTAAAATCGAGAGAGAAATTGGTGTGTGTGTTTGGTTTTCATACCAAAGGGGAACACCTATTCATTTAAAATGCATTAAATCAAAGTATTTCTAGATATTCGCTGTGCAAGGCGTGATGACTGAGGTTAATATGCCACAACAACAGCTTCAGCAAATTCTACAAGACCCCAACCTATATATATTAATATCAATTACCAAACATAATTATTGCCCCTGCTAATATTTACCTCTATATATGAACACAGGAGATATTTATATTGTAAAGTTTATCAAACCATATATCGTAATGCTATTAATGGCAAAATTGATTCGTGCCGCCATCCAGCACTTAATTCCTCAAGCATATAGAGCGATGGCTATTGGTTTGGTCTATTAATTACTCTACTGGACTTCAAAAGGAATGAAGGATTCCAGGAATCTCATTAATATACGACTTCTTCCATCCAGCGGACTAGCTAGCTAGCTCCAAATTGCATAGAGGTTTAGGCGGCCACTCCAAGTCTCTCATTTTAATTAAATACCACCGATGCCATCGATTGGTGGACCAAATAGAACTCACGCCGAGTCAAATCCAGATGCCAATATATCATCCATTCCGCATGAATCCTATGGTGCCCTTCTATTCAAAGATTTCTTTGAGTCTCTCTTTATTTCTCATCATATACCCGACACCCGTTTATTGAGGCTGGATAGTGATAGACTTGAAGTCGAAACCCTATTGTTGTAATTAAGATAACATCTTTCTACAAGTCACTCATTTTCTTTCTTCTAGGAGCAAGTGTTACATTAAAATATAATTTGAAATGAATATTTCTGATTTTGATTCAATTTCAATTGCACATAGATATCATGGATAGATCATCGTAAACATTGTAAATAATGCTGATCACTTTCTACCCTGATACATCATACACTTAAAATGTTACTTGAGAGGTTGAAATATTGAGGATTGCGTTTGAACATTTAAAATTTCAGTAGTCACCCTTATGATGTTTGTCGCTGGAGTAAAGAATAAATATTCAAAAAAATGGAAATCTGAAAAATAAGGT
>CP092886.1:65323412-65337723 GCA_030710605.1 Cordylochernes scorpioides
GATAAGGAATAAACAAATTAAATCAAATTATTTTTGAATATTCATATTTTGGTATGAAAAGTGATGTAACGCGCGTGTAAATCTTGGTTGATTTCTAATTTATAATATAAACCATTTATGTTTAAAATAATATGCCGAAACAATATAAATTTGGCTAAAATAAATGTGCTGGTACGACGACGTCCACTACCTGTGGACCGGGGTGCAGATGGACTATTCAGGATGAAGAAGCCCAGCTGGCAGTGGTCAAGTTTTGCTCCTCTTTTTGGGACTTTTTTGGATGATCCTCCCTGTCCGTGACCTGCTTGTTTTCCATAATACACGAAGGCAAATTAAAGTTAAACAAAGATCCTTAGCAATTCTGCGTGTTCATTTTACCGTCCTTGATAGATAACAGCGGCGACGTAACAGTACTATATATGTGTATTGAAATATACATTTTTATAGTAATAATAAGCAAAAACTGTCTTTTTAAGCAAATATTAAATGTCAACAAGGAAAGCTTAGAATAGTAACCTGTGCAGCTCATGACGTAATAGTTAGGTCATGGTCCCACGGTAGAAACTTCTTTTCCTTAACGCATATTATATATAAATATTTCTTGACGTAGATATTCAGAAAAACAATGAGCATACATAATGTCGGAGGCAGTAGGAATATAGATATAGCTAGATTATACAAGCAATGCACTTCCACAAACAATTAATACATAGGTCGGTTAGAAGTCACTTAACTATAAGAAAATTAAGCGTAATTTGTATGTGAGATTTGAAATAATTATTAATTAATATTTTTACAGAATAAAAATAAAATCTATTTTTGCCTAACTGCAATATAAAAATATTGATAGACCCTTTCTCGTCAGTAGTGATCCTTACCGTAGTTTTGTCTGTTTAACTAAAAAAATATATTTGGGCTGTTATCTTCGGCACTCGATTCTTTGAAAATATATTAAATCAAATTATTAGACCTAAACTCTTTGAGGAAAGTAGAGAAATACCTAAAATTACATATATCGAGCTTTTCGTCAAACAGTTCATTTAGAAGCAAGTTAGGCATCAATTAAATATAAGCATCGTAATATTTTACGTGATTGAAATTTGAAGGTTTGATTTACGACAAGGCTGCATGGAAGCCACAATTGTTTCATACCTATTTAATTTTTAATGTCATTTAATCAATCCGTTAGTTAGCAATAGATCACAATAAAAATAAAATCTAATTATTACCTCTATTAACTTAATTATAAAATAAAAATTGCTCTCTCCTTTTCCATCCAAATTCTAATCGACTTCGGCTAATTAGTAGGAAATGGAAAGAAGCCGGAAGATAAGCAATTTCTAAGTGACAAGTTGATTAACACAACGTCCTATTATTGGAGAGTCCGTAATTAATATTTTACTCCATTCTTTGCTTTATTGATACGCTCTAGGGTTATCTTGTAGTATCAAAGGGAATTACGCAATATTAAATACCGTGGGGAGTAATTCTTACTTTAATTAAATACTGCTCCACTAACCTGTAGGGAGAGAAGGATTATCTAATTACAACTATTAAAATATTTCACAACTAATGAAATACTTTTAATTATATTCCGCAGATATATATTAGGAATGGAACATTTTCCTTCTCTCATAATTGGGGGATAATGCACTTAACCGGCGGAGTTATCCTTGGCTTCATTAAGTTGCCTGTATTATCAGATTATTTATTCACTAATCTCTCCCTAATCACCGTCAAATTACTTTCCAGAAGCCTTCTCCACGAGCTCAAATGAAAACCCATTTTAAAGCGGATTTGGAATGTAAGCATGCATGGCTGCAAATGATGGAATTAGGTATCTGTTGAAAATAAAGCGTTTATCGCGCCATCTTTATATTAGAGAATAAACCATAAAGCACCTTTTTTATTGTTGAACTTCTTAGTGCTGTCCTTACTGAGAAATAAAAGAATTGGGAGTGCTGCTAGTGAACCCTCCCAGAAACTTCGCGTTTAATCTACGAGACTGTCCTATAATATTGTATAGAGATATTTTGCTTAATCTCCGGAGATTTATATAGGTATCCTTGTCTAAGGTATTTTAATCTGGAATATTAAACTTGCGAAACCACTTGGAAGTTAACAACTGATGATCCAAGTGTCCCTAATATGTCTTATTGCAATAGGGACAACTTTTAAAATTAAATCAGGCTAAATGATATTTTGTCGAGAAAATAGCGTGTTATTGTCTTTTATTTAATTTAAGGCTAACTGGTTCATTGGGAAATATTTTTAGGAAAAGCAATCTCGATGAATACTTCTCCAGAACTGACCGGTCTTTGGGCGGCTAGGATGGCAAAAGGCCAGGAAGATTTTGGAGATTAGGAAGTTTGAAGGATGTCGTGTCCTTGTGAGGATCTCCGCGCCGGAGTTGAAAGCTGATGGGAGAGCCGCCACAGACTTGAATATCTAGGATATCCCTCTGTGTATGCACCGAGAGTGACAAGAGGTGTATACAGCACTACCACCCCGCGCCATCACTAAGTTTGCCGCGCTTATCACTTGAAGTAGAGGGCCTCAATTTGTCGGAAAATTTATGGAGAACTGTGGGGGTCAAAGGGTATAGTCCTATTTGAGCGGAGGAGTGATTTTTCTAAGCCTAGACAGCTGGATCAGGACATTAATGAGAATGGAATATTAAAAATATATATTAAATATACATGGAAGCCTGACCTTGAAGGCAAGCGCGAGGGATCTCACTGGCTGAAAAAATCGAGTTGCAGGGTGTAGCTAGAGCTACAGGCGTACATCTCCGGGAGTGCAGCCCACCATCCATCGGTGTCCTCGAAGAGAGAGATTCGAGAACAGATCAATTACTAATATACTAATATTTTTTTAATGGAACGGATATAACTCACAAGGTATCAGGTCTAACGATTAATTTGAATGGCCTAATACTGGATGATATATACTTGGCTAGAAACGTCTTAACAAGACAATGCACTATAGGTCGGTGCGTTGCTCTTCGCAATTCTTATCGGGGTTTCTTAGGCTATCACGGAATTTAGCAAGCACCTTAAATAGTAATATTGTTAGATAGTTTTAAATTCACCTTCTTCCCAGTGAAGGTATATGTGTCCATGATTACTAAAAAAAAAAACAATTATAAACATTTTGATTAACTCATTTGTATTTTTTAACTCTCGGTGAAGTTCACTCCTTCTGGCACATGGATTGATAATTAGTTTTCGGATCATGAGAGGAAATCCATGATGCCTCTCGTGCTATCACACTTGAAGCAATTTGTCATTTTCAATGGCATTCAAAGTGTCGGTACATAGGTTTCCACGCGAGCTTCCTTTTTTTCGGTTGTGAAGGTATTATGTACCATTTTAGCACACATTTTATTAATATTAAAATGGCTATATAGAATTTGCTAAACGGAATTTTGGTAAATTCTTACAGTTTCAGAAATTTCAAAAGGGATTATCCAGAGTTGAGAGAGGTTAAAATTAACAATTTTCGCAATAATTATTTTTTTTTGCCTTTATGGATCACCCGGGCGTGTATCATAATCTTCATCGTCTTCTTGGCCATCTTGAAAATGATCAAAATATCCACGCATGTGATAATATTCATTGTCATTTTCTTCTCTAATTAAAACGTTAAATAAAGTACTGATTTTACGCTCCTCTAGTATACATCATTTTTCCGTCAAATTAAAAAATCTTATATGAATTCATGCTAAAGAGAGAGAGAGAGAGAGAGAGAGCAATGACTAATATATCTATTGAAACAGGAGGAAGTAAATCGAAATAAAAGATTTCACTCTACATAATCGTTTGTTGTGCGGTTCTATCACATGCCTAGTCCGTATGTAAAAGCTTCAGCCTGATTAATTAGTTGCCACATCTCGTATATGCACACATATTATAGTGATACATTTGAAGAGTCGAAAATATATCACAATTCTTTAAAACATTTGCATTAATTGACACTTCCAATATCTCTCTGTATTATCTAATACATTCATGTATAAGGGGTCCATTGAAAAAATCGAAAAAAAAAATTGAATCGAAGAGATAATATTATATTTTCACTAACAATTGCACTATAGTGCACCATAATATTTTTAAAATATGTTTAGTAGGTGATAAAGGTTTGTGTAGCCAATAATAAACAACATCAAAGCAATAACGCGCCATCTATACATATAAAATAGAAGGATTTAAAAGCGTGAATGTTTCTTTTATACATAAAACGAACTTCTACTGTCCTTACTGCGATGAAAAAATATATTGGGAGGGCTTGGCTCATCAGTGGTGAACCCTCCCAGCTTTTTCGCCAATTTAATCCACCAGACCGCTTCTCAGAGCTCTAATATTGTATTGGATCATTCTGCTTTTATATGCTACACTGAAGGATGGAATCTTAGAAATGGTTTTCAAGTAAACTATGGACATTATCTTATAGGACAGTAGAATTATATTCAAATATTTGCTTCGAGCAATGCTCTTCAGCAACTATAAAGACAAGGCCACTAGGAATAAATTAACATAAAGCAATAACATTCGAAGAAACATTCGCGCTTTTAAATTCTTTTATTTTATATGTATAGATGGCGCGTTATTGTTTTGTGTTAATTTATTCCTAATGGCCTTGTCTTTATAGTTGCTGAAGAGCATTGCTCGAAGCAAATATTTGAATATAATTCTACTGTCCTATAAGCTAATGTCCATAGTTTACTTGAAAACCATTTCTAAGATTCCATCCTTCAGTGTAGCATATAAAAGCAGAATGATCCAATACAATATTAGAGCTCTGAGAAGCGGTCTGGTGGATTAAATTGGCGACACCGCTGGGAGGGTTCACCACTAATGAGCCAAGCCCTCCCAATATATTTTTTCATCGCAGTAAGGACAGTAGAAGTTCGTTTTATGTATAAAAGAAACATTCGCGCTTTTAAATCCTTTTATTTTATAATAAACAACATCGCCTGAAACTAAACAGCAGATCATGGAGTGGAGAGGTCCTTTTCCCAAACAAAGATTAAATGAGGCCAAACGAATACAAAATTGAGACTAGGTGACCTTGAAACAACACACCATGAATTTGTTGCTACTGGGCAGACTGTTGATCGGCGTTATTATGTGAACGCGTGGACGCGACTTCGTCTTAAATTTAAGCAGAAAATACCGGAATTTGGACCTCAGGGAATTGGATTTTGTTGCACGAAAATGCCAGGGATCACAGGGCGTTCACAATATCTAAGGTTTCAGCCAAGCACATTTAATTCCTTAAATTCCACACCCAGCCTATTCCCCAAATATTTCCTCTTGTGGCTTTTCCTATTTCCAAATACTTTTTTTAATCAAAAAGGTAGTATATTTGATGGATATGAAAATAATAAAAAGAATCGAACTTGATAAGTTCACTTTGAAATTAAATTCTGAATTGTTTTAACCAGATTAAAACATGAGAGAGCTGTGTAGGTAAAATTGGAATGAATATTGTGAAAAAGATAAACATATAGTGTTATTAGCTTCAATAAACTATTTTAAAATTTTGTTTAGATTGAATTTGAATGGACCTTGTACAATTCAAATAAAAATCATGATTTTCTAACGTATTCAATTGTTTAATTGAATCCGATTTTGTGCATTTTTGAAAATAAAATCAAATAGCCCAGACATCTATTTAAGACATTATCATTGAAAGTCACCAGTGCTTGAAAGAAATACAAGACGTGAAATTAAGTGATCAGGATCCAATCAAAATATAGAGTTCAGAGATTCGGGGTGATTAGAACTGACAGGGAATTGACTCGAGCACCCAATCGACTGAAATTAGGCTAATTGAATGGTGTGCCAGACGAGGTCGAACTGCGCAATCCCATTCCCTGCCAAGAGCCGCAGCCAGTGACATCCGATGATGGATCACCTTCTTATTTGTGTGGGGGGGTCCAACTTTAAAGCATCGAGTTCTTCACCGCGCTTTTTACCATTGAAATTCGGAGCTATTTAGCCACTCTTTAGAAAGTTTTAAATTTCTCGCTGCATATAATTTATTTTCGATACTTCTATCCCTACTCAGGTTTCCCATATATATATATATATCAATTAATATTATAAAAACCTTTCATGAATTCTCAGGGATAATTTTTCTTATGATAGATGTGGTTGCAAGATAAGGCAGTAGACACACAGATTATTTATGCAGTAGTTAGATAAGGCAGTAGAAACACAGATTATCTATGTAGTAGTTAGATAAGGCAGTAGAAACACAGATTATTTATGTAGTAGTTAGATAAGGCAGTAGAAACACAGATTATCTATGTAGTAGTTAGATAGAGAGGGTAGTAGACTCACAGATTATTTATGTAGTAGTTAGATTGGGTAGTAGAAACACAGATTATTTATATAGTAGTTAGATAGAGAGGGTAGTAGACTCACAGATTATTTATGTAGTAGTTATATATAGTAGTAGACTCACATATTATTTTTATGTTGTAGTTATATATAGTAGTAGACTCACAGATTATTTATGTAGTAGTTAGATAGGGTAGTAGAAACACATATTATTTATGTAGTAGTTAGATAGGGTAGTAGAAACACATATTATTTATGTAGTAGTTAGATAGGGTAGTAGAAACACATATTATTTATGTAGTAGTTAGATAGGGTAGTAGACACACATATTATGTATGTAGTTGTTAGATAGAGAGGGTAGTAGACTCACAGATTACTTATGTAGTAGTTAGATTAGGCAGTAGAAACACAGATTATTTATGTAGTAGTTAGATAGGGTAGTAGAAACACAGATTATTTATGTAGTAGTTAGATAGGGTAGTAGACTCACAGATTATTTATGTAGTAGGTAGATAGGGTAGTAGACTCACAGATTATTTATGTAGTAGGTAGATAGGGTAGTAGACACAGATAATTTATGTAGTAGTTAGATAGGGTATTAGACACACTGATTATTTATGTAGTAGTTAGATATGGTAGTAGACTCACATATTATTTATGTAGTAGTTAGGTAGGGTAGTAGACTCACAAATTATTTATGTAGTAGTTGAATAGAGAGGCTAGTAGACACACAGATTATTTATGTAGTAGTTAGATAGGGTAGTAGACACAGATTATTTATGTAGTAGTTAGATAGGGCAGCAGTAAGACAGATTATTTATGTAGTAGCTAGATAGGGTAGTAGCCACACAGATTATTTATGTAATAGTTAGATAAGGTAGTAGACACACAGATTATTTATGTAGTAGTTAGATAAGGTAGTAGACACACAGTTTATTTATGTAGTAGTTAGATAAAGCAGTACCCACACAGATTATTTATGTAGCAGTTAGATAGGGCAGTAGACTCACAGATTATTTATAGTAGTTGGATAAAGCAGTAGACACACACACAGATTATTTATGTAGTAGTTAGATAGGGTAGTAGAAACACAGATTATATATGTAGTTGTTAGATAGGGTAGTAGAAACACAGATTTTTTATGTAGTAGTTAGATAGGGCAGTAATCACACAGATTATCTATGTAGTTGTTAGATAGGACAGTAGACTCACAGATTATTTATGCACTAGATGATAAATGTTGGTAATTTAGGGTATTATATTCCGTTTATTGATATACGATAGGAACTTGAAGAGTAAAATATTGCTAAAACAGTGTGGATTGATGGGGTTTGTATATAGAGCGCACCACAGGTTTCACTTCCTGCATTGATAGAAGAGGACTTTGATCTCAGTGCTTCAATTGAACGTTCACGGTGACTTGGCGACATCGGGCGACGTCCCTAATCTACCCGACAGGACTGTCCCAGCGTGTCGTCGCCGACGTATCGATCTCTCTGTCGGCCCGCTTCCTACTTGGGCTGGATGGCGCGAGGGGCAGCAATTGTATTCGGCCAAATTTATACACTCTTGGAAAATTCTATAAAAAACATATTTAGTGCACAAAATGTCCATGAATTCTTATTTTTTCCCCCAATAGTTGTGTAGGCTTTGCGTGTATTGTTCCTTTAATGATATTGCTCCTAGTACCGTTCCTATCCTACATTAATAATCTCCTTTTTGACCACCATTTTGACACTTTCTTTAATAACCTCTTTTGGTATATGACGTAATTCACTTTCTCTTAACAACTCATTAACCTTTATAATACTAACTTCTCTATACCGAACCTCATTATAATACGATTGGATGGACTGTCTAGTGCTCACAAGTTGGTGTTCCATTGGTTTGATGAGATTGTTCGAGTCCTAAAGGAGGTTTAGACAGAGAGCCGAAATCTCTCCGTAGAAGTCGAGTGATCTTGCATTGAAAATATATCAAATTGATATAATTGGTATATAACAATAATACCATGATCACAATGAGAGCTATACTTTCTATACATATATTCGCATGATGAATTTTGTTACTGAAAATAAAATGAGAAGTTGTGCATTCTATTTATTAGTGATGCTATTGCTTTCTATAGGATGCTTCGAAAAAACATTTTACTAATATATCATTCCAAAGATTAAAGCATATTGTTGAAGTTCCATATAATCTAACATAGTTATATAACTGTGTGGCAATAGCGCTAAGTTAGTTATTCACTATCCTTCCCTACACAAGGACTATAAATTCTTATCAAATAGATTTATGTAGACGCGAATTCTTTCATAAAGTTCTATCAGCCTGGAAACTAGCTCGACGTCAGGCCAGAAATAAGCCTTTGATTTACTTTCTGGATCACACCACCCTTTTTATTTACATAAGTTGGAGAAGATCTTATATATCTTACTATAAACACCTTCTAACAACTTAATATAATATACTTTTTATATATGAGGGTAATTAATATGTTAGGTAAAATTTAACAAGATGCATTTTTGATTATGTATTATGTAAAATATTTGACGGGGCAATGGGGAATAGCATCCATGTACCGAAAGAGAAACCAAATTTGACTTTTTTGTCGGAGTTAACCAAAGCTGGTATTGTGGAAAAGACTCGGGTCGATGACAAAGCGACAACACCAGCTTTGAAAAACTGAGAATCACCAAATGTAGACCACATGGCTTAGAGCTGAAGGCCCTTGTCAGTCCAGGGCGGACTTTGAGTTTATGAGATCCACAGGGATATAAATCTTCACAACTTACTAAAAAGGTGTTTAGCTGTTAAAGTGTCTAGGCTAATTATAAGACTAAAATATAGATGGAAGGATAGAAATATGTTAAAATAAATTTTGAAGTGTTTGCTAATTGTTTTCTCAGTAAATTTCCGGGTATATATGTTGTATTTTAAACAGTTCCGTGGAAATGTTAAGTATTGATTCTGATATTAATCTACTTTAAACGACTAGATTAATTATGAAAATAAAATTAAATTTTGAAAATTTATTTTAAAAGTCAACAATTATCCATATATAATATAGAAATTTCCTTTCTCTCTGTGAATATATAACAGATTTGGGCGTGCCTGCATTTGTTTTTCATATAGTGTTTACATGTGTGAAGGCACAAATTAGATGCACGAGAACCCGCACTTGCAATTATTCGGCAAGCGCTTTTCAAATATATATTGAGATAAGAAATGAGATTGTACGAAAAAATAAATTAAATTTAATAAGACATTTATATAGATATATAAATATTTTTCAAGTCAGTTTTTAGAAGTATTATCTGCCAATTTAATAAAGGGGTTTTATCGAGAATGTTAATTAGTATATTACCGAGGACGTTAAAGATTGGAGCTCTGGAAGACATAGTTCTAGATTGCCAAAATGGTGGTCGGGAGCTACGTCTAGGGAGTAGAAAGTTGTGATTTTCGAGAGTTGGAAAAGAAGTTTTGGAGTTTTGCCATTGCAATTGCCATCGATTTGTGTGCAGGAGAGATACCTTGGGGGAAAGAAGACCTTATTAATGAAATTAAGCTTTTGTACTCGTATCTTCGTCAGAATTTGAAAAATCTCGGCTAATATACTTTTATAAATGGAATATATATTTAAACATCATTCCATGCCTTATTCCACAGTTATTTTAAACCCATGTTTTTTTATGCCCAGGTTCTTCTCTCGTTCTCCACTCCTTCAATCACAACTCAGTCCATCATTTGTAGAAAGTTACACTTCTATAGTTTCTTGTATTAATGACCACTTTTAATTCCATAAGGAATACTATTGAAAAAGGCCAATGTTTATTATCCAAAGTAATAAAGTACGCAACCATTTGAGTTTATTCTCTCTATATATATGTCCGAACATCCGATTCAAATGTTATGAACATAGTCACATGACCGGCTATAACATTCAGCTCTTTACCTAATCTCAAATTGTCGCTCGTATAACAATACATTTCGATAATTTGTTGGTGATATATGATGCTACTGTTCTATTCGAAACTCAACATCTCGTAATTCCAAGTTTGAAGTTGGCTATAAGTGATGAGAAAATCTTATTTATATGTAAATCCATGCTTTTTAACCTTTCATAGAAAATAATTTTTCATTGCACGAATTTCATTTTTCCTATCTTTCACAAGGCACTATGAAAACATGAGTTCCCTTGACGTTCTATTATAAAACTGATTCTTCAACATAGTTATCTGTAAGTTTATATATCGCTATATGATAGGTGTGTGTTAATTCGAATTATTAACATTAGATTTTGAATAATATTCTGTTTCTTTTTTCATCGGTAACCTCAAAACCCATTCCTTCCATGTTTAAATGCTTTGAAATAATAGAATAATTTATAGATCTGTATGTGACATGAGTGATTATGCGAATAAGTTATTAAAATATAATTAGCGGGAATTTAATATTGAGTCAGCGGTTACATCTCTTCATAGAATTAGATGCGAACATATATATAACATTAAATTGCGGAAGGCTGATATTCATGTTCGAAAAAAGGCACCACTTCCTTTCATTATGCATTAAAAGAATACATTATGTTTAAGGCCCTAATAAAATATATTTAATGCATAAAGAAATAGAGAGATGCCGCTTTTGGTACATTGAAGCCATCCTCCTAAATCTTTATGCAGTATTATATCCTGAAAATCGGCCCCTGTTACCTAATCGCCCTTATACGCCTTTTAGTAAATTGGACCAATATATATTTCCTATTGTATGATATACAGATAGGTTTGTACCATAATTTTCAGCCAACCTATTTCCTTGATATATCAGGAAAATCCAACCATATAAACGATTCTGGCTGTTGGAACTCGTCAGCGTGGTGCAGACTGTACCTCAACGACTAAATATTTGTCTTAGAGGATTTCTTCATTTCTCAGGAATGCTCATCTGAGCGGTCAGGATATGCCATTTTCGGTTTGAATATGAATATATGTAAATTTTTTTATCCCTAGTACCCGGGGCATAGACCATGATAATAATGATGGGTAGTTAACGACTATTTTTACCGCAAACACATCATATGTCTACCCATGTAGAAAGAACTTTGACATTTTCACTTACAAATGTGCCAAGACCCGTGTAGTTACTTGCAATCTCACTGGTGGGTTTTGACTTTTGCAAGAATCAGAGTATATTGAAGCATAATTTTCTTCAGGAAAAAGTGCCTAAGGCGGAATTCGATCTTGGCTCGTAGATTCCGAAAATCGACGGTTTATTCCACTCTTCAATCAGCGCCTTAGATGTTAATATAAACTAGGTTTTTTAATCTCTAGTACATTTGGTACAGGTCATAATATTAATGGTTGATAATAGTGGTTGCTTTTACTGAAAGCGCATCACATGTCTAAACGTGTGGAAAGCAAATGACTCTTCCGCAAACAACAAAATATCATGAAGTGAGAATTAAATAGTTCAAATCTTTTGATAACAGATGGTGCGATAATTCATCATGCTTATATTAACTTTATTTGTTGTTTGCGGAAGAGCAGTGATCGAACCATGCTTTTTATAAATCTATAATTATTTGTACTTCTACTTTCCTCAAAGCTGCGTTTCTTCGTTGTAAGTTTAAAATATCGTTTCCAACAGTTTATCTTCAGTATAAGTATAATGGCAAAACAGAAAAAGACCATAATATGCGATATGGTAGATCAAACTAGAGAAACCGCTAGCAGGGTTCACCACTGATGAGCCAGGTCCTCCCATTATATTTATCATTGCAGTAGAAAGAGCAGTAGAGAGATGTGTGTTTTTTTTTTATTTAATTAAAACATACGCTTATAAAAATAGTTTAAATACCAATAAAAGTGTGCGCGCTAATGTGAGAGAATCCCAAGTAGATATACATATATTGATACAGCAAAACTATCAACTCAGTCAATTGGTGATTTAGATGATGAGCTTTGAGAGTTAAACTTTGGTGACAAAGTATCGCCTCTTTATAGTTGGATTTATTAATCTCTATTTCACTCTGGGGAAATAACCGCGAAATATACCTAGGAAATATTCATTCTAATATTTAAACCTAAATTGAACTCAGTTTATTTTTTTGTATATTTAAAATTCTTCAAATAAAGCCAAACATAATTTAGATAGTGTCCACTAAATCTGTGAAATGTGTTGTGAATTTCGTGTTTGAGAAATGTATATATTCAACTATATAATAGGAGATTAATTTTTGTGTATGAAATAAGACTTTTACAATTGTACTATTATATATTCATAAATATATATATAATATATATATAATATATTCATAATATTCACACATAAGAGAGTTAATGTATTTCAAAAATATTTTTTTACAATATACATTCTCATAAAATATATTTATAAATATATAATAATTTTTTAAAATATATTTCTAAAATATTTAAAGGTTTAATATTTATTTGGAAAAAAACGTTTACATTTTATTACTACTCAGCAATTTTTTATCAATTTTTCGATATCGTCTCTTTTTCGCTTTGGTAGAAATCTGCGTGATGAAATCATTTCTTTAGTTTTATTTTTTCTCTCGGACCGTGGGTCGTCTGGCCACCATAGATTACACCACAGATTTTTACTCTATTTAAAACGATATTTAGTGATTAATAACGATATGGAGCAGGATCAATTTCCTTTTTACTGTAAACGGGAAAAGGAATCAGTTTATTAAATTATTACTTTTGGTGTGTAAACATCTGAATCCATTTCCAATCGAATATTTTGGTAGATTTAAATCTTTTTAGAGAGAAAGCCCATAGTATACTTAGTACAATTAATTTTAGAGGATCTTTTTGGGTTTTGACCGTACACCTTTATAGAAGAGGATACATTCTTATTCTTCATTCAAAAATATATTTAACTAATAAGTTCATGATAATCTCGAACACTGAAAACGACTTTAATCATATCATTCACAAACACTTCCTAAACCTTTGAATGCTATTTCTAAAGAAAGAACGCTCGAAATTCAATTCACATAATAGGCGATATTTAATAATTTGACTTGTTGCTTGAATATTTTAAAAACTTGATAAAGCCTTGATTCTCAAATTATTATAATTGTTTTTTAAAACGCTCTTAAAATCCATTATATACATTTTATATATACATATACATGATAATAGAAAATTATATATAGTACTAAATAATATATTTTTTATCACAATAATCCTGTATATAATAAATGAGTTAACTATATTGCTGTTGCTAAAACCAGAACTAACGGAATGGCTTCTGCAATAAGTTATATCGTTCTGAATTCAGGTGTGGTCAGATATCGCTGAATCTTCGTCTTACCAAAAAAAAAAACTAAAGAGTTAAAATAATACATTTTCTAAAATAGAGATCACATATCATCATATGATATGCGTTATTCAACGTGATTTAAATATAGAAAGATAACATTCCAAATAAAAATAAATAAGCTATATACAATTATAAAATTATGGCAAATTGCAAACATTATGATATATTCACATCTCTGTGACACAGTAATCAGAATAGAAGGGTTATATACCTGGAATATATTATACCTGATTCAATAGCGAAGATTGTGTAATAGATTAACCTTCCTGTGTGTGTGTGTGCTCAACTGGTAGATAAAAAATGTAATATTAGTTTAATATATTGCCACGTGGAAAATTAGGGAAGATCAACTTCGGTTTGAGACAGCAATTTATTTCAGGCAAGAACCCTAGCACCTTTACGTCCTTTTTTCTTGCGGCGTGAAGAGCGGCTTTGTCGTTGTATCATTTATAGGGACATCTTCATCTTGGAGGGAAGTCTTGGCTTTGACACGTCGGTGGAATCCTGGAGCCAGTCTCCGAAAATGTAGATCACAGCACCCATGGCCTCTAGGTCTTCTCGGCGACCTTCAGTTTGTCTTTCCTAATTTACCCAGCATCTCCACCAAAATGCCA
>CP092886.1:65337823-65370599 GCA_030710605.1 Cordylochernes scorpioides
CCTTAAAAGATTAACAAATTCTTAAAAGTCATGAGAAATAGAGGGCAACGAAAGTAATCAAGGTCTTCAAATTAATTTGTTCATTGATATTAAATATTGAAATGCATTCATCTATATATATATAAATGAATGTATGTGTGTGTGTGTGTCCTTTATGCCTGACCAAACCACTCATTGGAACGCCATGAAACTTTGGGAAGTTATTTAGTATAGTACTGGGAAGGTTTCTAGCAAATAAAATTTTTGAAATAACTTTTCGCCTAAAAATAATCAAGAAAAATATTCTAATTTGTCTGTTATAATTCAACAATCTGCTCTAAATATTATCATGATGATACGATGATTTTGTAATGTAGAAAATTAGGAAAGAAAAAATTCAGGATGACACGGCCATTTATTTGAGACAAGAATAATGATACAATTCCAAGGCAAGATACTATTCCTTTAACTTCCAAATACCGAGGGAACCAATTAATATTGATTTTATTCAACTTATCGAATATTTTTAAAGGGACCGGGAAAAAATGTTCACTTTATCGAGAGATTCGTTAGACAAACCTTTACTCGGGTAAAACCCGGGCGAAGCCGGGTACGTCCGCTTGTTTCTTATAAAAAATAATTTCACCCATTATTACAAGAATAATGAGAAAATTAAAAAACACATAATAATAATAATTACACGATTCCACGTGTTTCATATAATTAGAAGATCTAAAAACAAAACTAGCGGTGTCGGGTAGAGAGACCAAACTGGAGTAACTGCTGGGAGGTTCACCACAAATGAAGCTGAGACTTTCAATATTTTTTATTCGAAGAAAGAACAGAAGGAGAAGTTGTTTTATTTTTAAAAACCAAAGCCGCGGTATAAAAGTAACGTCAACCTTCATGTCTAGATAGCGACGGTCACAGATATATTATCATCTCTATATTTCACAAGAAGTATTTAAGGATATATATATTCATATAACAGAAATGTTATTACAACTATTATATAGGTTATTATAAAGAATCCAGGGTTATTGTTCTCTATATACTTGTTCCCGATCATTTTATTTTTGCTCCTATTCCTTCTAGGAGACGTCAGCCTAACTATATTATGTTCAACGTCGCGCCTAGTTAACAGCTTTTTTATGTTTCTTAATATTATATTTTCACCAACACGTTGGGTGTGAGAATAGGTAACTCAGATAAAAGCTGCTTATAGGAAATATAACTTAACTAAGTGTTTGCCTCGATAAGATTCCAATTAACGTACTTACTTTTTATTCTATTTATATTAACTTTTTTATTTATTGTAAAATTTATATATAATATACAATATAATTACTATATATGAAATATATTCTAGTGAAAAAGCACTGATAGAAAAAAATTAAAGACATTATACCTTTTAGCATGTATATCGGGATTTAGACAATAAATCTGAGAGAAATTTGATACACGGTGACCTTTATTGAAGACACACGAGATAACCAAGTGCGAACAAAATTGCTTCTGTCTCCTCCAAAAAAAAAAGACAGACGTTCAGCGATATATATATTCTACAGTAGCACAGCAACGTTTTCAGCAATTACATATGTGAAGTAAACGAAAAAATTGCACTACAAATTTTAAAATAAAAATACATATGTGTGCTAGTGCTAGGTGAGGGAAATGTAACCAGAAACTTATGATATACATTCCCTTCATATCTGCGAGTATATTCGAATAAGAAAAATGCGTCTATAGAGGGGGTTAAAATATTTTTTATTGTAATCAAGATTAGCCAAACTCGAGATAATTCAGAAAAGCGAAATGCTGCTGCAATTATTTCGGATGCGAATTCAAAGAATGACGAACTTCCTTCCAAGCGAGGCGAAACTTCTGCCGCCACAAGCAAGACGCCGAAGTCAATAAAGTTTAGGAGAACCACGTGCGCAAGTCTCTCAGACATTCTGTTCAATTCTTTGGGCGGAACTGGAATTGGTCTTTCTTCACGCCAAGACATTGGCTATCGGCTTGTATAAAACATTATCTCGATATAATATCAATAAATAATTATTTTAAAACCAACAGAAAAAATGATATATTGATACATTTTTATTTATGTTTATAGTGAGTGAGGGAGAGAAAAAGAGGTTTTATGCAATTATAGTAAAAAGTTAATTACACTTTCTAGATACAAAGATTCCAATGCCAGATGTTTTGTGTATAAAGTTGTGAAAGTTATATATAAAGTTGCGTGGTTTTAAAAAATTGAGAAATAATATGGGACTTTCTATAAATAAATGGTGTTAAGGATTGTGTGGTGAAGTGTGTAAGACAAAGGTAAGTTTGGGGAGTGGACTAAGTGTGCGACCGAAACTTGAGTCCTGATCGATGAGGCAATAGCGGCTGCGCGGCGGTCCTCAGGCGGCATGTGAGGAGGCCCAGCTAGATGTGCGCCACGGTACGCCGCTCCTGCCCGCCCGACCTAGGCTAGCCCCACGGATTACCAACGTAAATATGCCATACAACTTTCTCCAAAGTTTGCTTAACACTCGACGCTATTTTATTACTTTATTTATTTTATTATGACCGATTATTTTAAAAATAATATTAGCAACAAATCGTATAAAGTTTAGTATTTTTATTTTTTGAAGTTTAAACGATTTTTTAAAAGTATAAACATTTTTTAAAATTCAAACTATTTAATAAAGCGTAATACTATGGGAATTTTGATAAATATTTTCAATATTTAAATTATTTTTAAACGCATATGTGTTTTTTTAAATAGTATCGTATGCTAATTTTTATTCTTGAAGTTGTTTTTATTAAATATTTTCAGGATTTATATAAACTATAGAACGCACAACACACATTTTTCCGTTAAATCAATTATTGTTAACTTCAATATTTGATAAGTTTGTGGTTTCTTAAAGTTATTGATATTGTTTTATTTCAGAACGCTCTATATTTAATTCTTTCTGTCACAATTTTTATATGGACATATTTACCTATATAGACATTTTAATTCTTAAAAATCATAAAACTATTAGTAGAGCACTACTCTTATGTAAATTTCTCCGATACCAAGTATCTCTTGCTCTTTTTAATAAAATATTTCGGAGACATTTAATATTATAAGTTCTGTAGTATTTTTTACAAATTAAATTAATTAGTGCGTTTTTCTTCTAAAATTTCTATAAATGAAAAAAAATATATTTAAAACTTAAACAGGAAATTATTAATTTATCTTTTATTCTATTATCTTTTTTTACCGCGTTTTTTTATTTTCTTCGATTTTTTAAGGATTTAATGTTGAGGCCTTATGTGACATTAGGAGGGTTATTGGAAATAGTTCTTGACACTTGCGCTGTATATTTTATATGTCTATTATTCATGTGAGAAATGGACTATATAAAATATAAATATTTTTTTCATCTTTCCTTATATGTATAATTTTGAAAATATATTTAACATTGTTTAACGATTTTTGGTTTCGTGTTTAAATCTTTTATGGAATAAAAAAAGGAAATATACGCGGATCAATCGAGTATATTTTTAAATACATGATCATAAAATCCAATGAAACGTTCAGTAACTAAACTTGTAAAGCTATTGTTCACATGTAATAAGTATAACTTTATGTAAAGTTAGATTTTTCCTTATATCGATTAACACGTGTAGGACAACGTTCTTTACAGATTAGTGAGATTTGCCAACTTCGGGGAATGCGGTAGAGATGGTTGTAGAATTTTGGATTTCGAATAGATCTGACGTGATATGGTAACTCTTGCTAAATCTGAAGGCTTTACTTGGGGTTAGGATTTTAATAAATTCTATTTGTAGTAGATATTCAGGCTAAATTTGGATCTTACAATATTTTCTGATCTTTTGTAATAAATATTTTTTTTTAATTACTTATAGCTACTATATTTACATATTTATTTTCATGTCAGGAATTGGTGATAAACTGAGTAACCACTATATAGAAATACCTCTTTGCATGCTAACGAGGTGAAATAAATATTCCATCTAATTGCTTACCTAAGAGAAATAAGCCCTTGTTTATTACGAAAAATATAAATAAATTTAGGCGTTTGTGTGCAATTTTATTTCACTTTTTCAGTTTAAAATATAGTTATAATTTTGATAAATAGCTTTTAAATGGGGGTACACCAACCTCTTTAAGAACAAATATACGTTTGCTAACTGGTGTTGCACGACTCTATTTCAATCACCAACCTTCGAAGATTGTCTGCAGGGTTGTCGCTAAACTCCGTACGGCTTGATACGGAAGATCTTCCACCGATATTAAAAGTACTTGTAAACGAATATTTATAAATGTTTGAACTAACTTATTTCAAATTATAATTTAACATATTTCATCTCAATATAGTTTTAGGCACGCACATAATCAATTTTACAAATTAAATAAATTATTAAAAATAAAAAAAAAAGGCATATTCTGACTAGGGGAACATGTGCTTTTTAGATGGCAGAGTACCATCTAAAAGAAATTATATGAACTGTTTTTGTACTTTAAACATATCCAATCACATATATTTAAAAGTCCTTTTTATAAACGAAATATTAAGCACATGTAACTTAGCTTCACTTTGAAACGATAAGTATTTAGCGATAAATTCTTTATGAACCGGTATTTTTATATATTTTTTTCAATTTTACAAATATTCCTGTAGAAAGGCGTTTCCGTAAAAATAGCTTATAGATAATAAAAATAATGTATACCTTTTTTATCGCATTATTATTTTAAATTAAAATTTATAACAATTTTACACCTATATTTTATTTTATATTCAATAAGAGAGGAAATACAGAAAAAATGTGAGTACCTTGTGTAGGCGATGTTCAGAGAGCAATAAGGAGAGGATAGGCTTATTTAGAAGGTCCCGCTGTCAACGTCTTAGACACACAGCCTGCGGAGGCCATCTATTACCGCCAGGGCAAACAGCCTACATTGCCTCGCCCGTCCGTCCGCCCGCCCGGTTTATGGTCGCTTTTTATCACAACATATCTTTATTTACAAGTACATGTATATAGCGTTAAACAATAGAACGTTTGATTAATATGAGGAATATTTATCTTGATAAAGTTGAACGTGCCGCGAATTATCGCAAATATAAAAGTTTCGACTGGATCCTAAATGTGCCTAATATAATTAACCGTATATGTGAGTATTGTGTTTATAATATCACGCTATATGACACTTGTCTCTTTTTACATATGTATATTTAACTTTACGTTTGCAAACAATAGAACATTTAATTTCTTTCGGGAATGTTTATCTTAATAAAGATGAACGTGTCGTCACGAATTATGTCAATATAAAAGTTTCGACAGGAACCTAAATGCACCTAATGAAATATAATTAACCGTATATGTGTGTATTGTGTTTATAATATCACGCTATATGATACTTGTCTCTTTTTACATATGTATATTTAACTTCACGTTTGCAAACAATAGAACATTTACTTCTTTCAGGAATGTTTATCTTGATAAAGATGAACCACCGCGAATTATGACAATATAAATATTTTGACAAGATCCTAAATGCGCTTAATAAAATTAACCATAAATGTGAGTATTGTGTTTATAATATCACGTTATAGGATACTGTAACTTTCTACACATGTATATATAACTTTACATTGTAAACAATAGAACAATCACTTTATTTTAGGAATGTTGATCTTGATAAAGATGAACGTGCCGCGAATTATGGCAATATAAAAACTACGACTGGATCCTATATGGGTTTAATAGAAGAATATTGCCCGGGTATGTACGTATTGTGTTTATAAGATCACGCTATAGAATACTGTAACTTTTTACACATGTATATATAACTTTACATTGTAAACAATAGAACAATCACTTTATTTTAGGAATGTTGATCTTGATAAAGATTAACGTGCCGCGAATTATGGCAATATAAAAGCTACGACTGGATCCTAAATGGGCTTAATACAAGTATATTGCCCGGGTATGTACGTATTGTGTTTATAAGATCACGCTATAGAATACTGTAACTTTTTACACATGTATATATAACTTTACATTGCAAACAATAGAACATTTACTTTCTTCAGGAATGTTGATCTTGATAAAGATGAAAGTGTCGCGAATTATGCGATTAAAAAGTTTCGACTGGATCCTAAATGCGCTTAGTGCAAGAATATTACCCGGATATGTGAGCATTGGGTTTATAATATCACGTTATAGGATACTCGTTATTTGAACACATGTGTATATACATTTATTTTATAAACAATACAACATTTATACTTTCTTTTAGGAATGTCATTTTGATAAATATAAAATTTCCCTTCGTCAAAATATCGCAAAAAGCGCTTTGCCTAATGGGCGCCTAAAAGAGCAAAAATAGAATTACATATGTATCATTACAATGCCTTTTTACACGTATCTGAAGTTATCTTCAATATATACTTTGCTCCATCCCCTTAATGCTCTCTGCTAATATATAAATTTATTCAAAATCAAAAGGAGGTTTGCGGGTTTTGTCAATAAAAAAGAGAGAGTTGAAGGTAACTCCGCAATTGCCATTTATTAAATCGTTATATAAAATATTTCGGGCAAGTCCTTTATCAGCCTGATTGATAAATTGTTGTGAAATTTATATAATAAATACAATTTCTATATCAATGGTTATATATAAATAATATTATGTTAATTCTAATATATATATTTATATAACGCTCTTGGTGTTTTTTCAAGCAGAAATTAAATAATGTTATATATTACGTTATTTATATATATGGGCTTATTGTATGTGGGACACATATTCAATATTTACATCCTCCTCAATTTAATGGTAGAATGATGGTAAATAGAGGTATGTATCTAATTATACACTTAGTTGCTTCTATTATCGCTAGCTAACAAAACACACCGCGAAAAAACATGTTATTTATGCAATTTTGTTATATATTTTTTTCACTAAAAGTAAATTTAACGTTCTCTTCTTTTAAATCGTCAAAGGAGTATATATTTCTTCTTTTCCTCTCTCACAACATATAAAGATTTTACCATCTCATTCTTATCTTCTAATAAGCAAAATAAGGCCGTCGGGAAATCTGAATTTCTAAATATTAAATTATCAATCTTTTATTAGTCTTGGTTGTCACATATAAGTTTATTGTCCCGTACAAGCATTAACAATCATTTTATATGCTCTTTATGATTTTGTGCTCCCATTAAGAGAGAGAAAACTATTCCGTTTAAAAAGAGGAGAGAATAACTATATTCACCTATTTTACGTGAAATCCTGAATATTACAAGTACTCACACATAAGGTTAGGTTTCAGTTTGCTTCGAGTGTTCTATAAACGATTTCATTTACTAAAATGTGAATTTACGATTTGAAATACATAAATGTTTGATGCTATTCAAAATACGAAAAGTGAACTTATAACGCTCCTTTATATCGTTTCTTCAATCGAAATTAAGAGAGAAACGAGAATCGTGTGTTATAAGATCTGTTTTTTTGGAAAATTTCAATTGTTTGAGGGAAGGCGATATTTGTTATTGAATAAAGTGTTTCATAAAATTGTTCTCGAGCCATCCATTCGTTTCACAAGCGTTATTTATTTGCGGCGTAGTCTTCGATTAATATTTATAGTGTTCCCGGTGTCAGACGCTAATGGAGCGCGAGATATCGCTAAGTAATGGCGTCGCCTCCTGCGATATGAATTCTTTAGAGAAATTGATTATCATTTTAACTTTTTAATATGGCGACTTTAATATCAAACACTAAATATTTAAAATGTCCTCAGCGCTTTTAGATACATCCTAATTTCTTCAGGGAATATTAGTCTGCGAGAAAGAATAATAGGATTAAATCCTTTTCTAATGGCCTGTGCTCATCCGTCAGCCAGGATTCTCTTAATTGATCTTTGGGATGTTTCGCCCCATCTCTACCGGACTCTCTTGTCTCCAGCCCATTTCTAATTCTTATGTCTTCAGTTCATTTCTTACATTCATGTCTCAGGCCCATTTCTATTTCTTATGTCTTCAGTTCATTTCTTACTTTCATGTATTCAGCCATTTCTAACACCCTTATAGTTTTTGCCCATTTTACCGCTCATTTCGAAACCCCATTTCTACCTCCCTTATCCAACTTCCAATATACCTCATATTTTCACAATTCACTCATACTGCGTATTCCTATGTCCCGTTTCTACGCCTAAATAATTTACCTTTTGCTCACATCCACATTCCAAACTAGCGGTAATATATACGTTCTTTCCTTTACAACTCATTTTTACTTTCTAACATTCCGTCCATTTTTGCGCTCAGTTTCCACAGCATATTTATACAGAAAGGTGACAATGTTCACAATACTCAAAGGCATATTATAATCTATATGATTTAACTAAACGTTAACGCAGACACCTTAAAATCCCCCCTTTTTCGTTTTATTTGGAATATATTTCCAATAACTTGGAAAAATTGTTATTATTATTTTTATTTTATTAATCATTCAAGCGCGATATTGAAATATGTGCGTCTGTTACAGAAGGAAACAAACAAAACAACAAACAAATTAGACCTTGATATTAAATATTTACAAATTTACATGTAAAATTCGATAGAGTTTATAAAATGTATATAGACAAAGTGGCAGATGTAAGAGAGTTAAATGATTTTGATCAGGGAACAAACGAATTGATCAGTTTCTCCGCAGGACAAATTTGGTGTTTCTGATAGACCTCTTTTATGTAAGTATTTCTGGAATTTTCCGTGTGATGTAACAAATTGAGTGACTATAAAATTTGGATGAAACTGTGTAGGAATTCCGTTTGAAAAAATAGTGCGAATTGTATAATTTGCATTATGAATGGATTGATACAAATGATTCATAATAATAGCTTCTTTTCGTCAATTATTGTTGTAAACATTTCCCTTGGTAAATTTTGTTTTTTCAATTCGCATTTTACTGATTTATAGTTGAGATAGCATTTTATGAAAGGTGTATGCGAAAGGAGGTGTGAACATTCGTATGATATGGTTCGACATCCATGTACCACTGAGATAAGAATATTATGTTGTAGTGAATGAAGTTTGGTTAAGTTATTAATGATAAGAGTAATACACAATTTCTTTTTATATTACACAATAGATTAGAGAGAGACGTCACAGCCTGTACTTCTAAAAGATTTGAACTAGGTAGCAACTTTTAAACACGAAATAAGAGCAAGAGAGGGCTAAACCTGAGGTTAAACTTGTGCACGAATACAATGAATTAAAAAAAAAATATATATATATATATATATATATATATATATATATATTTAAAGTGAACAATGCGGGATTATATACCGAATCATGGATTTTGAATATTACATATAACCACATATATACAATCAATTCTCTTTTTAATAAATATTTTGATATATATATACATATATAACTATAAAGTTTGATTATACAAAAATGTAATGCCTTGATGAAAGTTTGGCGTTCAGCCAACAGAAATATTGGCAAATAAATCTTTTATTCTATCCAATATATGCCTTTTTATTATCTATGATTTAAATATGGATTGCTCTATTTTCAAAACAAAAATATATAACTATATTAATATATAATATTATAATATAACTATATCAAAAAAATATATGGCAAATGAGATACATATGAACCCCATTAAGTATATGAATATATGAGAAAAACCAAACACATTTATAAAAATTACAAAGAGATAAACTAATTAGAAAGTGAAATATTAAAAGTTCTCGTTATTGAATCAAATCTCCAAAAGGAAATAACGTTGAAAATATTAAGATAATTATTATTTTAATAAACTTGACGAAGCCGAACGTTCGCAATTTCCTAAATATTCCTCCCAAATATTTGAGCAACTAATCAAGACATTTAATTGATATATCTTCTGCTTTCTATAGATCGACCTTATTAAATATTAAGGAATTAATTAATGGCTTCCACATAATTTTATGATGCGCTAATCGGGAGTAATTAACAGTTCTTATACACGCTGATACACACGTCGGTGTTTTATAGAATGTATAAGCACAATAAGTATTAAATTTTAATTATGTGTAATATATATTGTTTCTAAGTGTATAAAAAAGCATGAATCTGTCTATTGAAAAAGAAGTGCGTCAGAGAGAATATATTTAATAATTTTGAATACAGATGGTGCGCTTAATTATATAATTTATGATTTTCACTTTCAATTTTATAATCGGTATGTGTAGCGCCTCCTCGTTGTACTATTCTTTCTTAAGATAAACATCCGATATTATATTTCACAACTGTCTAGAAATAAGTGTGTGGCCTAGATATAGTTGCATTAATATGATAGAAGTACGTTTAATTCAGAATGACCTCTCCAATCAACGGAACATATTGTTTATATCGTTGATGTGAGCTTCTAAATATTTCTTGTTTACAACCGTTACGTTCTATTTAGTTTTTAATGAAAAATGTTGAAATATGATAATATAACACAGATATATATTAAAAATAAAAAAGGCATCTCCTGACCACGAGCACATGTGCTTTTTAAATGGCAGAGCGCCATCTAGTGGAGCAAAAATAAACTAAACGTTTATTTAGCTTGCTCCGTGATATTTGGCCTACCCAATTTCTTCAATTTCCAATTTCGGTATTAATTTATATATCATCGGCGTATTTTTATAATTCAACAAAGTTGTTAACGATAATATAATGATTAATTATTTAATCAATCTTTTTAAAAAAAAGATAGAAATTCCATGTAAGGGAAGATGGCTTATATATAAATATTAAGTAAAGCAATCGATAAATAAATCTTTAATTAAAAAGGCATATATTTGATCATAATATCATTTATTTTACCATTATTTCAGTTGGCTGAACGACAAACTTTTTCAAGGTATTATAACATATTGACACACATTAATATGTTTACTCGTAAATACCTTGAAAAAGTTGGCGTTCAGCCAATTGAAATATTAGTAAAATAATTTATATTTTGATCCAATATATGCCTTTTTAATTAAAGATATATATATCGACTAAAGATAAATTAACGACCGCTATTACTTCAAGTATACAGAGTTTCCTTTTATTCCAATACACAAATGCATCAAGTTCGAGAGTTTGTACGAATAGGTTGTAAAAGAATAAAGCTTTTATCCATAGAGTACTAGCGATAGTCATTCTTTGTCGGTATTAATTTATATATCATCGGCGTGTTTTTATATTTCAACAAAGTTGTTAACGATAATATAATGATTAATTATTTAATCAATCTTTTAAAAAAAAAGAGATAGAAATTCCAAGCAAGGGAAGATGGCTTATCAAATATTCGTGTAAAACAAAACATTTAACGCGGTGAGCTCTTTTTTTCACTAACCTATATATATATATATATATATATAGTATCGCGCGCGCGTTATGAGAATTTCAAGATTTATAAAATTTGGTATTTAGTTTAAACATGTGAGGTTTTATTTGTAATATATATTTAGTTAGAGTAAAAAAACAAACCTCACATATAATATAAACCACATGAATATGCGAAAATATTATATATCTACTTATATATTTACCTTATTCTGTCTGTTTGTCTGTATGCCTGAAGCTCACGGATAGAATGCGCGCCCATTGGCTGCCAGCGAACACGTGGCCTCCCTGCCCCCCTCTAGACAACCCTGTTATCAGCTGTGCGATACATACACCTGTCTATAGCGGCCACTCTAGACAACCCTGTTATCAGCAGTGTGCTACATCCACCTGTCTATACAGACCACTCTGTCACAGCGGTCACTCTAGGCAACCCTGTTATCAGCTGTGTGATACATCCACCTGTCTATACAGACCACCCTGTATATGGCGGCCATTCTAGACAACCCTATTATCTGCTGAAAACCTGTCTATAGCGGCCACTCTAGACAACCCTGTTATCATCAGTGTGTTATATTCACCTGTCCATACAGACCACCCTGTCTATAGCGGTCACTCTAGGCAACCCTGTTAACAGCAGTGTGATACATACACCTGTCTATACAGACCACCCTGACTATAGCGACCACTCTAGACAACCCTGTTATCAGCTGCCTGTCTATACAGACCACCCTGTCTATAGCGGTCACCTTAGGCAACCCTGTTATCATCAGTGTGTTACATTCACCTGTCTATACAGACCACCCTGTCTATAGCGGTCACCTTAGGCAACCCTGTTATCAGCAGTGTGATACATCCACCTGTCTATACAGACCACCCTGTCTATAGCGGCCACTCTAGACAACCCTGTTATCAGCTGTGTGATACATCCACCTGTCTATACAGACCACCCTGTATATGGCGGCCATTCTAGACCACCCTGTAATCTGCTGAAAACCTGTCTATAGCGGCCACTCTAGACAACCCTGTTATCATCAGTGTGTTATATTCACCTGTCCATACAGACCACCCTGTCTATAGCGGTCACCTTAGGCAACCCTGTTATCAGCAGTGTGATACATCCACCTGTCTATACAGACCACCCTGTCTATAGCGACCACTCTAGACAACCCTGTTATTAGCTGTGTGATACATCCACCTGTCTATACAGACCACCCTGTCAATAGCGACCACCCAAGACAACGTTTTTAAAATATATTCGCACTCGGGTAAACCCCGGGCGTTGAAAAGTCAGGTGAAGACGCTATGCCATCTAAAAGGCTCATGTGAGCGGACATGAGATACCTTCTTTGTTTTTAATATAAATATATATATATATATATATTAATTAAATATTTATTTATAGATTGCTCTATTTTCATTAAAATATATATACATATTAAAAAACTAAAGAAAAAAATAAAAGATAAAAAGATCAGGTGTTGAAATCAATATCAAAAATGGCATATCAATGGCATAAATAGCATATGTGCTCCTGGTGAGGATATGCCATTTTTAATATATATATATGTGTAGGTGGAATATTTGCCGGGAGGAAATTAATCCATGGAAGATGGACGCTTCTAGGTGGTCGCTTATCAGTTTGCCAAAGTTGGTGTTGTGGCTTTGTCACCGACCCGAGGCCGCTAGTTGCGGCGACGGTCAATAGATGGCGTTAGATTCTGACGTTTATTCTGACGGGAGAAGCGCCCATTGCTTCTACTCGTATATATATATATGTGTGTGTGTAAAAAATATACAAATATTTAGGTGTTGATATTAAAATGAAAAAAAAAAAAACCTTAAAATTACCAATTCTTGATTTATCAAGAAGTCCCTGGGACTAAAATATTTTTGGTCGTAGAGGTACTGCCTGCACCACGCTGACGAGGGCCAACAGCTTGAAACGCGTTCGTGGTTTACTTTTCTTGATTTTTCCAGAGAATGAGTTGACCAAATATCAGGGAACGGACTAAATCAACGTTCATTTGATTTTTGTTCAACTAGATGGCGCTCTTACATCTAAAAAGCTTTAGTAAGCGAGATATTTCTCTTTTATTTTAATATATATATATAAATTAAAAGGCATATTTTGGATCTAAAATAAAACTAAACATTTTATTTATTACAAAATGTCAATATTTCAATAGGCTGTACGCCTAACTTCGTCAGGGCTTTTCTTGTTTTTGAACTGCTTTGGTTGATCACGTGATGCCTTCACGCGACGATATATAAAATATTCACAACTATGGGGTTAAATTTTAAAATATATACACACAAATATATATAAGTATAAACTATATATATGTACATTCAAAAAATTAAATAATATGATTCCTAATAAGTATAATAAAAGAATTTGAAATAGATTTGAACTGTAAATATAACGGAGGGATGTCAAATTTTCTATTAATACTATTATCTTTCATTGAGGTCCAAATTTCTAAAAAAGGTCTTGAGTGTTTATCTTGAATATTGTCGTATATAATTTGTTTTTTTCAAAATTTGGTATATGGTCCTGTTTGATTGCGTGATGTACTAAAAGTGATAATGGGCTATGGTTCATATATAATTGGAGATGTGTAGAGACTAAAATAATATCTGTAATAATTAATATTAATTAGCGTTTAAAATTTTAACAAAGATGAATAGTTACATATTCAAATATGATTTTTATTCAGAGTTTTTATAAAAATGGCACCCGAATGGTAAAAACCTGATTGATCTAACTTAATTTGGAATGGTTAATAAATCGAAAATAAATACAATGTGAAACAGTTACAAAGGAAGCTTCTGCTTGGCTAAATTTATCAAATGAATAATTCATGGGGAATAAATTTAAACAATTGGATGTGTGTGTTGACGTAAGGGCGTCGTTTATTAAGGTGACAAGAAGTTGACACGGGCTAATTCTGTACATTAAAAGTGTCGGACACATGTATTTACTTGGTCAATAGGAGTTAAATTTACAATGAAACATTCGCTTACAATAATTGAATCTGTAATAATTAATGGCATAAATTGTATCATTATTGCTCTCTTTCTTAGAGAGATTAAATTATTATTTTATAATTTAAAAAATGATTATCATGTAATAAATTCATAGTTAGCAGCTTATAGTAGTGTTTTTTTTCCATCTTGTTGCTTTTATTCGGGATGTGAAAATTTGCATATTAATATATATATATATTTAAAAATGCCTATTTTGGATCATAAAGTTTTTATTTCCGATATTTCGTGTGGTAACTCGCCAAACTTTCTCAGGGAACAAGATCGCTTTCAGAAGCTCGCGTATCAATTCGCGAGTATATTGAGGAAATAAAAACTTTATGATCCAAAATAGGCATTTTTAGATATTGTGATATATGTATTGCTTAATTTTAAAACATATATATATATATTAAAAATAAAAAAGGCATCTCCTGACCACGAGCACACGTGCTTTTTAGATGGCAGAGAATCAGGAGATGCCTTCTTTATTTTTAATACAACACCTGACCCACTTATCTTTTATTTTTTCTCTATTGTTTTTTCATATATATATATACACTAGGTGAAATTTATAAAAATAGTCACACAAAAGAAATATAGGATAATGTGGTAAATTAAAATTGTATTTTTAATTCTTTCTAACCCTACACAATTAGTTTAATATCAATTGTAATTAACACAATCCCTTAAGAGCCTAGATGCAATTGAAATTACCCCAAATGTTTCCCTTTCATATTTATTTAACGAAGGTGAAACAATTGTGATATAACACATTCTCCTTTAATTATTATCCAAAATCTCAATCTCTATCAAAGCGATTCACTTTACTGTTTTACATTGTATTTTATTTACAATATATTAATATTATATTTGCTTAATACTCGTTATCTTTAACAGCAGTCGACAGAATATTCCGTTTAAACAACTAAAATATTTTACCTATAATCTAATTGTCGTGCGTATATTTTTAAAATCTCGATATATATATATATATATATATTTGAAAAGATGCATATATTGGATTTATAGGTATTTTATTGTTCCAATATTTCGAGAGGCAACTCGCCTCTCTTTATCGAGGATGTTTGTGTTTTTTACTAAAACATGTGAGCACGTGTACACCACTTTCGTTCTACAAGGCCAGTGAAAGAATTGCATCTTTGATTTGAATATTACATTCAGTGTATATGCAGATAATGATTATATATAATATTATAGATTATTATTTTATCTACATATTGTGCGTGAGAGAATTTTATTTAAAAATGCATATATTAGATAGAAATATAATTTATTTTATCAATATTTAGGTTGGCTGAACGCCAACCTTTTTCGAAGTATTATAACATATTATTGTGTAATTTTACACAAATAAATTTACTGGCAATGCGTTTCTTTTTAAATATTATCTCTACAGACCTTACTGCAATGATATAATTTATTGAATGAGAGGGCTTGGCTCATCAGTAGTGAACCCTCTCAGCGGTTTCGCCAAATTAATCTCTAGACCGCTCTACTATTGTATTGGACTGGTTTTGTTATATACCCTGCATTTTCTATGGAAGGCAGCTTAGGGGTGTTTAGTGAACTATGGACATAAGCTTATAGGTCTGTAGAGGTACATACATATAATTTCAAGGTATTGCATCGAGAAAAGCTCTTCTACTAAAATATTAGTAAATTAATTTTAAATAGCGGCTTTCTTAATCACGATACAATGTCATTTGTCTCTGCTCATTCTTACATAACAATATTTTTAGTATAGAAATGACTTGATTCTAATCTATTAAACCACAAAATACAGATATCCGTGGTCGGTCAGATGAAGTGGACATTGAAGTGAAGAAAGTTTCATATATTGGGATGCCAATTAATCACCATCGCTTGTTCTATCTGTCTTCCTGGGATGTGGTTCCTCGCTTCACGTGTGTCCTACGACTGCACCAACACTTCCCACGATACACCACTAGGTAATACCTATCTCTACGTATGGGACATGATGGGTAAAATATTTGGCAATCTCCAAAGCCAAGTAAACTCCAACAGGTTCGGTAAAATACTGAAATGGCTTGGTCTAGCATCCCATTAGAAGAAAGACAGTATGCATCACTGTGTAGCTGCTTGCCAAAGGAGGACATACAAAATATCGATAAAAACTGTGTATCACGATAAATTTACATCCCCTTTAAAAACTTCATAATCAATTATTCCTCATATTATACTTTTACAGAGAGAGAAGAAGAAAAGATAGACCAATTTTCAGAATTTCACATATTAATATCTTGGTGGTGAATTTTCTTTATGGACAGTGTGTATATTTTTTAAAAATTAAACTCACTCTAATTCATACGAAAAACAATGTATAGTGATTTATATATCCCTGTTATATATATATGATAATATATAAGCGATTTCGGCTCAGAAAGAAAACTAATTTAAGCTATTTTAAAAATATTTCAATATTTAATGAGAATTTGCCTTTTAAGCTATTCTTTTAAAATGCATTTCAAATCTTCAAAAGCCATTTACTTCAAAATATATATTTTGAAAATAGAGCAATCTATAATACATTTTTAATTAAAAAGGCATATATTGGATCAAAATATCATTTAGTTTACCAATATTTCAGTTGGCTGAACGCCAACCTTTATCAAGGTATTTTAACAATCACACATTACTATGTTATAATACCTTGACAAAAGCTGGCGTTCAGCCAACTGAAATATTGGTAAAATACTTAAATCCATACTTGAATCATTAGATAGTAAAAAACAATGGTTGCCTGTAAAGTCGGTTTTACGGGCGAAGATTTTACGTGACAACGGTAGAATATTTATTGATATGAATATAATTAAATTGCACAATAGGAACAAGGAATTGAGTGAAAATAAGAATTGCACAAATTTTAACTATAGAAATATATTTTGTTTACTAAAACATTGTACATGTAAACTTAAACTTAACTAATTCCTATTTGAGTGATTTTGTTGAGGATAGGACGATGATAGGAGAAATATGAAATGAAAGGAAGTGTTTCTGCTGTAGTGTGTCTTGCGAAAGTCAAGTCGATAGTTGTTCCTTTTAACGTAGTTGACTTAGAAACGTTTGATACGCAATCAAGATTATACGTATTTTTCATGAATTTAAGAAACGAGTTGTCAGGCTTTACGTTTTTGTTAAAATCACCACACAGAAGAATCGGTATACTAGAATCAACTTGCACGAACGGTGGCACGTACTGGCTGTTGTGAATGTACGGACCGAGTCCTTGCCATAGTAACATTCCAATATCCTGCATACTAGCTCCTGGATGAATATATACAGCACCGAGTATAAACTTGAAGCTAGTATTAGCGGCGAAGCAAGTAACTTCAGTCATGCACATGTCACCCTTGGTTTTAATGACACGAGTTACGTCTGTAATCGCAACTTGGAACACTTCCGCCGTAGATGTCGATGATAATTTACGATAGATCGCCACTCCACCAGCCGCGTTGGTATTTGAAAATCAAAACACTTATTCAGATCGAAGGTTCAAATTTTTGCTAAATAAATTTGAAATTAAATAAAATTTGTAATTGTAAATGATGAAGTTGAAAATTAAAACATTTACTTAAATTAGATGTTAAAATTCTTGCTCAACACAGTTTAAATAAAGTTTTCTTATATCTGCCACTTTTTCTTAATATTTGTAATTTTAAAGAATCAATTCGAAAATCAAAACATTTATTCAGATCGAAGGTTCAAATTTTTGCTAAATAAATTTGAAACTATTTAAAATTTGTAAAATAATAATTAATTAATTAATTAATTTTAAACTAATAATTTACTTAACACTATCAACATTTATCAATAGTATGACATAACCTATAAACTCAGTTTCTCAACTTTTGTGTCAATCTAACAATTAATCAATCAATCATAGTTTACGATAATGAAATATCAGTGTACAATTATTTACCTTTATTGTTGTAGTTGTTGTAAATGACGAATCTAAGCACTCCACATTTTCACTACAGACACAGCTGACGATACTTTAACCACACGTGTGAACTTGTATTATGACGCTTTCTTGTTTTTCCAACGCCAAGAACGTTCGAGAAAGACAAAGACAGAGACAAGCATGCGCCGATTCAATGCGCCTAATTCTCTAGCGCTGCGCGCGCAGCTGCGCGCGCAGCACTCTCGTTCGATGACTCATCGTAACGTTACCGGGCGTTACACTTTTTTCATAAGTGACTCCCAGCCGCAACCTAATTTAAGACGTTGTCACGTCAAAAGGCATATATTGGATTGAATAAAATATTTATTTGCCAATATTTCGGTTATGCCCCTATAAAGGTTGGCGTTCAGCCAACCGAAAAATTGGCAAATAAATATTCTTTCAATCCAATATAGGCCCTTTTACTATCTAATATATATATTAAAAATAAAAAAGTATCTCCTGACCACGAGCACATGTGCTTTTTAGATGGCAGAGCGCCATGTGCTCGTGGTCAGGAGATGCCTTTTTATTTTTAATATCAACACCTGACCCACTTATCTTTTATATTTTTCTATTGTTTTTTCATATATATATAAATATATATAGGGTAAATATAATGAGTACTTTCTCATTTTGCGCTCCTAGAATTTCATAAAGAGCAACTATGGAGGCTGGCCAGAGTAACCACTTTGTGGCGCTGTGACATATACCCTACATACCGCGGCGCAAATATTCCTCTTTATTAGAATTAGAAATCCTTTGGAACCATCCTAGAAAATTTTTGTTCTTAAAACGGAAAACAATTCCAATTACGATAGAGATTTTGTTGAAAATTATATTTTTCCGGAAAATATTTCCTCTCTTTACCGAATTAAAAAATATATAGAGCAGAAAAACTATTTTCCTAAAATTCCTTTAAACAATAAAATAAAATTTTAAAAATATATATGTAATGTGAGTTCGGGAAAATTCTGGGGCAAGTTATTACATTGAATCCTAAAAGTTTCGTTTTACCTATACACAAAAACTTTAAGTCACGTCAAAAAATATCCTGCATAGCAAAGAGCTATTGCAGTTTCAAATAATTATTTAATAAAAGTTGCCATAAAGCTAATTTTTATTTAACCCAAGCAAACATGGTTCAGGTCTTGATAATCATGGTAGGTATTGATCCTTCTTGATACAGCTTGCAGTATTGGTGCATTACATGCGTAGATATGTAAAAAACTACCTAAAATTTGTGTTCGCCGTAAAAAGAAATAAAAAAGGGTAATTTATAAATTTCATATAATGATTTTGTGCCTTTTTATTTCTTGACTTTAAAAAAATCTTTCGGCATTCCATATAAGAATAATGTGGTTGTGAAATTTCCTCTAGATCTAACATCTTCAATATAAAAAGTATTATAATTTGTATTTCTGTATACTCTTTGAGCACTACGAGTTTGAATATGTTGATGCTTTTTGTTATATATAGATATATAATGTGTACATACACTAGATTATTATTCATATCACCCAAACATCATTATTTACTCATTTGGTTGTTTACCAATCATTCAATATTATAATAACAATACACTATGTTGGAATAATATGTATAAAAGTATCTACTATGTTTGTGTAAATTATATAAAACATAGAAAAATAATCAGGTGATTATATTATTTTAAATAAAGACATATTCTGACTGCTCACGTGAGTATTTTTAGATATCAGCGCGCCATATAGTGGAACAAAAATAAACAAAACGTTGATTTATTTTGTTCGTCAAATATCACAGAAAAAGTTAAATAAACGTTTAGTAGATGTTTGCTCCACTAGATGGCGCTCTGCCATAAAAAATGCCCATGTTAGGGGTTAGGGCATGTCTTTTTGTTTTTAATATATTTACATATCAAAAATAAAAAAAAAACCCTATTTTGAACTCACACGTAAGCATTTTAGATGGCAGAGCGCCATCTATTTAAATGCACATGTGAGCGGTCAGGATACGACTTTTTTTATATCAACACCCGAACTTTTCCTTTTTTTCATAGTTTTCCATATACAAAGTTTACGGAAGTGTATATATATACAATGACCTAACATAGGGTAACGGGAGGATGCTATTTACGTACTAAAAGTGGCAACTTTCCCTTTTAAAATACATAAAAATGATAAAATATTGCATTTTGGGTTATTACTGGTACAAAACGTAGAGTTGATGATAACGAAAATGCCACAATCCATTTTTGGAAAATTAAGACAAAAAGTAAATCTGTATACCTTAGCTTCGGAATTTGGCCTTCATTAGTACGCACAGAAGCGGTTTCAATTCATAACATACTATGAGGGGAGTTATGGAGTGGCCCAAAAGGTATTTAAGCTAGTGAAACGACATAACAGATTTTCAGGCTAGTTTGCAACAGAGAGTTGTGGAGGGATGGGTTTCATGTACCAAATTTGCAAATCTCTTTTTAAATGTATTAAAACAATGCATTTACTCTCTCAATCATTTCAGTCCAAAACGGAATGGTGATTAATTCTAAAGAATGAGTCACATAGAATCGGTTTCGGAAAATTCAGATAAAAACAACCTGTATACTATGGTTGCGGGTTTCGGCCCTCATCAGTACACGGGCGGTTGTGTTTTGTACTGGCGTGATAATCTAAATTCATTGTTATAATGTATTTTAAATGGAGAGGAGCCACAATTTTGGTACATGAATACCATCATCCCGTAAACTAATTTTGTATTCTAGACTTAAAATAGGGTTTGATACTTCACCACGCCTTTTGTGTCAATTCGACCGATTTGCCAGCTCTTTTCTCAGGATGTTATGGAATCGAAACCGCCCTTGTGTGCTAATGAGGGCAAACGCCAGGAACCATGGTATACAGGTTGGTAGCCCTCTGCCTGAATTTTCCAATACTGGTGTTGTGGCTCATTCTTTATCACTATCATTACGTTTCATACTTAGGTGATAAACTATATGCATTGCTTTAAACGCATTCATAGAGAGAACTGCCACTTTTGGTATATGATTACCATCTTCCAAAACAAAAAAAAAAAGAAAATCTTATCCAAAAATTAAATCTGTCGGGACCATGATTAATCATTTAAAGAAGCTTGAGAGAGAGAGAGAGATTTTTTTTTCCTCGTGGTGAGAATTGATAATTTTTAATAGGTTTCATACTGAAGACAATCTAGTATAAACTAAAGTAATCCATCATAAGACAATTTAATATTAAAATTGAATATTCGAAAATATATATAATAAAAATATAAGACAAAACCTTGCTTTTTAATATAAAACATAAGTATAAACTATAAGTAAATTTGTATATGTCTTCACTACCTCAATTCAATCACAATGAAATTACAATGAGAGAATAAAATAATGAAAATTGATAATGATTATAATATTGTATATTATAATATTGAACTGTGAAACTATGCAATTTGATCTTAGTTAACAAATTAAAGTTACGATTCAAGTTTCATAGGGTTGCGATATGTCGGCAATGAATGAAAAGGTCATTCTTACAAGTTTACAGTCATGCTCACTATTTATTCGGTGTTATACAATGCTATAAAGTTTACTTATATTTTGAATAATATTTGAAATAAATTCTTATGAGGAAAACGAATTTAAAAAATGATACCATGCATAGTGACTGAAAATAGCATCTGCTGTTTCTACAACCTCGCTCTCTACCAGTATTTATTTCAGTGTCCTTGTGGCATTTGATTAATAGTTAAACTGGAAACTATACTTGTATGTTAAAATGGAAACCATAAAGGCTAGACCAAATGTAAGTAGGTTGTAGCTAAGGTAGACATCTTCAGAAGAAGGCCTGGACAGTAGTTTCCGCAACTTAGTTCTTGACTACCATAACATTCCTTGATATAAAAGTGTTTTTTTTTTTGTGTTTCAATTAAACCTACGGGAAAATTACATTAACTACTTCTCGAACAATGACTAATATTTTTAAAGGTATATATATATGTATATTATTTTCGTTTTTTCTTATACAAATATATTTTTTAAATGTAATTTTTCTACATAAACCGAATAAAGGTCAGTTTGCTCTCTCTGCATATAAAAATAACCTTTTACACAATAGATCAAAAATAATTACGACGTTGAATATCTTAATAAATTATTCATCTTCATTTCTTCAATAAGATCGCTACAACGAGGTGTAAATAAAGAAAAAATGGCATCGTCTGATCGTGTGAAACTAAAAGTTTGCCTTTTTCTTAATTTATCCACTTGATCCCAATACAATTTCACCTTGGTACTATTTATTCACATCGAAGTGTAAATAGTTTAAGTACCATTTTAAAAATATAGTGATAATCATATATGTATTAGAATGAAGCAGTTTTTCAATCAAACACAACAGCACACACGCAACACGAAAATAATATTTTATATGAATTCTTATAGGTAAGTTGTTAGCTATAGTCGGGAAAATATGATTGGAATGAAGAAACTAGTGTCAAATGGTAGAGTATCCAGGAATGGCAGAATAACGGCTGATTGTGTGTTATTCCTTTCCCTGTTTCGCCGCCTTCATAAATATTCGCCAATGATATCGAGGGAGGGAGAGGCCATCCATAATTGGCTGTAGATTAGCTCGCGCAAACACAGGGGATAAATGTTGCCGCAGTTCTATGGCGTCATTCCGTGACTATTGCAACATTACTTTCTCCTGCGGCAATGGACGCAAATTCACACCCGGATTAAGGCCAACATTGAAATTAGCGTTAATTCCTTTTAATAAATTACACAATTTAAGTACTTTACCACTTATCCCCCGCAATTGGTATGAATATGAATAGCCCCACGGTGTGGCACGTGTACGTAGATATATGATTACATAATATTATATTCAATTTCATATATTTAATGTGAAATTGAGAGAGAAAATGGTGTGTGTGTTTGGTTTTTATACCAAAAGGGAACACCTATTCATTTAAAATGCATTAAATCAAAGTATTTCTAGATATTCGCTGTGCAAAAGGCGTGGTGACTCAGGTTAATATGCCACAACATCAGTTTCATAAAATTCTACAAGACCCCAACCTATATATATTAATATCAATTACCAAACATAATTATTGCCACTGCTAATATTTACCTCTATATATAAACACAGGAGATATTTCTATTGTAAAGTTTATCAAACCATATATCGTAATGCTATTAATGGCAAAATTGATTCGTGCCGCCATCCAGCACTTGATTCCTCAAGCATATAGAGCGATGGCTATTGGATTGGTCTATTAATTACTCTACTGGACTTCAAAAGGAATGAAGGATTCCAGGAATCTCATTAATATACGACTTCTTCCATCCAGCGGACTAGCTAGCTAGCTCCAAATTGCATAGAGGTTTAGGCGGCCACTCCAAGTCTCTCATTTTAATTAAATACCACCGATGCCATCGATTGGTGGACCAAATAGAACTCACGCCGAGTCAAATCCAGATGCCAATATATCATCCATTCCGCATGAATCCTATGGTGCCCTTCTATTCAAAGATTTCTTTGAGTCTCTCTTTATTTCTCATCATATACCCGACACCCGTTTATTGAGGCTGGATAGTGATAGACTTGAAGTCGAAACCCTATTGTTGTAATTAAGATAACATCTTTCTACAAGTCACTCATTTTCTTTCTTCTAGGAGCAAGTGTTACATTAAAATATAATTTGAAATGAATATTTCTGATTTTGATTCACTTTCAATTGCACAGAGATATCATGGATAGATCATCGTATACATTGTAAATAATGCTGATCACTTTCTACCCTGATACATTATACACCTAAAAATGTTACTTGAGAGGTTGAAAGATTGAGGATTGCGTTTGACCATTTAAAATTTCAGTAGTTACCCTTATGATGTTTGTTGCTGGAGTAAAGAATAAATATTCAAAAATGGAAATATGAAAAAAATATATATATATTTTTATATACGCGAACATATAAATGCAAGAAGAATATGAGCGCCTGTAACTAGGTTATCATTTTTCGAAGTATTACCATATAACGTTTTTCTCCATATATATAAGAAAGAGGTCATATAAAATTAATTTAAGTTTATGAATAGTTAACCTGATCCTATCTCTTTCCTGGAAATTAATATCATACGTTGCATGTTATAGTAGGGAATTTCAATGAAATACTTCCTGGATACTAGTTACACGGCTCTTCTAATATTTGGAGATGGAATTTGCATAGAATGTTGGCTTGGTGGGATTACAATAATGGTAATCAGTAGAGATGTCGCTGCTCATTCTACGTCTAGTTTTTACACAGAAGGAAAGCTAAACGATCCTATTCTAGCTCTTTAAAAGCTTTTTTCTTCGATGAGAAACATTGGTAAAGCTAGGAAGATAAATGAGTAATCCACTCGTTCTTTATAGAGTATATTAATATTTGAATGATATATTGCAATATATAATAGCATTAATAAATTTTATATTAGTTGGCAAGTGATTGAGCTGTAATTAACACTGGATTGAATTAATTAATATTTTGAATTTCAATTTTTCACAAACAAATTTTCCAAGTTTTCCTTCTATATCATTAAAGGGTTGGCGGCATTAGGCTGTCTCAAACTTTGCCAGAAGCCACTTAGTCATTTTAATTCGAACTTCTTAATTACAGGTTGGTGAAGCTACATTTCAGCTACTCTACACCGCCTGTCCTGGACTTAACTAGGTTTTCATTTCTTATCCATTACCATCACATATTCTATTTACATATTTATATTGGTGACAGATTTTCTCTGTGATACACCGCGTTTCGCCATATATTCTAGTTGGATGTTAATTTCATTCCTAACAAATTTAATCTTCACCTAGTCACCTATAGTTGACTTAATCCTCTTTTCTAAATATATTTTCATGGAAAAGTAGGAATTTTCTTTAATATATTCCACGTAGTATCCAAACACTATTTGAACCATATGTCTCTTTGGCCATTATTTTAAAGTTGGCTTTTGGAAAATAATAATTTTATTTTTCCCCTAATTACTATTTGAGTGAGTTAGAGTTTTTTTCTACAGTGCGTAAATAATGAGGATTGGTTCTATTCATGTTTATTTACACTCCTATTATAAATATTCTTTATATGTTCTTAGTTATTTGAATCTCCTATCTCTCTTTTAGCCATATATTTGCGTCATTTTGTTGCTCGTATTGAATACCTTAGTATTATGAACGATTTCTATAATATATACTATTTAATTAGTGTTATTTAAACTCAGTTAAATACACATTTTAAATATTTCTGAAATAACTTATTAACGTTTAATTCTAACCTCTGCTCCTCATTGTCGAAATCGAGATTTCGTTATTTATAAAATATCTAAGGATCTGGAAGATTGCTCTGTATACTATCTAATTCCCAGCCATATTGCTTATATTAACAGTATTTTATTTTAGGTATTTACTTCTGCATATTAAAAGTGTAATTTATTCAACACAAAATGGAAAACATCTAAATAAAGAAGGAGCGGCCTAGAAATGAGACGAGTGGAGAAACTATGATCTAAATAACTCGGAATTCGTTATAATCTATATATATAAAATTGAATGTCTGTGTGTGTGTGTGTGTGTGTCCTCTATGGATTCAAAAACCATACATCCAATCGCCGTGAAAATTTGGGATATTATTAGGCATATCCCCGGAAAGGTTTACGAAAAATAATATCTTGAATATCTTTAATATCCTTAGAGTTATTTGCAGATTTGTAGCTTTAACTCGCAAGCCATTGAGACGGAGATAGGCTTAGGTTTGCTGCTCCTGATGACCTTGGGTCTGCCCCACCCCGTGAGAGAATGGATTCGCCCGGCCGCCGGCCGACAGTCCAAGTACCCACCGACCAATCAGGGCAGAGTTGGTGACACAGCTATGCCAAGTAGACAAGAAAAAAAGCCTCGCGGGAGCTTGCCCAAGATGACCTCCGGGAACTTCGTCCATCTTCCATAAACGACCATGAATTTATTCAACCTTATCGAGTATTTTTCAAGGGACCGGGAAAAAATGTTCACTAGATAAAACGATTATTTTGTAATGTAGAAAATTAGGAAAGACAAAATTCAGAATGACACGGCACACGGGGACCGGGAAAAAATGATCACTTTATCAGTTTCAAATTATCAAAATATATCTATTTCTTTTTATAAGTTTATAGAGAATTGTTTTAACAAATGTTCGTTAGACAGACCTTTACTCGGGTACCGATTAATATTGATTTTATTCAACTTATCGAGTATTTTTCAAGGGACCGGGAAAAAATGTTCACTTTATCGAGAGATTCGTTAAACAAACCTTTACTCGGGTAAAACACGGGCGAAGCCGGGTACATCCGCTAGTATTTTATAAGCAACTCCTCTAAAGAGCGGTCATAAGTTACACCCCCGTATTTCAGAGATAAAAATGACCTAGATTTAAATATTTTAATTTTCACTGAAGAACCCCCTTTAGGAGTCTATTTATTCATAGGGTGGTTTTTAAAAATAGGTTACACATTGTGTTTATATTATATCGTTATTAAAAATACATTCGAACTCCCAAGTGACAGGGCGTCTGACAAAGATAGGTTTCTCCTGGAGGTATTTATCGTCGGATATTAGATTGTGTCTTTTCATTTTCTACAAAGTAGTTGCTTAATAATCTGGTCCTTATATGTTGTTGGATTATATCGGATCCTCTTTATTTCACAAAGTGGTCGCTCAAGGAGGTGATCTCTCATCGTATTTTGTATTATGCCGGTCTTTTTTATTGCACAGAATGTTCGCTGATGGGCTAGGTCTTTCATTGTCTGTTGGGTTATGCCGGTCTTTTTTATTCCACAGAATGTTCGCTCATTGTGTATCTCTCATTGGCTGTTCATTTATATCGAGTATATTTTATTTCACAGAATGGTGGTTAATGGGATAGGTCTCTCATTGGCTGTTGGGTTATGCCGGTCTTTTTTATTGCACAGAATGTTCGCTGATGGGCTAGGTCTCTTATTGTCTGTTGGGTTATGCCGGTCTTTTTTATTGCACAGAATGTTCGCTCATTGTGTATCTCTCATTGGCTGTTGTATTATGTTAATGTCTTTCATTCTCTTCCACAGAATGTTCGCTCATTGGGTATGCCTCTCTTCGGCTGTTCATTTATATCGAGTATATTTTATTTCACAGAATGGTGGCTATAGGGATAGGTCTCTCATTGGCTGTTGGGTTATGCCGGGTCTTTTTTTTTTCACAACGTAGTCTATTAGCATATGCATCACTCGTAACAATGTATTAATACATATTAAACTATTATTTTTTCTCAATATACTATTATTTTTAATATTTTACACAAATAAATTTACTGGCAATGCGTTTCTTTTAAATATCATCAAATATTATCTCTACAGACCTTACTGCAATGATATGAATTATTGAATGAGAGGGCTCTTGGCTCATCAGTAGTGAACCCTCTCAGCGGTTTCGCCAAATTAATCTCTAGACCGCTCTACTATTATATTGGACTGGTTTTGTTATATACCCTGCATTTTCTATGTAAGGCAGCTTAGGGGTGTTTAGTGAACTATGGACATAAGCTTATAGGTCTGTAGAGGTGCATACATATAATTTCAAGGTATTGCATCGAGCAAAGCTCTTCCGCAAAATATGGTTTCATAAGCAATATATATTAGTAAATTAAATTTTATTGCCATCTATCGTTAATATTTTACACAAATAAATTTACTGGCAATGCGTTTATTTTAAATATCATCAAATATTATCTCTACAGACCTTACTGCAATGATATGAATTATTGAATGAGAGGGCTTGGCTCATCAGTAGTGAACCCTCTCAGCGGTTTCGCCAAATTAATCTCGAGACCGCTCTACTATTATATTGGAATGGTTTTGTTATATACCCTGCATTTTCTATGGAAGGCAGCTTATGGGTGTTTAGTGTTAGTGTTTAACGATAGATGGCAATAAAATTTAATATACTATTATTTTATTAGCCTCTTTTTTATTGGTAGCTTTATTTTAAAGTGACTCGCATTGTTTTAAAATTCGAAGCTTAGCGCGCACGTTGTGGCCACCTCTATATGATGTAAGAAAGTAGAAAAAGTTGGGAGAAGTATTTAATTAAATCCTGTCAGACGACAATTATAAAACGTTATTGGACAAGAGGTTTATTGGAGTTGTGTGAAACAAGTGAAATATTGCCTCTGGCGCCACGTGGTCGTTATAAACAAGCCTTACTGGGAATTGAATTTTCGCCTTTTTACTATATCTATCTACTCTTTATAATGGAATTATTAATTTTGTATAAATTTAAACATGTTGGTTTTATCTAAGAGTATTTGGCCTTTTAAAACAATATAGAAAAAAGTTCTTTAAAAAAATCTATAGAACCTAAATGCTAATTTTTCAAATAGACGCTTTGATTACATTTTAAATTATCATGTAAACACGAGAGAATGAAAGCGCAATGTACATAGAATATTATTATTGAAAATAGATAAAATTCGTCAAGAAAGAAAATCAAATAATGATGCAACATCCAATGAGAGACCACCCCCATTAGCGACCATATTGAGAAATCCATAAAGAGATTTAAAGAAAACTACCCAGCTATATATACTTTTTATTTTGTGATCATATAAAAGCCCCAGAATATACCTAGAGTAGTCAGGTTTCTATAGAATCAGTATATTTTGGTTTTATTTAAGATATAAATTAGCATAATTGATATTTTTATATTCAACATATAAACGCTAATTATGATAATAGACAGAGGGTAGACTGTGTAATAAAACATAGTGCACCTAATTTAATTTTAAATTTGACTTTCACAATATTTTTCAAATTCTGAAGATAAGTATGAAAAATGAAGCTTTGAATTGACATTATGTCTCTCTCTATAAATTCTTATGATTTATAAGTAGTTAAATTGTTTTTATGATTTGTTTATATATATATATATAGATGGAAAATTTGCCGGGAGTAAATTGATCCATAGAAGCATAGGGCGCCTTTTCCGTCAAAATGAATGTCAAATCCTGACGCCATCTATTGACCGTCGCCGCAACTAGCGGCCTCGGGTCTGTGACAAAGCCACAACACCAGCTTTGGCAAACTGAGAAGCGTTCACCTAGAGACCATGGGTTCGAGCTAAAGGCCCTCGTCAGTCTAGGGCGGACTTTATTCCATGAGATCCACACGGGATCTAATGGTATCTTGACAATCTGCCAAAGAGGTGTTTAGCTGTTTAGCCCGAAACCATGGTCTCTAGGTGGACGCTTTTCAGTTTGCCAAAGCTGGTGTTTTGGCTTTGTCACCGACCCGAGGCCGCTAGTTGCGGCGACGGTCAATGGATGGCGTCTGGTTTTAGACGTCTATTTTGACGGGAGAAGCGACCCTTGTCTCTTTAGATCAAATTCCTCCCGGGAAAATTTCCAATTATATATATATATATATATATATATATATATATATATATATAGATGAAAATTTTGCCGGGAGGAAATTGATCTAAAGAGACAAGGGGTGGACGCCTTTCAGTTTGCCAAAGCTGGTGTTGTGGCTTTGTCACCGACCCGAGGCCACTAGTTGCGGCGACGGTCAATAGATGGCGCCTTGTTTTAGACGTCTAGTTTGACGGGAGAGGCGACCCTTGTCTCTTTATATATATATATATATAAATTGATAACTTGAACATAGGAAAATTACAAATAAAAAAAAAAACACAATGGGGATAATATCCACGAAACATCACATCCCGAACGCCATTGGGCTTCACCCGAATAAAAGATAAACGTATAATAAAATATACAGTTAAACCTGTCTACAGCGCCCTCTCAAAATAGCGTCTTCCTCTATATAGTGCCCGATTTTAAACATTAAAATGTAAACATTTTACATTAAAAGTTACTGTCTATAGCCCCCCCTCTCTATAGCACCCTTTTTTTCTGAGTCCCAAGAAGGAGCGCTATAGACAGGCTTAACTGTATTATGAATATAATACATTTCATTGAATTTAAATCTTAAATTCTACCTTATATATAATACCGCTCTAACATTATATATATTCTGTAATGTGTGGAGCTGACATCGTCGCAGTAGGCTCATCATCCTACTTGCTATGAAGGCCAGAGTGGGAAGGTACTAGCCTGAAGTCAAAAGAAGACCCTACACATAGGAACATGTTTACCTAGGTTTAGAGGGGGTAGCACCCCCGGAATGTGAGCTGGACTAGAGGAAATTCTGGTACGCTGGCCAATCGCGCAGCATGGCGATCTAAAGATACTGTTTTGTCTTCTTTCTGTGTGGGGCTCAGAATGAACCCAGCTTATATTCTGTTGGTGACATCAGAGAAAGGGCAAATTCTATTATCCAATCAAGGACTCGAATGTCGGATATGTTTAGCTACTCCTTCAGTTGCTTGGTCAATGTTACGATTTGTTATTCGACCTTACTGAGTTGCAGCTGCCTTCCTTTTCCGGGTGTTCATTTTTTTATTTCAATGCTATTTTAAAGTTACATCAGGCTTGGTATTTCTATGTAAACATTCCTATGTACAACACATAGAACACGCTATATATTGATTATATGTATATAATCTTGAGAGGCTAAGGGTTCACCAGTGATGAGCCATACCCTCCCTCATTTCAATTTTTATTCATTGCAGGATATAAAGAGACAGTAGAAATATATTTTAATTACTTATATTTAAAAAGAAAAGTAGCGGTAAAAAGTATGTTTATTATTTTCATACACATTTAATTGCAAATGAGATTTGAAATGCATATTGGTTCATTATATTTTAAAACTGGCCTTCTTATTTATTTTTCTTATATTTCTTAGTTATATTTTATTAGCTAAAATATAGTATATATGTATATAATATAGTGAAATAAAATTGTTTAAAATTATTCATAGATATAATACACCTATTAGATTCATTTTTCTTTCTATATAAATATGATTTCTCTACAAATTAATGACGTTAAAAGATTTGATAATGTAGTATTTATACGTAGTTTGTATCGTTTATGTGAAGCTCTTCTAGCTTGCATCGGAAAAAGAAACAAATATTTAAACGATGTAATATCTCTCAGTTTATTCAACTTCTCCCGTTTCTATAAGCGTGTTTCGCACACGTTGTTAAAATGGCCTATTTATCTCCTCACTTATGTCATGTTATACGAGTTTGATCCTCTCACACACATTCTTAGCTGCCTAATACATACTGATACCATTTGATGCGTTGTTTTACTTTCCTATTTTATCTCCACATATATGAAACCTAAAGTTGTAGGAGGATGGTTTTCCCTGTATCAGATGTGGCCCCTCTCCCTTGATGTTGTTTCTCAATTTTTATCACCACCTTTACGTTTTGTACTGAGGTTTCAAACAAAATATATTGTTTTAATACATTTTTAAAGAAAGAAGTACTCCTTTTTTATATCTATATACACATATTGATATTTCGAAACTATTATTGATGCGTATGATTCTTTTGAAAATTAAACAATTTCTACTGCCCTTACTGCAATGGAAAAATTAATGGGAGGGTCTGTTCTCATCAGTGGTGATTTTTTTCCCTTGCAGCAAAAGCAAAAGAAATTGTTCAATTTTCAAAAGAATCATACTTGTCTATAATAGTTAGAAAATTTCATAAAAATGCGCTAATGCATCATAATATACACATATTGAATATTTTATTTCAAAAAATAAATTATTGAAGATATACGATATTGATGATATATTGCGATATATTAAAACATAGTTTCTATTAAAGAGAATAATTATTTTTGTAATTATATATTGATTTGAAAGGATACTTATAAGTATATTAAAACAAATTTATTAATAAAAGTTTTAATTAGATTTAAATGGATATTATAAAGCACATATATATTTCACATATTGTGTGCTTGCTACTTTCAAAATTAATAAGGAAAAAGTTCAGGTCAATTATTTAAATGGATATATTTGGTTTGATAGCGTTTTAGTTTTAGTAATATATCAAGCTACATTGGTTGTATTATTACAATCATATAAGAGCCTTGACATGCGAGAAAGGTAAATGAAAATAATTTGCATACATTATTAAGTTAGAGCGAGAACTACTAATGGCATTTCAATTTTATCTTGATTTTTCTGGACCACGAACTATTTTTACTTTAGGCTTCAATTTCAGAAAATTTGAAAAGTTACTTTACTTAGAATACATTTAAAAAAAATGTTTTTCAGTATCAGTATAAAATCAAAACGAAAAAATTCAATAATAGAGCGGTATGGTTGATTAAACTGGGCGAAACCACTGAGAGGGTTCACCACTGATGAGCCAGGCCCTCCTATTATATTTATCATTGCGTTAGGGCATTTAAATTTTTTTTATTAAA
>CP092886.1:65370699-65397038 GCA_030710605.1 Cordylochernes scorpioides
TTTTATATTACGCGAACATATAAATACAAGAAGAATATGAGCGCCTGTAACTAGGTTATCATTTTTCGAAGTATTACCATAACGTTTATCTCCATATATATAAGAAATAGGTCATATAAAATTAATTTAAGCTTATGAATAGTTAACCTGATCCTGTCTCTTTCCTGGAAATTAATATCATACGTTTCATGTTATAGTAGGGAATTTCAATGAAATACTTCCTGGATACTAGTTACACGGCTCCTCTAACATTTGGAAGTGGAATTTGCATAGAATGTTGGCTTGGTGGTATTACAATAATGGTCCATCAGTAGAGATGTCGCTGCTCATTCTACGTCTAGTTTGTACACAGAAGGAAAGCTAAACGATCCTATTCTAGCTCTTTAAAAGCTTTTTTCTTCGATGAGAAACATTGTTAAAGCTAGGAAGATAAATGAGTAATCCACTCGTTCTTTATAGAGTATATTAATATTTAAATGATATATTGCAATATATAATAGTATTATAATACATTTTATATTAGTTGGTAAGAGATTGAGCTGTAATTAACTGGATTGAATTAATTAATATTTTGAATTTCAATTTTTCACAAACAAATTTTCCAAGTTTTCCTTCTATATCATTAAAGGGTTGGCGGCATTAGGCTGTCTCAAACTTTGCCAGAAGCCACTTAGTCATTTTAATTCGAACTTCTTAATTACAGGTTGGTGAAGCTACATTTCAGCTACTCTACACCGCCTGTCCTGGACTTAACTAGGTTTTCATTACTTATCCATTACCATCACATATTCTATTTACATATTTATATTGGTGACAGATTTTCTCTATGATACACCGCGTTTCGCCATATATTCTAGTTGGATGTTAATTTCATTCCTAACAAATTTAATCTTAACCTAGTCACCTATAGTCGACTTAATCCTCTTTTCTAAATATATTTTCATGGAAAAGTAGGAATTTTCTATAATATATTCCACGTAGTATCCAAACACTATTTGAACCCTATGTCTCTTTGGTCATTATTTTAAAGTTGGCTTTTGGAAAATAATAATTTTATTTTTTCCCCTAATTACTATTTGAGTGTGTTAGAATTTTTTTCTACAGTGCGTGAATAATGAGGATTGGTTCTATTCATGTTTTTTTACACTCCTATTATAAATATTCTTTATATGTTCTTAGTTATTTGAATCTCCTATTTTTTTGCCATATATTTGCGTCATTTTGTTGCTCGTATTGAATACCTTAGCATTATAAACGATTTCTATAATATATACTATTTAATTAGTGTTATTTAAACTCAGTTAAATACACATTTTAAATAATTCTGAAATAACTTATTAACGTTTAATTCTAACCTCTGCTCCTCATTGTCGAAATCTAGATTTCGTTATTTATAAAATATCTAAGGATCTGGAAGATTGCTCTGTATACTATCTAATACCAGCCATATTGCTTATGTTACCAGTATTTTATTTTAGGTATTTACTTCTGAATTAAAGGTGTAATTTATTCAACACAAAATGGAAAACATCTAAATAAAGAAGGAGCGGCCTAGAAATGAGACGAGTGGAGAAACTATGATTTAAATAACTCGGAATTCGTTATAATATTTTATAAGCAACTCCTCGAAAGAGCGGTCATAAGTTACACCCCCGTATTTCAGAGATAAAAATGACCTAGATTTAAATAGTTTAATTTTCACTGAAGAACCCCCTTTAGGAGTCTATTTATTCATAGGGTGGTTTTTAAAAATAGGTTACACATTGTGTTTATATTATATCGTTATTAAAAATACATTCGAAATCCCAAGTGACAGGGCGTCTGACAAAGATAGGTTTCTCCTGGAGGTATTTATCGTCGGATATTTGATTGTGTCTTTTTATTTTCTACAAAGTAGTTGCTTAAAAATCTGGTCCTTCATATGTTGTTGGATTATATCGGATCGTCTTTATTTCACAAAGTGGTCGCTCATGGAGGTGATATCTCATCGTATTTTGTATTATGCCGGTCTTTTTTATTGCACAGAATGTTCGCTTATGGGCTAGGCCTCTCATTGGCTGTTGGATTATGCCAGTCTTTTTTATTGCAAATAATGTTCGCAGATGGGCTTGCCTCTCATTGGCTGTTGGGTTGTGCAGGTTTTTTTTCCACAGAATGTTCGCTGATGGGCTAGGTCTCTCATTGGCTGTTGGGTTATGCCGTTTTTTTTTATTACACAGAATGTTCGCTGATAGGCTAAGTCTCTCATCGGCTGTTGGGTTATGCTGGTCTTTTTTATTCCACAAAATGTTCGCTGATTGGCTAGGTCTCTCATTCGCTGTTGGGTTATGCCGGTTGTTTTTCATTTCACAGAATGTTCGCTAACGGGGTAGGTCTCTCATTGGCTGTTGGATTATGTAGGGTGTTTTTTATTCCACAAAATGTTTGCTCATAGTGTAGGTTTATAATTGACTGTTACATTATGTCGGGTATTTCTTTTTCCACAGATTGTTCGCTCATGGGTATGCCTCTCATTGGCCGTTGATTTATATCGAGTATCTTTTATTTCACAGAATGGTCGCTAATGGGGTATGTCTCTCATTGGTTGATGAGCTATGCCGGTCTTTTTTATTCCACAGTATGTTCGCTGATGGGGTAGATCTCTCATGGGATGTAGGATTATGTCGGGTCTTTTTTCATTTCACAGAATGTTCGCTGACGGTGTAGGTTTCTCATTGGCTGTTGTATTATGTAGGGTTTTTCATTCATAAATAGTTATAAAACGAAGAGAATTTTTTTTTATTTTTACTATACATGGGCTACAAGCTTTCGGGCTTCACGCCCTTCGACGGGTACAACATATTGAGAGAAAATAACGCTATATATAGTATCGATATGTGAGGAATCTACATACATAACCATATACGAGTTAACTATATCAGATTAAGTTATGGAAATAAGGCTTTTTTATAGAAATATTTGACGAAAGTAGGATGTGATGCTAATTAAAAATTAAAATGAAAAACTAAAAATATTTTGACAGATTTAACATAACTAAGACTATTGCAATTTATAGAAGAACATATGATCATCTATGGATGTCAAACAACTTAAACCAATGTGATGTTATATTAAAAAACACCAACAGTGAGGAACTATGGCATGGCCCGCCATCAGCGCGATCATCGGACAAAGGAAAAAAAAAATATATAGGGGTAGGTGTCTGGGTGGGGGGGTGGTTTGTTTGCGGTGGGATTAACAGTAAGATCAGGGAAAGAAGTGAACGGCCTATAGGTTATTACAAATATCTAAATACTGCGATGGTATGTCGATGTGTCTGTTAATACTATGGTTATTGATGGATAAAATAGCTTCAATGATCAACCTTTGGTACTTGGTATTGACATTAGAGTACAGGGTGGTAGGGGAGGAAAGGTTGAATGAATGGCCGGTGGTGTTAATATGGTTGAAAATGAGCGACCTGTTGTCTCTGTTGGCAATGCATCTACCGTGTTCGGTCATCCTGATGGCCACGGACCTACCAGTCTCGCCTATGTAAGATGCACTGCAATCGTTACAAGAGACTGAGTAGACCGAGCCACCAGAGGACCGAGCAACGGTAGATCTAGGTAAAAGGTAGATCTATCTAAAAAAAAAATTTTCTCTTCGTTTTATAACTATTTACAATTCTATAAGAGAAATTTTCATGATTCATGTTATAATCAAAAATCTTTTACGTTTGCTCTAACTTCTAATATCCAATGGCAATTGGCCTTGAAGCACAACTATCCTTGAACGCTATTCGTCGATTTACCAACCTCAATCCTGAAGTAATCCGCCTCCTAACGCATCTGTGTCGAAAGTCGCTGCAGCTGGCCAGATGGAGATTGCACCTCAACTTCAACAAGATTTGCCAAAGGGCCCGTTTCATCCCCCCATCTCTCAGAGTCGCAGATCCTGTGGGAAATTCTCATTCGAACAGGGTTATCCTCCGATCCCAACGCCAATTACTATGGGCTAGAACCCAGGGATGTTATTCGCGAATACGCTGCTTGTCCAAGACCATTAAAGGCGTCATTTCCCAAGTCACCAATCTCATATCCCAATCCAATATGGTTGAACTCCTTGGTCTCCTCACCGCCGACATCAGACAGCAGGACAGCATCATTAAAGGGCGTCAATACAAGAAGCTATCCTTTTGGATCAGCAAATATGGCTTCCCAGAGGAATTTCACCCCGACAACCAACCGGTTCCCACTCTCCTCAATCTGTCATCTACAGTGTTGTCTCCTTCGCAGACCGAGGTTCTTTCCTTAGGCCTCAAGTACCGTCCTCCCACAACGCCTGACATTCCCAGAATTATTTCTGGTGTTGAGCCCGCCATCAGCTCCCTTTCCCACACAGCCCAATATGACATACGGAGTTCCATAGCCCATATCCTCCGGAAACCCACCCCTTCTCAGTCCCAATCCCCTTCTCAGTCCCAATCTCTTGGTAAGTACCGCTCCCTGGCTACCATAAGGCGAAACCCTAACATTATAGTCACCAGATCGGATAAAGGTTCCCAGACCGTCGTCTTGGACACGGCTGACTATGCCTCCAAGATGACGGAGATACTCAGCGACCGCAATACATTTGTTCCCATTACACAGTCTGATGCATCTGCCTCAACTAAATCTTTCAGATTGGGGTTATTGCGTTTGAAAAAATCGGGTCACATAACACCGGATCAATATAGTACTTTCACCTCCGACCTTAATAATACCCCCTATATCTATGGTCTTCCTAAGACCCATAAGCCTGGCATCCCCCTACGCCCCATCATAGCCTACCATCTTTCACCTGCCTATAAGCTGTCCAAATATCTGACTGGCTTTCTCACACCTTGGGTGAAGGCCAGTCCACAATCCTCTGCCATTAGGGATATCCCTTCATTTGTGCAATCCGTTAACTCTCTCTGCCCTGTCCCCAACACCGTTATGGTGTCTTATGATGTAGTTGCCATGTATCTTTCCCTCCCCCACCAGCTTATCATTAGGCACTTGACTGATTTCTTACAGGATAACCAGGTAGATCACCTTACCGCAGAATCCATAGTCGCACTATCCTCACTGTGTTTGGACTTTACTACTTTCACATTTAACAACCAGTTGTTCAAACAAATCAGAGGCTCGCCCATGGGCAGCCCACTATCCTCCCCACTTGCAGAAATAGTCATGGCCAACATAGACCACTGGGTCCAACAGCAAATTGCACCGGGCATTCACATGTGGCGGAGATATATTGATGATATCTTCTGCATATGTGATACCGGACAAGAAATCAATATTTTAGATTCTCTAAACTCCTATCATCCCGAGATCTCTTTCACCCTAGAATTGGAAAACAGGTCCGTATTGCCGTATCTTGATATACTGGTCATACGTACTGCCTCGCATTACCACACCACCGTATACCACAAGGTTAACAATCCCACATTTTATACAGACTTCAAATCTTCATGTCCCCTATCGCATAAAATAAATACTGTCCGTACTCTTACCAAGAGATTGTTCACCCACTGCTCCCTTCCACTGTTTAGAACCATTGAATTTTCCCTAATCATTAAACAGTTGGCCCGGTCCCAATACCCCCCCCATTTCATACATAAGTATAAATTTGACCCTTCTTCCGTTAGACCTCCTGCAATTACCAGAAACAGTTGTTTACTTCCCTTTTCCACCCAATCAGTCGCCATCTCCCGCATCCTCAGAACGCACGGAATTAACACCCATTTTACTAATAGCAATAGTATCGGCGCCATCCTCAGACACCCTATCACCAGATTACCTAGATCTACCGTTGCTCGGTCCTCTGGTGGCTCGGTCTACTCAGTCTCTTGTAACGATTGCAGTGCATCTTACATAGGCGAGACTGGTAGGTCCGTGGCCATCAGGATGACCGAACACGGTAGATGCATTGCCAACAGAGACAACAGGTCGCTCATTTTCAACCATATTAACACCACCGGCCATTCATTCAACCTTTCCTCCCCTACCACCCTGTACTCTAATGTCAATACCAAGTACCAAAGGTTGATCATTGAAGCTATTTTATCCATCAATAACCATAGTATTAACAGACACATCGACATACCATCGCAGTATTTAGATATTTGTAATAACCTATAGGCCGTTCACTTCTTTCCCTGATCTTACTGTTAATCCCACCGCAAACAAACCACCCCCCCACCCAGACACCTACCCCTATATAATTTTTTTTTTTTCCTTTGTCCGATGATCGCGCTGATGGCGGGCCATGCCATAGTTCCTCACTGTTGGTGTTTTTCAATATAACATCACATTGGTTTAAGTTGTTTGACATCCATAGATGATCATATGTTCTTCTATAAATTGCAATAGTCTTAGTTATGTTAAATCTGTCAAAATATTTTTAGTTTTTCATTTTAATTTTTAATTAGCATCACATCCTACTTTCGTCAAATATTTCTATAAAAAAGCCTTATTTCCATAACTTAATCTGATATAGTTAACTCGTATATGGTTATGTATGTAGATTCCTCACATATCGATACTATATATAGCGTTATTTTCTCTCAATATGTTGTACCCGTCGAAGGGCGTGAAGCCCGAAAGCTTGTAGCCCATGTATAGTAAAAATAAAAAAAAAAATTCTCTTCGTTTTATAACTATTTACAATTCTATAAGAGAAATTTTCATGATTCATGTTTTTCATTCATTTCCACAGAATGTTCGCTCATTGGGTATGCCATGGCTGTTGGGTTATGTCGGGTCTTTTTTTTATCACAACGTAGTCTATTAGCATATGCATCACTCGTACCAATGTATTGATACATATTATACTATTATTTATTCTCAATATACTATTATTTTATTAGCCTCTTTTTTATTGGTAGCTCTATTTTAAAGACACTCGCATTGTTTTAAAATTCGTAGCGCGCACGTTGTGGCCACCTCTATATGATGTAAGAAAGTAGAAAAAGTTGGGAGAAGTATTTAATTAAATCCTGTCAGACGACAATTATAAAACGTTATTGGACAAGAGGTTTATTGGAGTTGTGTGAAACAAGTGAAATATTGCCTCTGGCGCCACGTGGTCGTTATAAACAAGCCTTACTGGGAATTGAATTTTCGCCTTTTTACTATATTTATCTACTCTTTATAATGGAATTATTAATTTTGTATAAATTTAAACATGTTGGTTTTATCTAAAAGTATTTGGCCTTTTAAAACAATATAGAAAAAATGTTCTTCAAAAAACCTATAGACCCTGAATGCTAATTTTTCAAATAGGCACTTTAATTACATTTTAATTTATCATGTAAACACGAGAGAATGAAAGAAAGCGCAATGTGTATAGAATATTATCATTGAAAATAGATATATATCGTCAAGAAAGAAAATCAAATAATAATGCAACATCCAATGAGAGACCACCCCCATTAGCGACCATATTGAGAAATCCATAAAGAGATTTAAAGAAAACTACCCAGCTATATATACATTTTATTTTGTGATCATATAATAGCCCCAGATAAAACCTAGAGTATTCAGGTTTCTATAGAATCAGTATATTTTGGTTTTATTTAAGATATAAATTAGCATAATTGATACTTTTATATTCAACATATAAACGCTAATTAGGATAATAGACAGAGGGTAGACTGTGTAATAAAACATAGTGCACCTAATTTAATTTTAAAATTTGACTTTCACAATATTTTTCAAATTCTGAAGATAAGTATGAAAAATGAAGCTTTGAATTGACATTTTGTCTCTCTCTATAAATTCTTATAATTTATAAGTAGTTAAATTGTTTTTATGATTTGTTTATATATATATATATAGATGGAAAATTTGCCGGGAGGAAATTGATCCATAGAAGCATAGGGCGCCTTTTCCGTCAAAATGAATGTCAAATCCTGACGCCATCTATTGACCGTCGCCGCAACTAGTGGCCTCGGGTCGGTGACAAAGCCACAACACCAGCTTTGGCAAACTGAGAAGCGTTCACCTAGAGACCATGGTTTCGAGCTAAAGGCCTTCGTCAGTCTAGGGTGGACTTTATTCCATGAGATCCACACGGGATCTAATGGTATCTTGACAATCTGCCAAAGAGGTGTTTAGCTGTTTAGCCCGAAACCATGGTCTCTAGGTGGACGCTTTTCAGTTTGCCAAAGCTGGTGTTTTGGCTTTGTCACCGACCCGAGGCCGCTAGTTGCGGCGACGGTCAATGGATGGCGTCTGGTTTTAGACGTCTATTTTGACGGGAGAAGCGACCCTTGTCTCTTTAGATCAAATTCCTCCCGGGAAAATTTCCAATTATATATATATATATATATATATATATATAGATGAAAATTTTGCCGGGAGGAAATTGATCTAAAGAGACAAGGGGTGGACGCCTTTCAGTTTGCCAAAGCTGGTGTTGTGGCTTTGTCACCGACCCGAGGCCACTAGTTGCGGCGACGGTCAATAGATGGCGCCTTGTTTTAGACGTCTAGTTTGACGGGAGAGGCGACCCTTGTCTCTTTATATATATATATAAATTGATAACTTGAACATAGGAAAATTACAAATAAAAAAAAAACACAATGGGGATAATATCCACGAAACATCACATCCCGAACGCCATTGGGCTTCACCCGAATAAAAGATAAACGTATAATAAAATATACAGTTAAACCTGTCTATAGCGCCCCCTCAAAATAGCGTCTTCCTCTATATAGTGCCCGATTTTAAACATTAAAATGTAAACATTTTACATTAAAAGTGACTGTCTATAGCCCCCCCCCCCCTCTCTATAGCACCCTATTTTTCTGAGTCCCAAGAAGGAGCGCTATAGACAGGCTTAACTGTATTTTTTATGAATATAATACATTTCATTGAATTTAAATCTTAAATTCTACCTTATATATAATACCGCTCTAACATTATATATATTCTGTAATGTGTGGAGCTGACATCGTCGCAGTAGGCTCATCTACCAATTTGCTATCAAGGCCAGAGTGGGAAGGTACTAGCCTGAAGTCAAAAGAAGACCCTACACATAGGAATATGGTTACCTAGGTTTAGAGGGGGCATCACCCCCGGAAGGTGAGTTGGACTAGAGGAAATTCTGGTACGCTGGCCAATCGCACAGCATGGCGATCTAAAGATACTGTTTTGTCTTCTTTCTGTGTGGGGCTCAGAAGGAACCCAGCTTATATTCTGTTGGTGACATCAGAGAAAGGGCAAATTCTATTATCCAATCAAGGACTCGAATGTCGGATATGCTTAGCTACTCCTTCAGTTGCTTGGTCAATGTTACGATTTGTTATTCAACCTTACTGAGGTGCAGCTGCCTTCCTTTTCCGGGTGTTCATTTTTTTATTTTAATGCTATTTTAAAGTTACATCAGGCTTGGTATTTCTATGTAAACATTCCTATGTACAAAATATAGAACACGCTGATTATATGTATATAATCTTGAGAGAGGGAGGGTTCACTAGTGATGAGCCATACCCTCCCTCATTTCAATTTTTATTCATTGCAGGATATAAAGAGGCGGTAGAAGTATATTTTAATTACTTATATTTCAGAAGAAAGGTAGCAGTAAAAAGTATGTTTATAATTTTCATGCACATTTTAATTGCAAATGAGATTTGAGATGCATATTGGATCATTATTTTTTTAAAACTGACCTTCTTTATCACACTTTTTCTCTCTCTCTCTCTCTTTCAAAACATATCTATTTCCTCATAAAAAAAATAAAACCTCCAATTTAAATATAAAACAAAAATACTAACAAATATAAAAAAATACATGATTAAATAAAATTATCACATAAATCCAAACGTTTGCTTATTATTTTTTTAGCAAAAATATAGTATATATAATATAGTAAAATAGAATTGCTTAAAATTATTCATAGTTATAATAAACCTTTTAAATTTATTTTTCTCTACAAATTAAGGACTTTAAAAGAATTGACAATGTAATATTTATACGTAGTTTGTATCGTTTATGTAAAGCTCTTCTAGCTTGCATCGGAAAAGAAACCAAGGCAAATATTTAAACGATGTAATATCTCTCAGTTTATTCAACTCCTCCCGTTTCTATAAGCGTGTTTCGCACACGTTGTTAAAATGGCCTATTTATCTCCTCACTTATGTCATGTTATACGAGTTTGATCCTCTCACACACATTCTTAGCTGCCTAATACATACTGATACCATTTGATGCGTTGTTTTACTTTCCTATTTTATCTCCACATATATGAAACCTAAAGTTGCAGGAGGATGGTTTTTCCATGTATCAGTGTGGGCCCTTCTCCCTTGATGTTGTGTCTAATTTTTATCACCACCTTAACGTTTTGTACTGTGGTTTCAAACAAAAAATATTGTTTTAATACATTTTTAAAAAGAGAAGCACCCCTCTTTTTATATCTATATACACATATTGATATTTCGAAACTATTATAGACGCGTATGATTCTTTTGAAAATTAAACAATTTCTACTGCCCTTTCTGCAATGGAAAAATTAATGGAAGGGTCTGTTCTCATCAGTGGTGAATATTTTTTCCCTTGCAGTAAGGGCAGTAGAAATTGTTTAATTTTCAAAAGAATCATACTTGTCTATATTAGTTAGAAAATTTCATAAAAGATAGTGCGCTAATGCATCATAATATACACATATTAAATATTTTATATAAAAATTATTAAAGATATATATATATTTATATTGCGATATATATAAAACATAGTTTCTATTATAGAGAATGATTATATTTGTAATTATATATTGATTTTGAAAGGATACTTATAAGTATAGTAAAACAAATTTATTAATAAAAGTTTTATTCTTATTTTAAATGGATATTAAAAAGCTTATATATTTCACAGATTGTGTGCTTGCTACTTTCAAATTAATAAGGAAAAAGTTCAGGTCAATTGATTTCATTATTTAAATGGATATATTTGGTTTGATAGCGTTTTAGTTATTTCAGCAATATATCAAACCACATTTGTTGTATTATTGCAATCATACAAGAGCCTTGACATGCGAGAAAGGTAAATGAAAATAATTTGCATACATTATTAAGTTAGTGCGAGAACTACTAATGGCATTTCAATTTTATCTTGGTTTTTCTGGACCACGAACTATTTTTACTTTAGTGTCAATTTCAGAAAATTTGAAGAAGTTAGTTTACTTAATTCCATAATTCGTTTTTGGAATAGAACTTGAAATTTCTTCGAAATATATATAATTGTACTTACATAATGAAAATATTTACCCATCAAAACCTCTTAGGGAAGAGAAAAAGTAAGAGGGGAGGGTTCAAGGGAATAGGGAGGGTGAGGAAGTTCAGGGGTTCGGTTTTTGCTAATTATTTAACAACCGAAAGGGCCTTGTGAGATCGAGCATTATCGTGGAACAGGATCCAATTTCTTTCTCCCATTAATAATGTCTTTCGAGTCTAATATCCTCAGGTAAACGACGTAGAATATTCAAATAAACACTTATTTTATTATTGTTGAAACTTTTACAAGAAATTCAAAGTGAACAAGACCTTTAAAATCTGAAATGTGATCACAAAAATAAAGTACATAATAGTAATCGAGTACATTTACGGAAGATTTTCACAAATTGAAAGTTCAGCCTCTCGTTGTTACATTGTTCACAGTTTAGGGACAAACGGAGCTGCTACTTTAACCATATTCAAATCTTCGTTTATTATTGATTACATCAACACGTACGGTATCTCTCATTGTCTACTTACCTTCCTGATGGCCATTCTGAGGTTTTCTCGCAAAAGGCTTCGATATTTTCGATATTTACCTGGTTTCTGATAATGCACGATCCACCAAGTTGAACTTCGTCAAAGGGATCCCATCGTTGAAGTTGGCGTACCAATTGAAAACTTTTGATCTGCTACAATATTCATCTTCATATTCCTCTTTAATTGAAGAATTCGTTTATGAAGTTATTTTACCACGTTCAAACAAGATTTAATAGCAATTCATTGCTCGATAAAATTATCCATTTTTAAAAGAAATTATTTTCGAAGAACTTTCTGGCAACGTTCGCTTTATAAAATAAAGTTGAATCTCGTGCATTAGAACCCTGGTCAAATTATATATTATTCGAAAGCTCAAATTATAAAATATAATATCAAAACGTTTATATTGTTATATTTTTATTATTTTAAAAATAAATAACCTTGTATCCCTATTTAATGATCACACTTTGTATATTTTATTTAAACACATCCATCCGAATGCAATTAGGAAAGAATTTATCGCTAGCAAAATATGTATATGTTTGCAATATTGTCGCGGAGATAAATAAAGCAAGGTCAAATTTGGGAATAATTAATTTATTATAAGGGGTATTTATAGGGAGAGAGAGAGAGTACAACTTACCCCAAGTTAAAGATAATCCTAATGAACGGCGTCAGCCACCGTCCCGTTTTCCTTATATACAGATCAGCTTCCGAGAACCCCTCACACCTGTGGTCCCCCCCGGGGTCCAGGGATGATTGACAGGTGTCCCATCTGGATGGAGCTTCTTGACAATATTATACACTCGATACTATAGAGTGCATTCAATTGGATGTCTAGTTAGAACATATTTTGGATAATTTAATTATTATTCTAATAATATTTTATATTGTAATCCTTCATTTTGAACTAGAATGCCATTAGCATTAAAAATGTTTAAAACCACAAAAAATATAATAATAAAAACTATGATCTCTTAAATAAAAGGTTAGAGGGAAATTGTCTCTCATCACCTTAGCTTTCATTTTTAAAAATTATTGGAAAATTATTATTATAGTTTATTATTTTTATTTTCTCTATAAACCTTTCTTTTTGCTCATTCCTATTTTCCTACCCGCATGTAACGCGAAACTGATGAAGCTCCGTTGGCGTTTTTTATTTTATTAAAAACTTAATTTATTCAATAATATATATTAATTAAAAAATAAACTCCTAGGTTTTAACTCTTTTCTATACTCAATATATAAATCTAAATATATCTTAATTATTTTTTATACAATTGTAATAGTAAACGTGGTTCAGGTAATGATAATCATGATGGATAGTAGTTGGCGACTGCTTTTACTCCAAGGACATCACATGCCTACATATGTGGAAAGCATCATCTTAATTTTTTTTATGTATATGGTATTTTTGCAATGAATAAAATGTAGATTAAATTAATATTAAATACTTAATTTATAAAATTCTAATTGTAATAATTATTGAGGTTATATATAAAAATACAATTCTCCTTTTATATCAGGTATTTGCCCCTATAAATTAATATATTCCCAAAACCGTATATATGCCTAAACTATTCTCGGGAAATGGCAATAAATCTGAGGAAAATATTTACAGCTTATAGATTTTTCTATAGATGGAATGTCCTGTGTTTAATATCAGGGTGTCGATAAAACAGATCAATTTTTAAAATAGATTTTGGTATTTTAATACACAAAGAATTTTGATACAAAATGTATGATAGATTATTTGTGTGTGACCTTTTATAAAATGGAAATTAAAACTTGGGAGTTGGGTACAAGGGGCGTGGGTTGATGAGCGAGACAGATGAAACACAAGCCAATAATGCATCCATTCCCCACCCCGGTCACGTCCACGCCTGCTGATATAAATGATTACTTACTTCCATTTCGCGCCTATCTTGCCGTACACCAAATTTTTCCATTTAAAGTTGATAAACCTATTTAACACATTTTTTATATCTTCAAGTATATTTGGATTTTTTGTTGTCATTTCTAATCATTACGTAATGTCTTTATTGTACTTTATTTTTAATACGTGTGATATTTAATACTTTTTATCTTTTAGCTATTTAATCACTAAAATAACTCAAGAATACGAAAGATCAATGATTTTCAAATATTGCTAAGTTTTCTCTAAGAGTAAATGAGACTTTTTATAATCTTGCTCATTCATCATTTTGTTTATTTAGGACACATTCTAGAAAATATTGAATATTTTGCAAACACTATGAAAATGTAGATATTGTGAAAATCGCCATTATATTTTACTTCTCAAGTTTCTTTCTATGTAGGTTTGACACCTATACCGCGCGTTATATATATGAAATTTATAAATAAATTATACGGAGAGGATATAAAAGCCTGTCAATAATTATAACAATGTCATTAAAATATAGTGTTGATATGTTCACCGTTTTTTTGCTTCTCCTTCCATAACAGTTGCTTTTCACTCCGTCATCGCTCATCTCTCTGCTCGTACCTTTATTTTACTTCTCTAACTCTTGTTCTTTATTCTTTGACAATTTGCTTGATTTTTCTCTTTTTTTATATTCATCAAAAAATATTCTCCACAGATATTAACGCATATAATATTTTTGTTGCTTAGTATCTTCTACATAATCGGAATTAAGCAAAACAATTATGCGCAATTTCAGTCCTGAGCAAGGGTTATACAAGATGTAGTTTAAAAGTTCAGATGAAAGAGTGAAGAAAACGCCTGAAAACGATTTATTAAATTCGAAAGCTCAAGAACTCTAAAAAAATGTCAAATAAACTTTCTGGGTAGAACATGATTTAATAAGTTTATATGTATTCTCTGTTTTATCTCGTTATAGGTTATAACGAGAGGTTAATTTTACTTACCTCAATATTCAAATTATCTCAGAGTGTATATTTAAAATTAAAGTATTTACTTAAATATAATTTGATTCTTCGTGGAATAAATATTGCAAGCACCTTTTTAGAATATCTTGCTCGCGTGCTGCTTTCTTACCGCCATAATTTAATAGGAATAAAGTTATATTGAAGGGAGTTCTCTCCATGCCAGACATTTTAGAGAGCCAAGGGAGTTAATTTCCCAGAGTATTGGTGGACCACCACATAACAACCGACTAACGACTTAGACGACTACAAAGCCGCCTAAACTCCCGCCATTACCACCTTACTTTAACTGCGATATAAAAAACCTTGATTGAATACATCCGGGGCTCACGCTGAATAGAACTTGAGGAGACAATTATGACCTAATGATGGAAAGGCCTTCTTCATTAGCAATTCAAAGCTTTTAAAACTTTTTTTTTCGAAAAATTCCACTCTCTTTTCACCTCAAGTAAATAATGGTATCTTAAAATTACATTTATTATATTAAGTGTCTTATATATATTTCTATGAATTCGAAAATTATTATTTTTTGAATGTATATATGTAAATGATAAAAAATAACATTATGTAAAACTATGCAAAAAAAAAGAAATAAAATGTGTTTATTCATATTCGAATCGTGGATTCTGAGAGATAGTGTTAAGTTCAATAGATATTAAGCTTTATAATATAGCCTTTAAATATTTGTTCAATTTAGAGGACACGCTGCAAAATATTATAATGCAAAAACTCGAGATTTCTGGCATATATTTTATATAGATATTTTTACAAACAATGTACGTTTACGCTTTATTTATGTAGATTTACAATTTTTAGAATCCTTAAATAAGGTATTATGGAAATATTATTACTAAATACTCATGGACAAACCTTAAGCAAGTTTTGCCTTTTAGCATGTGTATCGGGATCAGACATTAACTATGAAAGACATATGATACATAGTGACCTTCAACGAAGGTACACGAGATAACTAAGTGTGAATTAAATTATCTCTATATGCCACAAAAGAAAAAAATATATATATAGACGACGGGCGACAAAAAATGAGTAAAGTGAAATAGAAGTCAACGTTGCATAGAGTTACGATGGGGTTGAATATATATAGATCTAAAGAAATATATATAGGTACTTATATAATATGCTTTATATAAAGCAATGGGAGAGATTAGTGGGAGTTATAGTTTCGATGGAATTACAAATGGATGGATATTACACACACACAAACCTTTATTAAGATCCCATTGGTCTTACACAGATTTTCCAAAGTGTCGACAATAATGATCAAGATGAGTGGGGTTTTATATGTATAACATTTCATGAAATGCAGTAAAAAGCATGGTCTAACAAAAGAAGAAGAAAAAAAAGGTTTTGTAGATTAATATCATTATTATAATGTAGAGACTAATTTATCAGATCCGCTTTCTTCATAACTCTTCTGAAGAAATTATATACAGATAAAGCAATATATCCATTGTCAATCAGACCTGTTAGAAGAGAGTGTACGGTGAAGTTCAGGCGGCCTATCTCAGAAACAAGAGTTTCTCTCTCCGTCTTCAGAGATATACATTCAAATATTTGGTGTTCTATATCTGACTTGATTTATATGTGAATATTAGGCAATTTAGTTCTTCTGCTTTCAGATTTTTTCACATGGCTTTCTCGATTAGAAAAAAACAGTATTCTTAGTTTAGCTATTAAGCACTTAATTGACAGTGGCAGAACTGTAAGTAGGTAATTTTCCATGGCTACTGATTTGTGTAGGTATTTATAATGGGGATACATCGTTGAATTGACAATTCATACTTGATCTAATTGGCTAGCGGATTGTGTACATGTCCTCGAGAGCCAGTTCGAGTATTTAAGTCACCTACTATTGCTATTTCCTAACCTTCGGTTAATCTGTCTTCAAATATTTAAATAAATTATTTAGATTTAATGATTGATGTTCATAGGAGGAATGTAAGTGGAGGAATATCTATAAGTTAATAATTATATTTGTCCCCTATGATATGACATAGGTTAAGATTTAAGATAGGTGAGGAGTGGGAGTTGGTTTGATGGAGCCGCGGTGGATGAATACATAGACCTCGAAGAGATTTTTTAGAACTCCTCTATAATATAATATAGATAGAGAAATGAGGTGAAGTGGGAGTTGGTTTGATGGAGCCGCGGTGGATGAATACATAGACTTCGAGGAGATATATAGATTTCCTCTATAATATAATATAGATGGAGAAATGAGGTGAAGTGGGAGTTGGTTTGATGCAGCCGCGGTGGATGAATACATAGACTTCGAGGAGATATATAGAACTCCTCTATAATATAATATAGATGGAGAAATGAGGTGAAGTGGGAGTTGGTTTGATGGAGCCGCGGTGGATGAATACCTAGACTTCGAGGAGATTTTTTAGACCTCCTCTATAATATAATATAGATGGAGAAATGAGGTGAAGTGGGAGTTTGTTTGGTAGCGCCGCGGTGGATGAATACATAGACTTCGAGGAGATATATAGATTTTCTCTATAATATAATATAGATGGAGAAATGAGGTGAAGTGGGAATTGGTTTGATAGAGCCGCGGTGGATGAATACATAGACTTCGAGGAGATATATAGATTTTCTCTATAATATAATATAGATGGAGAAATGAGGTGAAGTGGGAGTGAAAGATCGATGGAGCCGAGGTGAATGAATTCCTGAATGACCGCGGGCCAGAGAAGCTTAGAAAGTTATTTGGACGCGACGTGATCGGGGCGTCAAGATTTTGTCCTCCCTCCATGTCAATTACGTCTTTATTGGACAGGAATCCGCCGAAATTAGACTCGCTCGGCATGACTTTAATTAATCGCTTGATAATTAGCCTGAAATTCTTCAAATTTTATCATTACTTCATAATAATCTTGTATTATTACGCTTTTATGACTTAGTCTCTGTTCTATTGTTATTAAAATAATTCAGTCCTCAGACGGCCTTCCTCCACAATAAAGCTCCTCTAGGGCAATCGTTCCATAGTCATTAGCCGTAAGCGTTATTAGTCTATGCCATTGACCTAATAGCATGTTCATTCGCTTTTAGAATCCGTTTCCAAATTTAGGGGCGATTGAGTCCTTCCTCCATATTTGGCTGGAGTTGGGCCTCTGCTCGGCCTTCCTGGCTTATCCGCTCTAGGTCATTGTCCTTCCTGCGCCACTGTGAGGCGCCAAGTAAGGATTTTCTATTAATGAGACGAATAAATATATGATCTATATATTATCTCCTTATCTTATTTTATATTAAATAAAAGTAGGATAAGCATATTTCCCAAATATTTAATAAAATGCTAATTTATCCTTACCTAAAGGTTTTACAGAATGAAACATAATAAAAAAATAAATGATAATAATCAAATTATATTGATTGGACAAACACATTATACTGAAAAAAAACATAATTAAGTATTTAAAGGTGTCTGTATAGCATATGGGTTTGATCTCAGTTATAATATAATATTAATCAACTCCACACTCAAATATACCCATAATTCCCGCCGTTCCTACTAGATTGGCTATAACCGCCTCTGTCACTATGTGGTAACCGAGGCGAGAATAGCTTTGTTCATCTTAAATCATGTGTCGCACTTAAACTATACGCAATCGTAACCTTTTTCCACTAATATAATAACGGCAGAGTGCACTAGAAATTTTTCTATTGATATGAACAAACCTTAAGGAAGTGGAAATTCATTGATGTCGCCAGTCGTCTCTTTTTTTAAGTAGACAGAGACAGGTTTTTTCACACTTAGTTATCTCGTGTGTCTTCAATAAAGGTCACTGTGTATCAAATATATTTTAGAGTTTTTGTCCCGATATACATGCTAAAAGGTACAACTTCCATAAGTTTTATTCATGAGTTGCAAGGTTTAAGTCTTGTAAGGTCATCGACCTTGAATTCTTCCTTCTCTGGGTCGTATAAGTTTGCGGAACGGGTTTCCATAATCAAAGTGAATAAAAGAGTTAATAATAAATAAATATTACCTTTACAAAATATTATTTTTATTTTGTGTGTGTGTGTGTCTTTCACGTAGTTGGGGAATCCAAATCTTTTCGCAGCTGTAGCACTTCAGCAAAATTGGTCGGCCGACATTTCCTACATATATTTCTTAAAGCAATAACGCGCCATTTAGACATATCAAATAAAAGGATTTAAAAGCGCGAATGTTTCTTTTATACATAAAACGAACTTCTACTGTCCTTACTGCAATGAAAAAATATATTGGGAGGGCTTGGCTCATCAGTGGTGAACCCTCCCAGCGGTTTCGCCAATTTAATCCACCAGATGGCGCGTTATTGCTTTGTGTTAATTTATTCATAATGGCCTTGTCTTTATAGTTTGCTGAAGAGCATTGCTCGAAGCAAATATTTGAATGTAATTCTACTGTCCTATAAGCTTATGTCCATAGTTTACTTGAAAACCATTTCTAAGATTCCATCCTTCAGTGTAGCATATAAAAGCAGAATGATCCAATACAGTATTAGAGCTCTGAGAAGCGGTGTGGTGGATTAAATTGGCGAAACCGCTGGGAGGGTTCACCACTGATGAGCCAAGCCCTCCCAATATATTTTTTCATCGCAGTAAGGACAGTAGAAGTTCGTTTTATGTATAAAAGAAACATTCGCGCTTTTAAATCCTTTTATTTTATATATTTCTTATTATGCACTTTTTTCAAATGATAAGAATATAATAAAATTTCAGAAATTCAACGTGGTTTGCCTGATGAAATTGTAACAAATCTTGATTCTCACGTAGATAAGGTCTATCTAAATCAGAAATTAATGTTTCCTTACCTTTCCCTTGCTTCTCAGGGGCCCAAATGAATATATATAAAGTCAACAAACTTATATATATGATATATATAATATATTATATATATATATATATATGATGAATGGTTCAAATATATTTATCAATTCTAATGTAGAATTAAAGGTAGAGATTCCTCTCTTTTAGTACATGAATATTCTCCTCCGAAAACTCTATTTCATATAAAATAAAATATTGCAATAGCAAAATTGTTATTTAAAATGGTGTTCTACTTTATACCACACTCAATATAATCATTATGTTAACATATATACAAGAGAGAATAAAGGTATAACAGATATTTGATGAAATATAAATGCTAAAGTGAGTGCTATATCATATTTTAAAGTAGCTCTCAAGACATAATAGAAGGCGATGTGACAGAAGCCACATTAAGGTTTGACATACCGCAGCAGCACATAAAGCTGGAGAAATGTGTTAAAAATATAAAATAGCTTCCATTAAATATTCATTAAACATCTTCACCTCGCCCCCACTTACTGTCGACGACAGGTCAGGTTTACATATAGAGAAAGAAGGAAGTAATTAATATGGGGTTTTCTTTGTGAATTTTACATGTCTTACTCTCTCCCTCTCAATATAAACTGTGAAACCTTTTAATATATTGGTTAATTATAAAATGATCAATAAACTTTGCGCACAATAAAAACAATTTTATAAATATTTTTATCGGTTATTATTTCATCCTATTATAATAGTATATCGCAATTAAAACCCATATCAAATAGTTGTTAATGTTTGAATAACTATATATATAGAAGTAGAAGTTAGAAAAATAGGAAAAAAAGAGATGGTGTTGATATTAAAAATAAAATGACATATTATGAACGTTATCATTTTTAGATGGCAAACCGTCATCTAGTGGAAAAATTCAACTTAACCTTGAGGTACATTCTGCACCACGCTTACGAGGATCAACAGCTCGAAAGCATAATCTGTTGGATTTTTCTTGTTTATCATTAAATTAGGTTGGCGATATATTATATAGTAAATCTTAAACGACCCCTTTAGTTGAGTTTTATTTTACTAGATAACGCTCTGCTATATAGAAATGATTATGTAAACGCTCAGGATATATTTTTGTTTTGAACTATATAATATATAATTTGAAATATATATTCATTATTTTTTTTTCTTTCAGAAATTTGAAACCTTATAATGCCTTATTATTAAAATATATATTTGTAAAAAATGTGTTGAATTATAAAATACATTTTCAAGTAATAAGTATTTTTATTTAGCATGTGGGATATTTGACAAGATATATTGCATTCGAAAACTATTTTATGTGTTCTTAGAATATATAGTGTAGCACATGTCATATACATTCATTTTTAAATAGTTTTAGTATTCCGAAAAGAAAAAATTCGGTATAACATCTAATTATAATATAATTTGTCCTATACTACGTAATATAGAGAGAAATCCATAAGAGATTCATTAATGATGAATATCCTGAACAACTATAATTATTAGTATCTTACAATATTATCGACCAGTCCAATCGGCTTCCACCTCAGGTAAAATGGCTCATCTATCTAGAGTCTTTCTCTCCTCCGTGAGCAATAGTTGTGAACTGGATCTTTGGTGACGGAGATGTTACTTGGTTTGATAATATCTGTGATTGAATGCTAGAGAATGTGTTCCCAGTGTTAACCAGGGATAGACGTTGGCGTCTGGTTTGTTGCAAAGATGACTTGTCAAATCTAGCTTATATCTTGCAAAATTCTCGGAATGAATGATTCTAGGAAAAATCTCTATGAAGAGGGTAAGCGGTTTGTCAGGTCGATAATTTGAAATATTCCAAGAGTTTCTTCGTTAATAAATAAATTTGATCTCCAGAAGGGCGCTTCTCCGTTTGCCAAATATGATATTGTGGCTTTGTCGCCGACCTATGTCCGCTAGCTTTCGGGGACGTTCAATAGATGGCGCCTTGTTTTGGCGTGTATTATGACGGTAGAGGCGACCTTTATATAGGCGACCTTATAGACCATTATCCTTCCGGAAAAATTCTACACAAATACGTATATATATGAAAAGATAGTACAAATGTGATATTGTACTGGGCTAATGGTGCTCAAATCTAACGGAATAAATTAAACATTAATGGGTATTTGGCCAATTCTGGAATAAATAAAAATCAACGAATAGTTGATATTTATTCCGATAGATGGCGCAAGCCATCAGAAACCTTCTGTTCAACGATAAAGAGATGCCTTTTTTTCTTTATATATATATATATGTGTGTATATATATTTTTAATAATTAAAAATGTGAACACATCACTTTCATTTTTAACCATTTCTATGTTGTCTGCGATTGAGAATATTTAGAATTTCAAAGAGTAAGCGTGAAGGCGTTTCTTAGGATAATACAAAATTTCTACTCTCTCTATAACTATCTTCAACGTTATATATAATACCGATATTTAATTTTATTGATAAATAATAAATTTGTCATATGAAATCGTAAACATTTATAATTTATTAATATGCCATAAATTCTCTTTCTTTTCACAGGTCGATATTTTACCAATTGACCACCCTAATACTGGCCAGCTATCCGATTGGCAACAGTTCCTATCCACCTGACGGTCTCGAAGTAAAGTTGATTCATTCACAGGAAGAAACTATCAATTGTGGCGGATTTCCCTTTGAATACATCAGCAAGATGAACTGTGTAACACTACACGCTGTTAATTTACTTCCTAACTTTTTCCAAGGCTGTTCCGCAAAGTAGCGTGGATCATTATTCTAAAAATAAACTTAGAACTTCAAATACAAGTTTTATTTCCATCCTCTGAGTTCGCGTCGACCGTAGTTATCAATAGCATCATACTGAACTTCCTTGACAGGTTTTGAATCTATTTTTAAATAGTGTCGTATGTCTAATCACATGAGAGCAAATAAACAACGAAAACGTATGTAAATGAAACTAAATGTGTGTAATTAGTGCTTATTTTAATATAAAATAAAAGAAACTCAATGCGAAAGGTTGTATTTTTATTTTTATATTTTATTATTATTATTATTATTATTTATCTTTATTATTTTAGATATTTGCAGAGCATATATTGATGTGAATTATAAGAAATTAAATTCACCTTTTAATTTCATTTAAACGTGATATTTCTATGCAAAGTATTGGAGGTTATGAAGTATAATAATCTCCACAATATATACAAGTTGACGTGTAATTTTTAATTTGAAAAACCATCAATTAATATTCAAATTTACATTTTATCCAAAATACGTACATTTAATTATCACCATGCTCACGGCTGATTGGGCAAGGGAACGATGAAACATTTTACGAGCAATATCGGTTGCCTAATAACCCCAGTCTTTGCTACACACATGATGCCGGAAGTCATTTTACTACAGACTCGAAATTCTTCCAACTGCTACTCTTTAAATATAAAATAACAAGCGGTTTTTAAACAAATACCACATTATATACACTAGATGAATTTGAATATTTTCAAATTTGAATTATAATGGTTTTTAATTATTTCATTTTTAAATGCAAGATTAAGATTGGAACTTTTTTATATATCACTCACATGTATAAAGTAGTTTTCTATAGAAAAAACACATGTAATTCCAATCTCTATAAACAAAATGTAGCTATTGTTCTTTGTACTTTTAAATCTGTTAACTTTCAAGTTTGAAAGTTCCTTCTAAACTGGCTATTCTCTCTCAGAAAATTATTATTTCTGATAAATGTTTTTTTTTTCTGAGACTATTAACATAAGCTCATCATATTTATCCGCAACAAACAACAGAGAAGGTTGTAAATAGAGATTTAATCGTTAAGTAAATACACATTCTGTGCTAGCTCCCTACGCAGTTTGCTGAAACATTGGTCTTCGGCATGATGGATTCCACGTTTTTACAGAATCAATGATCTAAATCATTGTTTGTGTAGTTCACTAATATGTGCTTGTTTTTTAATTTACTGCTTTATGCAGGATAATATTTCAAATTTGTTATTTATCTGTGATTGAAGTCATATTTATATTTATCTTATGCATTTACTTCTGTATTAATGCGTTTTCTACTGATATATTACCAACTCTTAATTAGTATTTGAGAAGACGAATGCAACTTTAGAAATACTATTTATTACATTGCCTTTACTTCGATGATAAAATTATTAGAAAGTTCTAGCTTTTTTTTTTCTTATTGGCGATGAACCTCCCATTGATTTGATGATTGAAGTAAGGGTAATAATAAATTGTTTAATTCTAAAAATTATAAACCATTCGTTCTTAAAAGGTTTATATTTCAAAAAACAGATGTCCTACTTTTGTTTTATATAATTAATAAATATATATTTTAGATCATAAACGAATATCCTCGACGATATGTAAGATTTAAACGAACCTCTTTTATACACTAATTATTTATATCTCGTTTTCGAACATGTCTGGCCTTTCAATGGTAAATATTATTGTAAGAAATCCGCTTTCTTAAGCACATCAGTTATACATATAGAGCCCTTTTCTGTAGCTCATTTCTGGCAATTCTGAGCACCTCTTTAAGGACAGACATGTACGAAAGCTAGAGAATGATTAATGAATAAAAATAAACGCATCCCATTAGGTTTATTGTTTAAGGCTCATATATCTTATAAATGATCATAGGATGGTTTATCTATTATATGTTCTCTCATGCTGCTTATAGATTTACCTTGTTGTGATGCATTTGAAGACATCTTGTATATGACTGTCTAAGAACATAGAGACCAAATACCTTGTTGGTGGTGGTATTTTAATAAAGGTGATATCAGATCGCACATACAGGTTAAGTTTTAATTTTGGAAGTGGTCGCTGAAAAAGAGATGCCGCTCATTAGGTGTTTCCCTGTCTGATTGAATCTATTGTACACTTCCCCTTATATAATTTTATTACAGGTTTTAAACTTTTATTGTCAAAGTTATAAATATCGTTTATATTATAAACAATCTTTCCGTAAAGATGTTTAAAATTATTTTGGAGCTTTCGGTTATTACCAATTTTCACATTTTGTCCGTTCAATAATTTTTTCTTAGTTGCCATTAGTTGCTCCTTTTAGCTCTCATTCATTGCAACTATAAAATGAAATATGGAATATCCGCGCGTGAAAGCTGCCTAGATTTTAAAAAAGTATTGCTGTAATTTATTCATTCAATTTTTATCAACATATATATTTTATATCCAGCAATCGCGCGCCAAATTTTACAAATTTATTTTTAGCATGAAAATAATAACATAAAAGGAATATATATAAAATTCTAAAATAAAAATATATATTTTTATATATTATATTAAAACTAAAATATAAAATAATATTTTCAAAAGAAAAATAAACAAATTCCCAATATATTTATGTTCTCTCAACACACACTGATATATTTATCTTCTCTTCCCAAATCAATTTCAAATAGAAGCCTTTCTCTAAAGGGACATTGATTTAAGAAGGTATCTCCTCAATGAAAACTTCCTAATGCAGATTTTTATTGCAATATTCGACACAATAAATAGCTAAACCTTATTTGAAGTTTACGTCGGGTTGGTAAACTCGGGCCGTAACGAAGGATGCCAGGTTGTTCCCCTCCCGATAGGAGGTCCAATTAATTCAAGTCTCGAGGAAAGATAAAATTTTAGAAAATATTTCATTTTCTTGGAATATTTTTTTAATCCTTGTAAAAAATCCATGTCGATAAATTAGAAACTATAATCTCCTATTTATTATACCTTCAACGTTCTCTCTTTTGTTTTGTTGTTGTTGAAAAGGGATATTATCCAAGCAATAACTAATAGACTATTTCCAAATATGTAACGATCGCAGTTCAAATTAATTTCGATATTGAAAACGAGAATATTGAAACTAAGCTTCCGATGTAATAAACCATTCACTATTTCCTTCTGTATATTTGAGAGAGTATGGTTGTATTTTACCATTGCCGGTGTTTGAGTGTTTTACTTGAACCTAGAAAACCTCTGTTGTGATTGTAAAGGTAGACCAGTTTTTGATACGGTCAACGAACATTACAATAGATCCAGATAAAACCTGTTTCTCTCTTGCATACTTAAAACGAAAAAAAAAAAAATATATATATATATATATATAGAGCATCGAGTCGGTATCATTTCTTTTTCTAATTAACGTAGATAGTTTTAAAATATATAAATATACCAAGTGGGTTGTCATGCGGAATATTGTTTTACTAATTTTTGAAGAAAGAATATTTGATGGTATTATTGAAAACAAACACATTGACAGTTGAAATATTTATTGCAAATTTTATCGATAGATGGCAAATGAATTTATAAATTTATGAAATATTATTTTTCAAATAATAAATATAGCTAGAGTGTCAAGGCGACATATTTCTTCTACTAATTAGCGTATATAGAGATTATCAAAATATAGCTAGGGCGTCATTGTATCAATGTCGGTATCATTTGTTTTATAATAAATGTATCAATATACAGAATTTAATAAAATAAATAATTATAATTAGTGCTTTCAATCTATATCAACTGAGTTCGAGATAAAAGTAGAATACAGATAGTTCAGTCAGTGTGATTGCTTTCAAACAAAGTAATAATTGAGATGTGAAGATAACATAACGAACGGACAAAATAAAACCCTAGCACGTATATTTCCACCTTTGACCGAGTTGAACAACAAATATAACGATATACGTTCTGCACTTTGTGATGAATGGCTGAATAGAAAGATAAATTCATATAATTTAAATTCCTCTCTTCGGTTTTCATCGGCAGATTTCATAGATAAATTACATATAGAATGCATCTATCTTG
>CP092886.1:65397138-65425611 GCA_030710605.1 Cordylochernes scorpioides
AGAATCTTATGCGTCAAAAATAATTCAAATTTACAATATACATATACATATGGATCTCTCCCTTTTAATAAGTACATCGAATGTGTGCATTTTCACATGGGTCAAAATAGGATATTCATATACAGGTTGGCTTTGTTGAAATAAATCAAAACTTTCTGGTGTGGCTTATTCATGGATCATGATCTGAATATTTGCTTGGAGAAGATTTATTTTGATGAGTTTTATAAATAAAATGCATTTAAATAAGATAAAGGTATAGTAAAACTTATCCTGAGTCCACGGTGTGCAATGGAAGTAATTTAGTTATCCAGTGCTTTTAGTGTAAGTCCTGTGTAAGTCCCATACAGGTCTACCTATGTAGAAAGTAGTTCGAATTTGGCACTTACAAGTTTTCCAGAGCACCGTTCGGTTACTTGCACTCGCTGGTGGAGTTGGACCACTCAAGAATCGAGGCCAATTGAGCAATTTATTTCTTCAGAAAAAAGCCTAATGTGCGGGATGTGAAAACGGGTCGTGGTTGTCGAAAAACGAGGGTTTATGCCAATCTTCCATCGACCTCCCAAAAATAGATAGGCCTTAGTTCAATAATAGATTTTATTCTCGCAGATTCCTATTATAAATTAAATATTAAATTGCAGGAGGATGATATTCATAATCCAAAAGGTGCCTATTCTTTTTTTTAAATACAATATATATATATATATATTATATTTAAAATAAAAAAAGATAAGATTTCTGTTGATTTTTGGATCATATTGAATGATTATGCTATGGTGGTGCAGTCGTGGTTGAATAGTAATCTTGATTAAAATATCATGTCTTGATTAGTGATTTCTTTATTGAGCTGAGGAATGAATACAGATGAAAAACATAATTTTGTACAAGTACTGCCTGGCATAAGGCGTAAGAATAAAAAATTAAAAGCTTATTTACATAATTACAAACATGTTTGAGCCGACCAATGGGGAAGAACAACAATGTGATTTTATATGGGAAGCATGACCTCTGGCGGCCGATTTAACAGAATATTTTTATCTATGAAAAATATTTTTAAATAAAACAATATCTTTATATAACATTTTAAATAATATCTTAATATAACATATATATATATATCAAGAAAAAAGGCATTCCTTGATCGTGCAACTGAAAGTTGCTAAAGGCTTGCGTGATCTATAGAAATAAATATCAACTAATCGTTGATTTTTAATTATTCCAGAATTGGCCAAATGCCGTTTCTTGATTAATCAAGAAAAGCTAACCACTTACATGTTTCGGTGTTGACCCTCGTCAGCGTGGTGCAAGCTGTACCTCAACGACCAAAAAGGCTGGTCTTTGGGGCATCCTGAAAAACCATGAAACAGGTATTTAGGCTGGAAGGGCGTGAGAACGCCAAATAATGTGAAAAATAGTACAAAAGTGAATTTGTACACACTTGGATCAGGAAGATAAATTAATAAAAAGGCATTTACTGATCGTGCAACTGAAAGTTGTTGATGGCAATTCTGGAATAATTAAAAATCAATGATTAGTTGATAATTATTCCGATAGATGGCGTAATCCATTATCAAATTTCAGTTGCACGATCAGGAAATGCCTTTTTTCTTAATTTATCTACCTGATCCAAGTACAAATTCACTTTTATACTATTTTTCATATATTATATATTCGTTTTTGGAATAGATCTTGAAATTTTCTTCGAAATTTATATAATTGTACTTACATAATGAAAATATTTACCCATAAAAACCTCTTAGGGAAGAGAAAAAGTAAGAGGGGAGGGTTCAAGGGAATAGTGAGGAAGTTCAGGGGTTCGGTTTTTGCTAATTATTGAACAACCGAAAGGAACTTGTGAGATCGGGCATTATCGTGGAACAGGATCCAATTTCTTTCTCCCATTAATAATGTCTTTCGAGTCGAATATCCTCACATAAACAACAGAGAATATTCAAATAAGCACGTATTTTATTATTTTTGACACTTTTACAAGAATTTCAAAGTGAACAAGACCTTTAAAATCTGAAAAGTGATCACAAAAATATAGTATATAATAGTAATCGAGTACATTTACGAAAGATTTTCACAAATTGAAAGTTCAGCCTCTCGTTAGATTGTTCACAGTTTAGGGACAAACGAAGCTGCTACTTTAACCATATTCAAATCTTCGTTTATTATTGATTACATCAACACGTACGGTATCTCTAATTGTCTACTTACCTTCCTGATTGCCATTCTGAGGTTTTCTCGCAAAAGGCTTTTGATATTTTCGATATTTACCTGGTTTCTGATAATGCACGATCCACCAAATTGAACTTCGTCAAAGGGATCCCATCGTTGAAGTTGGCGTACCAATTGAAAACTTTTGATCTGCTACAATATTGATCTTCATATTCCTCTTTAATTAAAGAATTCGTTTATGAAGTTATTTTACCAAGTTCAAACAAGATTTAATAGCAATTCATTTTTCGATAAAATTATCCATTTTTTAAAGAAATTATTTTCGAAGAATATTCTGGCAACGTTCTATTTATAAAATAAAGTTGAATCTCGTGCCTTAGAACCCTGGTCAAATTATATATTATTCGAAAGCTCAAATTATAAAATATAATATCACAACGTTTATATTGTTATATTTTTATTATTTTAAAAATAAATAACCTTGTATATCACTATTTAATGATCACACTTTGTATATTTTATTCAAACACATCCATCCGAATGCAATTAGGAAAGAATTTATCGCTAGCAAAATATGTATATGTTTGCAATATTGTCGCGGAGATAAATAAAGCAAGGGCAAATTTGGGAATAAATAATTTATTATAAGGGGTATTTATAGGGAGAGAGAGAGTACAACTTACCCCAAGTTAAAGATAATTCTAATGAACGGCGTCAGCCACCGTCCCGTTTTCCTAATTTACAGATCAGCTTCCGAGAACCCCTCACACCTGTGGTCCCCCCCGGGGTCCAGGGATGATTGACAGGTGTCTCATCTGGATGGAGCTTCTTGACAATATTATACACTCGATACTATAGAGTGCTTTCAATTGGATGTCTAGTTAGAACATATTTTGGATAATTTAATTATTATTCTAATAATATCTTATATTGTAATCCTTCATTTTGAACTAGAATGCCATTAGCATTAAAATGTTTAAAACCACAAAAAATATAATAATAAAAACTATGATCTCTTAAATAAAAGGTTAGAGGGAAATTGTCTCTCATCACCTTAGCTTTCATTTTTAAAAATTATTGGAAAATTATTATTATAGTTTATTATTTTTATTTTCTCTATAAACCTTTCTTTTTGCTCATTCCTATTTTCCTACCCGCATGTAACGCGAAACTGATGAAGCTCCGTTGGCGTTTTTTATTTTATTAAAAACTTAATTTATTCAATAATATATATTAATTAAAAAATAAACTCCTAGGTTTTAACTCTTTTCTATACTCAATATATAAATCTAAATATATCTTAATTATTTTTTATACAATTGTAATAGTAAACGTGGTTCAGGTAATGATAATCATGATGGATAGTAGTTGGCGACTGCTTTTACTCCAAGGACATCACATGCCTACATATGTGGAAAGCATCATCTTAATTTTTTTATGTATATGGTATTTTTGCAATGAATAAAATGTAGATTAAATTAATATTAAATACTTAATTTATAAAATTCTAATTGTAATAATTATTGAGGTTATATATAAAAATACAATTCTCCTTTTAAATCAGGTATTTGCCCCTATGAATTAAAATATTCCCAAAACCGTATATATGCCTAAACTATTCTCGGGAAATGGCAATAAATCTGAGGAAAATATTTACAGCTTATAGATTTTTCTATAGATGGAATGTCCTGTGTTTAATATCAGGGTGTCGATAAAACAGATCAATTTTTAAAATAGATTTTGGTATTTTAATACACAAAGAATTTTGATACAAAATGTATGATAGATTATTTGTGTGTGACCTTTTATAAAATGGAAATTAAAACTTGGGAGTTGGGTACAAGGGGCGTGGGTTGATGAGCGAGACAGATGAAACACAAGCCAATAATGCATCCATTCCCCACCCCAGTCACGTCCACGCCTGCTGATATAAATGATTACTTACTTCCATTTCGCGCCTATCTTGCCGTACACCAAATTTTTACATTTAAACTTGATAAACCTATTTAACACATTTTTTATATCTTCAAGGATATTTGGATTTTTTGTTGTCATTTCTAATCATTACGTAATGTATCCATTGTACTTTAATTTTAATACGTATGATATTTAATACTTTTTAACTTTTAGCTATTTGATCACCTAAATAACTCATGAATACGAAAGATCAATGATTTTCAAATATTGCTAAGTTTTCTTCAAGAGTAAATGAGACTTTTTATAATCTTGCTCATTCATTATTCTGTTTATTCTGGACACATTCTAGAAAATATTGAAAATTTAGCAAACACTATGGAAATGAAGATATTATGAAAATCGCCATTATATTTTACTTCTCAAGTTTCTTTCTATGTAGGTTTGACACCTATACCGCGCGTTATATATATGAAATTTATAAATAAATTATACGGAGAGGATATAAAAGCCTGTCAATAATCATGATAATGTCAAAGACATTAGAGGCTAGCCATTAAAATATAATGTTGATATTTTCACCGTTTCTTTTGCTTCTCCTTCCATAACAGTTGCTTTTTACTCCGTCATCGCTCATCTCTCTGCTCGTACCTTTATTTTACTTCTCTAACTCTTGTTCTTTATTCTTTCAGAATTTGCTTGATTCTTTATTTTTTATATTCATAAAAAATATTCTTTACAGATATTAACGCATATCATATTTTTGTTGCTTAGTATCTTCTACATAATCGGAATTAAGCAAAACAATTATGTGCGATTTCAGTCCTGAGCAAGGGTTATACAAGATGTAGTTCAAAAGTTCAGATGAAAGAGTGAAGAAAACGCCTGAAAACGATTTATTAAATTTGAAAGCTCAAGAACTCTAAATAAATGTCAAATAAACTTATTGGGTAGAACATGATTTAATAAGTTTATATGTATTCTCTGTTTTATCTCGTTATGGGTTATAACGAGAGGTTAATTTTACTTACTTCAATATTTAAATCATCTTAGTGTATATTTAAAATTAAAGTATTTATTTAAATATAATTTGCTTCTTCGTGGAATAAACATTGCAAGCACCTTTTTAGAATATCTTGCTCGCGTGCTGCTTTCTTACCGCCATATTTTAATAGGAATCAAGTTATATTGAAGGGAGTTCTCTCCATGCCAGACATTTTAGAGAGCCAAGGGAGTTAATTTCCCAGAGTATTGGTGGACCACCACATAACAACCGACTAACGACTTAGACGACTACAAAGCCGCCTAAACTCCCGCCATTACCACCTTACTTTAACTGCGATATAAAAAACCTTGATTGAATACATCCGGGGCTCACGCTGAATAGAACTTGAGGAGACAATTATGACCTAATGATGGAAAGGCCTTCTTCATTAGCAATTCAAAGCTTTTAAAACTTTTTTTTTTTCGAAAAATTCCACTCTCTTTTCACCTCAAGTAAATAATGGTATCTTAAAATTACATTTATTATATTAAGTGTCTTATATATATTTCTATGAATTCGAAAATTATTATTTTTTTGAATGTATATATGTAAATGATAAAAAAAAACATTATGTAAAACTATGCAAAAAAAAAAGAAATAAAATGTGTTTATTCATATTCGAATCGTGAATTCTGAGAGCTAGTGTTAAGTTCAATAGATATTAAGCTTTATAATATAGCCTTTAAATATTTGTTCAATTTAGAGGACACGCTGCAAAATATTACAATGCAAAACCTCGAGATTTCTGGCATTTATTTTATTCAGATATTTTTACAATGTACTTTTACGCTTTATTTATGTAGATTTACAATTTTTAGAATCCTTAAATAAGGTATTATGGAAATATTATTACTAAATACTCATGGACAAACCATAAGCAAGTTTTGCCTTTTTGCATGTGTATCGGGATCAGACATTAACTATGAAAGATATATGATACATAGTGACCTTTAACGAAGGTACACGGGATAACTAAGTGTGAATTAAATTATCTCTATATGCCACAAAAGAAAAAAAATATATATAGACGACGGGCGACAAAAAATGAGTAAAATGAAATAGAAGTTAACGTTGCATAGAGTTACAGTGAGGTTGAATATATATAGATCTAAAGAAATATATAGGTACTTATATAATATGCTTTATATGAAGCAATGGGAGAGATTAGTGGGAGTTATAGTTCGATGGAGTTACAAGTGGATGGATATCACATACACACAAAGCCTTTATTAAGATCCCATTGGTCTTACACAGATTTTCCAAAGTGTCGACAATAATGATCAGGATGAGTAGGGTTTTATATGTACAAACATTTCATGAAATGCAGTAAAAAGCATGGTCTAACAAAAGAAGAAGAAAAAAAAGGTTTTGAAGATTAATATCATTATTATAATGCAGAGTCTAACTTATTGAAGAAATTATATACAGATAAAGCAATATATATATTGTCAATCAGACCTGTTAGAAGAGAGTGTACGGTGAAGTTCAGGCGGCCTATCTCAGAAACAAGAGTTTCTCTCTCCGTTTTCAGAGATATACATTCAAATATATGGTGTTCTATTTCTGCCTTGATTTTATTTGTGCATAGTAGGCAATTTAGTTCTTCTGCTTCAGATTTTTCACATTACTTTCTCGATTAGAAAAAACAGTATTCTTAGTTTAGCTATTAAGCACTTAGTTGACAGTAGCAGAACTGCAAGTAGGTAATTTTCCATGGCTACTGATTTGTGTAGGTATTTATAATGGGGATACATAGTTGAATTGACAATCCATACTTGATCTAATTGGCTAGCGGATTGTGTACATGTCCTCGAGAGCCAGTTCGAGTATTTAAGTCACCTACTATTGCTATTTCATAACCTTCGGTTAATCTGTATTCAAATATTTAAATAAATTATTTAGATTTAATGATTGATGTTCATTTGGAGGAATGTAAGTGGAGGGATATCTATAAGTTAATAATTATATTTGTCCTCTATGATATGACATAGGTTAAGATTTAAGATAGGTGAGGAGTGGGAGTTGGTTTTGATGGAGCCGCGGTGGATGAATACATGGACTTCGAGGAGATATATAGACTTCCTCTATATTATAATATAGATGGAGAAATGAGGTGAAGTGGGAGTTGGTTTGATGGAGCCGCGGTGGATGAATACATAGACTTCGAGGAGATTTTTTAGACCTCCTCTATAATATAATATAGATGGAGAAATGAGGTGAAGTGGGAGTTGGTTTGATGGAGCCGCGGTGGATGAATACATTGACTTCGAGGAGATATATAGAACTCCTCTATAATATAATATAGATGGAGAAATGAGGTGAAGTGGGAGTTGGTTTGATGGAGCCGCGGTGGATGAATACATTGACTTCGAGGAGATATATAGACCTCCTCTATAATATAATATAGATGGAGAAATGAGGTGAAGTGGGAGTTGGTTTGATGGAGCCGCGGTGGATGAATACATTGACTTCGAGGAGATATATAGACCTCCTCTATAATATAATATAGATGGAATAATGAGGTGAAGTGGGAGTTTGTTTGATGGAGCCGCGGTGGATGAATACATAGACCTCGAGGAGATTTTTTAGACCTCCTCTAAAATATAATATAGATGGAGAAATGAGGTGAAGTGGGAGTTGGTTTGATAGAGCCGCGGTGGATGAATACATAGACTTCGAGGAGATATATAGATTTTCTCTATAATATAATATAGATGGAGAAATGAGGTGAAGTGGGAGTGAAAGATCGATGGAGCCGAGGTGAATGAATTCCTGAATGACCGCGGGCCAGAGAAGCTTAGAAAGTTATTTGGACGCGACGTGATCGGGGCGTCAAGATTTTGTCCTCCCTCCATGTCAATTACGTCTTTATTGGACAGGAATCCGCCGAAATTAGACTCGCTCGGCATGACTTTAATTAATCGCTTGATAATTAGCCTGAAATTCTTCAAATTTTATCATTACTTCATAATAATATTGTATTATTACGCTTTTATGACTTAGTCTCTGTTCTATTGTTATTAAAAATAATTTAGTCCTAAGACGGCCTTCCTCCACAATAAAGCTCCTCTAGGGCAATCGTTCCATAGTCATTAGCCGTAAGCGTTATTAGTCTATGCCATTGACCTAATAGCATGTTCATTCGCTTCTAGAATCCGTTTCCAAATTTAAGGGCGATTGAGTCCTTCCTCCATAATAGGCTGGAGTTGGGCCTCTGCTCGGCCTTCCTGGCTTATCCGCTCTAGGTCATTGTTCTTCCTCCGCCACTGTGAGGCGCCAAGTAAAGATATTCTATTAATTGGACGAATAAATATATGATCTATATATTATCTCCTTATCTTATTCTATATTAAATAAAGGTAGGATAAGCATATTTCCCAAATATTTAAAAAAATGCTAATTTTTTCCTTACCTAAAGGTTTTACAGAATGAAACATAATAAAAAAAATAAATGAAAATTATCAAATTATATTGATTGGACAAACACATTATAGTGGAAAAAAACATAATTAAGTATTTAAAGGTGTCTGTATAGATATGGGTTCGAACTCAGTTATAATATAATATTAATCAACACCACACTTATGGTACTTGAAGGTTTGTATCAACTAGAAAATTTTCTATTTTCCCATAATTCTCGCCGTTCCTACTAAATTGGTTATAACCGCCTCTGTCACTATGTGGTAACCGAGGCGAGAATAGCTTTGTTCATCTTAAATCATGTGTCGCACTTAAACTATACGCAATCGTAACCTTTTTCCACCAATATAATAACGGCAGAGTGCACTAGAATTTTTTTCTATTTATATGAATAAACCTTAAGTTATCTCGTGTGTCTTCAATAAAGGTCACTGTGTATCAAATATCTTTTAAAGTTATTGTCCCGATATACATGCTAAAAGGTACAACTTCCATAAGTTTTATTCATGAGTTGCAAGGTTTAAGTCTTGTAAGGCCATCGACCTTGAATTCTTCCTTCTCTGGGTCGTATAAGTTTACGGAACGGGTTTCCATATTCAAAGTGAATAAATGAGTTAATAATAAATAAATATTGTTAGGAGAGAGGAGCGCGGCTCGAGGCGGATGCTCACGGGTCACTGTTAAAAACCTATTTGTTTTGGCTACATCTTTTCCCGTGGACTTAACGATAACTTTTCTAGAACTTATTTCAAATTTCATGTATAATTATTTTTACATCATTTAGTTTTGTATCATTATTTACTATAATTCCCTATCGTTCAATTATTATACTTTTTGTTCTTAAAGATTATTTAAGACAATAATCTTTAATTAGAAAGTGCTTTGCCTCCAAACTTTTGGTTGGTGAATAAACGTTAAAAAGACTTCACGAATGTTTCTTCCCAGTGCATCAGGTCACCAGCGCAACAATATTACCTTCAAAAATTTTCATTTTTATTTTGTGTGTCTGTGTGTGTCTTTCACGTAGTTGGGGAATCCAAATCTTTTCGCAGCTGTAGCTCTTCAGCAAAATTGGTCGGTCCCCACATTTCCTACATATATTTCTTATTATGAACTTTTTCAAATGATAAGAATATAATAAATTTTTCAGAAATTCAACGTGGTTTGGCGTAATTATTTTGTAACAAATCTTGATTCTCACGTAGATTAGGTCTATCTAAATAAGAAATTAATGTTTCTTTACCTTTCCCTAGCTTCCCAGGGGCCCAAATGAATATATATATATATATAGTCAACAAACTTATATATATGATATATATAATATATTATATATATATATATATATATATATATATGATGAATGGTTCAAATATATTTATCAATTCTAATGTAGAATTAAAGGTAGAGGTTCCTCTATTTTAGTACATGAATATTCTCCTCCGAAAACTCTATTTCATATTTAATAAAATATTGCAATAGCAAAATTGTTATTTAAAATGGTGTCCTACTTTATACCACACTCAATATTTGAAATATAGAATATAAGGTATCTATATAATTATGATGTTAACATATATACAATAGAGAATAAAGGTATAACAGATATTTGATGAAATATAAATGTTAAAGTGAGTGCTATATCATATTTTAAAGTAGACATAATAGAAGGAGATGTGACAGAAGCCACATTAAGGTTTGACATACCGCAGCAGCACATAAAGCTGGAGAAATGTGTTAAAAATATAAAATAGCTTCCATTAAATATTCATTAAACATCTTCACCTCGCCCCCACTTACTGTCGACGACAGGTCAGGTTTACATATAGAGAGAGAGGAAGTAATTAATATGGGACTTTCTTTGTGAATTTTACATGTCTCACTCTCTCCCTCTCATTATAAACAGAGAATCTTTTTAATATATTGGTTAATTATAAAATGATTAATAAACCTTGCGCACAATAAAAACAAATTTATAAATATTTTTATCGGTTATTATTTCATCATTTTATAATACTATATCGCAATTAACCTATATCAAATAGTTTGTTAATGTTTGAATAACTATATATATAGAATAGAAAGTTAGAAAAAAAGGAGAAAAGGTGATGGTGTTGATATTAAAAATAAAATGACATATTATGAACGGTATCATTTTTAGATGGCAAAGCGTCATCTAGTGGAAAAATTAAACTTAACCTTGAGGTACATTCTGCACCACACTTACGAGGATCAACAGCTCGAAAGCATAATCTGTTGGCTTTTTCTTGTTTTATCATTAAATTAGGTTGACCATATATTATATAATAAATCTTAATCGACCTTTAGTAGAGTTTTATTTAACTAGATAACGCTCTGCTATATAAAAATGATCATGTAAACGCTAAGGATATATATTTTTGTTTTAACTCTTATATAATATATAATTTTAAATATATATTCCTGTTTTTTCAGAAATTTGAAACCTTATAATGCCTTATTATTAAAATATATATTTTTTAAAAATATGTTAAATTATAAAATACATTTTCAAGTAATACGTCTTTTTATTTAGCATGTGAGGTATTTAATAAGATATATTGCATTTCAAAACTATTTAATGTGTTGTTATGAATATATAGTTTAGCACATCTATTTTTTAAAATAGTTTTGGTATTCCCTAGAATGCGCTATAACATCTAATTATAATATAATTATAATAGAACACAACAGTTTCATTTTTAGCGATTTCTGTTGTTTGCGATTGTAAATATTTAGCATTTCAAAGAGTAAACGTGAGGTGTTCCTCAGGATAATACAAATCCCAATCTCTCTATAACGTTATATATGATACCGATATTTTATTTTATTGATAAATAATACATTTGTCATTATATGAAATCGTAACCATTCTATTTTATTAACATACCATATTTCCTCTCTCTCTCTTTTCACAGGTCGATATTTTGCCAAGTTACCACCCAAATACTGGCCAGCAATCGGATTGGCAACGGTTCCTATCCACTTGACGGTCTCGAAGTAAATTTGGTTCATTCACAGGAAGAAACTACCAATTGTGGCGGATTTCCCTTTGAATACATCAGCAAGATGAACTGTGTAACACTACACGCTGTTAATTTACTTCCTAACTTTTTCCAAGGCTGTTCCGCAAAGTAGCGTGGATCATTATTCTAAAAATAAACTTAGAGCTTCAAATACAAGTTTTATTTCCATCCTCTGAGTTCGCGTCGACCGTAGTTATCAATAGCATCATACTGAACTTTCCTTGACAGGTTTTGAATCTATTTTTAAATAGTGTCATATGTCTAATCACATGAGAGCAAATAAACAACGAAAACGTATGTAAATGAAACCAAATGTGTGTAATTAGTGCTTATTTTAATATATATATATATTTTAAAAAAGATGCATATATTGGATTTATAATGAATTTATTATTTATTAATAATTTACGAAGAATTATCAAAGGATCCACTACCTAATATCACTAAAGAATTTAATAAAAAACTAAATAAAATTATACGCACACATAAGCTTAATAAAAAATCGTTCGAAAATTTAAAAGCAGAAGAAAAAACTCTACCCAACTTTTACGGCCTACCTAAAATCCATAAGCCAAACATCCCATTAAGACCAATAGTGAGCTATGCTGGTTCTCCTCTGTACCCTCTCACAAAATTTCTATCTTCAGTAATCTCTCCATTCCAAAAGCAACTACCTCACACAGTCCCCAATCCCATAGTAGCTGTTGAAGCTATCAAAACCGTTCAAATATCAAATGACAGCAGGATGGTTTCCTTCGATATAGAATCTCTATACACCTCAATCCCGCACGATGAAGCACTCCTGGCCCTCCGATCATTTCTTGAAATCCACCCAGAAATAGTTCCTCCCCTTTCTAAAGAAGCATTAATAGATTTAATCAAACTTTGTTTAGACCATAGTTATTTCAGTTTCAAAGACAGATTCTTCCGGCAAATTAAAGGCCTACCAATGGGCAACCCGATTTCATCTGCATTAGCCAACATATTTATGAATGAAATAGATGAAAAAATAATTAATTCAAACCAATTTAAAATAATATTATGGCTACGATATATTGATGACATTTTTTGTCTAACAGAAACAAACATTGAAAGCTTCTTACGTTTTCTCAATAGTCTCAAACCTTTTTTAAAGTTCACACATGAAAAAGAAAGCAATAATTCCCTAGCCTTTTTGGACATTCAGCTTAAAAGAAATCAATATAACATAGAAACTTGCATATACAGAAAACCTACTCACACCGGAAACTATTTAAATTTCAGCTCCTTTGGCCCTATACATAATAAAATCGCCGTAGTGAAATCTCTTACCAAGAGAATAGAAACACATCACTCAAATAGAAATAGTGCAACAGAAGAAAGAAATAGAATTTTCAAAGAATTGATAAATAATAATTATCCTAAAAAATTTATTGAAAAACATTTTCATAAACAAAGAGCTATACCTTCAAATAATAGTCGTGATCAGTCTCAAAAAAGATATTGCTCTATTCCATATAGCTACGGCTCAGAGAGAATTGCCCGAATTTTAAAGAGATATAATATAATTACAACATATCAATCTGCACAAAATCTACAACAAATCTTACGCCACTCAGATACAAAAAATATTTCAAACCAAGAAAATACAACCAATGTAATTTACAAAATTCCCTGCCAAACATGTCAAGCTACATACATTGGAGAAACAGGTAAATCACTTAAAGATCGTATTAATCAACATAAAGCAGCTTTAAAAAACTACAAACCATTATCCCTCCTAGTTGACCACTCCATAAATAATAGCCATATACCTGATTTCAAACAAACATCAATTATATACAAAAATATTACAGAAAAGCATTGTAGACTGTTTTTAGAAAGTTGGGCTTCTGCCGAAGACAAACACAGTATAAACAGAAAAATTGATTTTCCAGAAATTTATAAAGAATTCATATCCTAATTGATTGTAAATAACTATGTATATACTTTTAATTTACTCATTTATTACCCTTAAAATTTTTATCATTAATTTAGAATTAATATGTATGCACACAATTATTTACGGTTACACTGTTATATATAAATCTCTATTTCAAGCATAATGTGTAGACAAAATAATAATAATGGTATTTATCTGTAATAATGTATATAATTATTAGCTGTATATATATACTGAATGTAATGTTTAAATCAAATATACAATTCTTTCATTGGCCTTGTAGAACGAGAGTGGTGTACACGTGCGCGCATGCTTTAGTGAAAACACAAACATCCTCGATAAAGAGAGGCGAGTTGCCCCTCGAAATATTGGAACAATAAATTCATTATAAATCCAATATATGCATCTTTTTTAAAATATAATTTTAATTATGGATTGCTCAATCTTCAAAATATATATATATATATTGTGAAAAAAGAGAATATATGTATAAATATATTAATATAAAAATATTTTATATCAGGACCTTTTTAAGGCTATAATTATTATTTAATATTTCTATTTATAATAAAATAAAATAATTTTATTAACAATTTTCTAGCGACCCATCAATAACTACGCGTCATTTTTACCAAATAAAAGAAAGGCGACATGGATTTCATATATATATGAAATATATAAGTTGAATGTTTGGTTGTTGTCGACTTGTAGAATCCTGTCGACTCATGTAATGAGATGAGAATTCCAGTAGCTTTTGTAGAGATCCTGTCGACTACTGAAATAATGTTGAAGTCCTGGTAGCTCTTGTTGTGCTGTGTTGACCAAGAGGAACAGTCAGGATGTAGAGTTTTCCAGTACCTCTCTGCACCTTGGAAGACCTTTAAAAGTTCTCACAAAATACAGGCAGTCGTGGTCGAGGCAGAGTGGAAAGTTTGGGATGTCCCCACAAAAAACGAAGACACAATTGCACTAAGAAAGTTCCGTAACAGATAAAAGTTGAGCTAGGAGCGAACATGGAGATAGAAGAGTCCTTACGAGTCTACATGGTGAATGAGGAGGACCTTGGTGACAACCGACGTGAGCTTCGCTGAGGGTGAACTAAACTCAACTGACCGAACTGTCAAGCCACTGTCAGGTGATGTATTTATAGGTTAAAGACGGGGGGGGGACCTTATGTGACAGGGGCGTTTGAGAAAGGGCGCCTTTACCTGTCCAGGTGTGAGAGGGGTCTCTGCATTCCACCACATGTGACAGTGTGGGTGGCCTGTCGTGGGAATTGTGAATCTACCTGATTTATGAGTTCCATCTTTAGACTGTTGTTTTGGCAATACTATGCTCGATCTCTGCTTTAGCTCAACTTTTAAATCTATTACAGATTTTATTTATTTATCCACTTTGTACAAATTACATTACATAGGGTGATGTAAAGACACAGATTAATCATGCGCATAATTATTTATAGATGTGTTTCTATATACAACATGGCAATCTTGTTATAAGTTATCTACACAATATGAGGTTGTTGTTTTAAATTACCATAGATGGGCCCCGAGAGTGAAAGGGTTTATCCGGGTTTAGGCGGGTAAAGCCTCTCTAACACAGGTAAGTAATTAAAATTTCTTTTAATTAATTTAAACTGTGAGGGTTAAAAAGGCTATAACAAGATGATATTTGTTGGATATATAAAAGTGAAATAAAAATGACATTTTGTTTGATTAAAATAAAATGATGACATAAAAATTCACATTCTAAGAGAATATTGGTGGGCGTTGGACAGGGTTAGTAGTTAAAGAATAAGCAATTGTGAGATTTACACATGCAATCAAATACTTAGGTCCAGGTGCAAAGCGAGGATATGGACTTGAGCGTCTTCCTAGGCAATGTTTCACCTGTGATCCTGTATAGGGTAACAGTGCTTTGTCACAATTGTAGTGTTATTGGGTTGAAAAGTTGTTGAAGAATATGTAATTGTTAGAAGTGCCCATGTAAACCAAATACTCAGATCCAGGTGCAAAGCGAGGATATAGACTTGAGCTGTCTTCCTTGGCAATGTTTCACTTGCGATCCTATATAAGGGTTACAGTGTTTTGTCACAATTTTAGGATTATTGGGTTAAAAGTTGTTGAAGAAAAGTTGCTTATTAATATGATTGAGAAAGGAGTGAAATAGAGCCATGCCATAAGTAGAATTGTAGCGACAGTAGGTGATCTGACTTGACTCGAAATCAAAGGTTGAATGTGGTCCGCTAGAGCTGAAAAAAAAAGTTGAAAGTTGAAAAAAGTGAACGCTTTAAGTATGCGTTGGTGATTTGCTCTGCGGATGAAATGAAATAAACTCTTGAAGCTTGTTCAGACCAGAAGTTTGGATTTGTAAGTCTGGGGAACTGTGTTCAAGGCGTTTGTTGAATTACGAAATCAAAAAATAAATTGTCAAGCAGTGCTGTCGTTTTTCTACATTGATGTGACGCAATGACTGAAAAGATAGTGATGAAAAATATAGGGGATTGGTTAAAGAATATGATTGTTGAAAACGATTGTTGTAGATGCCCGATAGTGGATGATAAACTTTGTCAGATAATAAAGGTATTTAAACAAATAAAATATAGTGAATAGAAATATAGAAATATGATTGCGGGTACAAAAAGTGTAAGTGGATAAAATTAAACCTGTAATATATAAAATATATAATAAATAATAAAATAAAAATAATTTTTGAAACAATTAGATGTTTTGCAATACTAAAATAATATCATGAAAAATAAAAGTAAATTTGATTAAAGTTTTTTTTTTTTTTGAAAATCATGTTGGATTAAAAATTTGATTATATAACTGAAAGGTAAGAATAAGAATAATTATTCAAGATTTTATACAAAATTTATAATATAATTGAAGGTTATTAATGATTGGATAAATTTTAAGTAGTGTAAAGTTGAACAAAAATTGTCTCTTTTGACGAAAAGTTACAGTTGTGGTGTGTGACTAGATTATATCCCTTTGGTAACATCGGTGTTTCTATGACTCTGAAACTGGGAATATGTGAAATGATCTTTTCGTTTGTCCTCAATGCTGGTATGTAGAGAATGATTTCTCTTTCGCGTTAAAAAGTCTATATAAGACTTAACCAAATTGTTTTAATTGGTGTTATCAAATAACATGTAAAATGTTTAAAGTATGTTGTGTTGTGATATCTCGTTGGTGAGATTTGTGAGATTCTCGAGGAAATCTAAATGAGTAGTGTGACACATGTGTTCAAAATGGCGTCATGAAGCTAGCGGTCAAGATGATCTGCCTTGAGGGGGAAGAGAGGGCATGTCCCAAGATATTCTCAAAAGATAGTAGTGACCAAGGGAGTGGCGTCAAAAAGGGCGTCCACTTCCCCCCTTTTTTTTTTCACGGAAATTCTATTTTTGGGGTGGTCACACATGTGGGATGGCTTGCTATGTTTGAGATTTACTCGAAACTGACTTTCTCTCTTTTGTTGAGTTGGCAATTTACTGTTATAATTGAAAGATATGATTTTCTCGGTGTTTTGTAGTTGTTGTGTTTCGAATTTAGTTTAGACTTAGAAAAAATGTTATTAGGTGATGTCAGGTTTGGATGTGTGGTGAAAATTCGACTTTCAACGTGGACACGCTTTGAGTTGAGATATGGTGTCACAGGCGTGAAGGCGTCTTTGGCCTGAAAAGTAAAAAAGTTTTGTAGTGTGGCACTGTGACACGAAGTGAGAAATGTGAATAAAAAAGTGTCACGTGAAGTCGTTGTTTCGTACAGAATCTAAACTGTTTCACCATGAATAACAAATTTACTAAAGTCATGGGGGTGGTTGTACGAAACACATCGAGAGAATATTTGACTGTTAGTGGATGTGGCACGCTTAATGTGAAATTATTTTATTGTGGCGACGATATAGAGCTAAGTGGAGCTTGTGTGGTTCAAGATTTGGATTTGTGTGTTAAGTCGCGCACTAAAAATTGTTGCCAATTGGAGAAAGTTATGTGTGAGGGTGTTGTAACGTTTGTTGAGAGATATTTATTGATGCTTAATTATGCATGTAAAAAGTAGAGACGAGGGAGTGTATCTAAGTTAGAATAAAATGTTGTTAATAAGTTTGGTAGGTTGTGACCTAATTTAGCTACTGGCGATGAAGTGGAGGGAATCTTTATTTTCAACTTGTTTTGGGAAAGATAGTTGTTTTCCCTAGTGGTGTTTTTGAAGATATTGTATCTTCCGATTTTTACAATAAAAAAAAAAATGCGTTTCACCTATGTTAATTTATATTTAAAAATTGATATTTTTTGATCGTTGATTATGGTAGTTAAAATGATTCTTATAAAAGGGCAATGTCGTGAGAGTTACACATAATTTGAATTGGACGCTTACTTAAAATGGTGAACATTACCAAATTTTAAGAATTGATAAAGATATTGGTCTTTTGGTATAAAGATAACTAATAAGTAAAACAAAAATAAGTTGAGAATTATGATGAATGAGATTTTTAAAAAATAATAATAATGATTTTTTTCAAGTCGTAGCTTTGGATAATGCCATTTTAGGTAAATTTAGGAAATACACATAAGATTAGTAAATTGATAAAAATGCGTAATCAGCGAATTTTTTTTTTTTTAATAAAATTGAAAGTAATAACTTTAAATTTATAATCTGAATAAAAATTAAAGTAAAATCGATAAAGTTGAGTGTGAAAGTTTTTAAAATTGAATAAAAATGATATAAAAAAGGTAAAAATTGATTTTAAAATGCTTAAAGTGAAAATATAAGTACAAAATTTATAGGGAATCAAGTTGTGAACTTGAGGATAAAGTTAAGGTAGGTTTTTAAAAACTTACAGTTGTGTGATAAAAGTTCAGTCAGGAAACTTGGTCTTGGCTTGTATTCCTGCTGACGTTGAAGACGCTCCATGTAGAGCTTGTGGACGCTTGTAGCTTCTGTGAAGTTGATTGTGGCTTGTTGCCTTGAGCATTGTCTCGATGATGTCAAGTCGAAGGTGGAGAACTTCTCACAGGGTTTGGGTACATCGCTGCTCGGTTTCCATGTCGTGTGGGAAGTTCGGCTGTGTCGTTGGGGTGGTCAGACAGCTTGCTCCCGACGTTGACGATCGGTTAGCGGTTATGCGGAAGTCCGTTGGGGCGGCGTTTCTTCCGTAAATATCTTGGGGAGAGATTGCTTGGACGTTTCGTTGGAATGGTCGGGCTTGTTCCTCCATCTTCGCTCTTTCTCGCTTCCTATCTGAACAGTCTTCTTACCTCTTCGTTGTGTCATCCTTCGTTTTGGTCATCCTGTCGGCTTCTGAAATATATAAGTTGAATGTTTGGTTGTTGTCGACTTGTAGAATCCTGTCGACTCATGTAATGAGATGAGAATTCCAGTAGCTTTTGTAGAGATCCTGTCGACTACTGAAATAATGTTGAAGTCCTGGTAGCTCTTGTTGTGCTGTGTTGACCAAGAGGAACAGTCAGGATGTAGAGTTTTCCAGTACCTCTCTGCACCTTGGAAGACCTTTAAAAGTTCTCACAAAATACAGGCAGTCGTGGTCGAGGCAGAGTGGAAAGTTTGGGATGTCCCCACAAAAAACGAAGACACAATTGCACTAAGAAAGTTCCGTAACAGATAAAAGTTGAGCTAGGAGCGAACATGGAGATAGAAGAGTCCTTACGAGTCTACATGGTGAATGAGGAGGACCTTGGTGACAACCGACGTGAGCTTCGCTGAGGGTGAACTAAACTCAACTGACCGAACTGTCAAGCCACTGTCAGGTGATGTATTTATAGGTTAAAGACGGGGGGGGGACCTTATGTGACAGGGGCGTTTGAGAAAGGGCGCCTTTACCTGTCCAGGTGTGAGAGGGGTCTCTGCATTCCACCACATGTGACAGTGTGGGTGGCCTGTCGTGGGAATTGTGAATCTACCTGATTTATGAGTTCCATCTTTAGACTGTTGTTTTGGCAATACTATGCTCGATCTCTGCTTTAGCTCAACTTTTAAATCTATTACAGATTTTATTTATTTATCCACTTTGTACAAATTACATTACATAGGGTGATGTAAAGACACAGATTAATCATGCGCATAATTATTTATAGATGTGTTTCTATATACAACATGGCAATCTTGTTATAAGTTATCTACACAATATGAGGTTGTTGTTTTAAATTACCATATATATATATTTCTTATTTTAGATATTTGCAGAGCATATATTGATGTGACTTATAAGAAAATGAATTCACCTTTTAATTTCATTTAGACGTGATATTTCTATGCAACATTTTGGAGGTTATGAAGTATAATAGTCTCCACAATAAATACAAGTTGACGTGTAATTTTTAATTTGAAAAACCATCAATTAATATTCAAATTTACATTTTATCCAAAATACGTACATTTAATTATCACCATGCTCACGGCTGATTGGGCAAGGGAACGATGAAACATTTTACGAGCAATATCGGTTGCCTAATAACCCCAGTCTTTGCTACACACATGATGCCGGAAGTCATTTTACTACAGACTCGGAATTCTTCCAACTGATACCCTTTAAAGATGAAAACAAGCGTTTTTTAAACAAATACCACTTTATACACACTAAGTGAATTTGAATATTTATTAAATTTGAATTATAATGGTTTTATTATTTCGTTTTTAAATGCAGGATTAAGATTGGAACCTTTTTATATATTACTCACACGTATAAACTAGTATTCTATAGAAAAAACACATGTAATTCCAATCTCTATAAACAAAATATAGCTATTTTTCTTTTCACTTTTAAATCTTTTAACTTTCAAGTTTAAAAGTTCCTTTTAAACTGGCTATTCTCTCTCAGAAAATTATTATTTCTTATAAATGTTTTTTTTTCTGAGACTATCAACATAAGCTCATCATATTTATCCGCAACAAACAACACAGAAGGTTGTAAATAGAGATTTAATCATTAAGTAAATACACATTCTGTGCTAGCTCCCTACGCAGTTTGCTGAAACATTGGTCTTCGGCATGATGGATTCCACGTTTTTACAGAATCAATGATCTAAATCATTGTTTGTATAGTTCACTAATATGTGCTTGTTTTTTTTTTAATTTACTGATTTATACAGGATATTATTTCACTTCTGTATTAATGCGTTTTCTACTGAAATATTACAAACTCTTAATTAGTATTTAAGAAGACGAATATCCAACTTTAGAAATATTATTTCCTACATTGCCTTTACTTCGATGATAAAATTATTAGATATTATTTTTTTCTCGTTGGCGATGAACCTTCCATTGATTTGATGATTGAAGTAAGGGTAATAATAAATTGTTTAATTTTAAAAATTATGAACCATTCGTTCTTAAAAGGTTTATTTTTCAAAAAACAGATGTCCGACTTTTGTTTTATATAATCAAAAAATATATATAACAGATCAGAGACGAATATCCTCGACGATATGTAACATTTAAACGAACCCCTTTTATACACTAATTATTTAGGTCTCGTTTTAGAACATGTCTGACCTTTTAATGGTAAATATAATTGTAAGAAATTCGCTTTCTTAAGCACATCAGTTATACATATAGAGCCCTTTTCTGTAGCTCATTTCTGGCAATTATGAGCACCTCTTTAAGGACAGACATGTACGAAAGCTTGTGATGGGAATGATTGATGAATAAAAACAAACGCACCCCATTAGGTTTATTGTTTTAGGCTCATATCTCTATATATATAAAAGTCAATTTCTGTCTGTCTGTCTGTCTGTTTAGCGATAAACTCAAAAACTACTGAACCAATTGGTACCAAATTTTGCATGTCGCTTTTTATAAACCTGAGGAAAATTTTCGGCTGCATTTTGATTAGTATTTTTGGCTATTTCTTTTTTTAATTTGAAGAACTTTTTTTTACGCGGAGTAATCCGGAATGGAATGAATACCTAAATATGGCCATTTTTTTTAAAGCATCGGTGGCTCAGTGGTAGAATGCTCGCCTGCCACGCGGGCGGCCCGGGTTCGATTCCCGGCCGATGCATTTTTTTTTTTTACAATTTTAAAAACTAATTTATAAGAAATATAATATAAATATATACTATTATATCAACTATATTAATTAAATCAAATACCTAAACACTAATATAATACAATTTTTGCCATCACACACACTTTTTTCCTGTAGTTTATGTGTTACTTCTGTACTGCTATTCTATGGCACTTCTAATATTTATTATTGATATACTTTTAGTATGAAGGAAATTGCACCCAAGGGATTTCTCGGGCGAAGCCGGGTCATTCGCCTAGTATCTTATAAATGATCATAGGATGGTTTATCTATTATATGTTCTCTCATGCTGCTTATAGATTTACCTTGTGATGCATTTGAAGACATCTTGAATATGACTGTCTAAGACCATAGAGACCAAAGACCTTGTTGGAGGTGGTATTTCAATAAAGGTGATATCAGATCGCACATACAGGTTCAGTTTTAATTTTGGAAAGTGGTCGCTGAAAAAGAGATGCCGCTCATTAGGTGTTTCCCTGTCTGATTGAATCTACTGTACACTTCCTCTTATATAATTTTATTACAAGTTTTAAACTTTTATTATCAAAGTTATATATATCGTTTATATTATAAATAATCTTTCCGTAAAGATGTTTAAAATTATTTTGGGAGCTTTCGGTTATTGCCAATTTTCCCATTTTATCCATTCAATAATTTTTTCTTAGTTGCCATTAGTTGCTCCTTTTAGCTCTCATTCATTGCAACTATAAAATGAAATATGGAATATCCGTGCGTGAAGCTGCCTAGATTTTTAAAAATATGGCTGTAAGTTATTTATTCAATTTTTATCAACATATATATTTTATATCCAGCAATCGCGCGCCAAATTTTACAAATTTATTTTTAGCATGAAAATAATAACATAAAAGGAATATATATAAAATATAAATATATTTTTATGATATTAAAACTAAAATATAAAATAATATTTTCAAAAGAAAAAATAAACAAATTCCTAATATATTTATGTTCTCTCAACACACACTGATATATTTATCTTCTCTTCCTAAATCAATTTCAAACAGAAGCCTCTCTCTAAAGGGACATTGATTTAAGAAAGGATCTCCTCAATGAAAAATTCCTAATGCAGATTTTTATTGCAATATTCGACACAATAAATAGCTAAACCTTATTTGAAGTTTACGTCGGGTTGGTAAACTCGGGCCGTAACGAAGGATGCCAGGTTGTTACCCCCGATAGGAGGTCCAATTAATTCAAGTCTCGAGGAAAGATAAAATTTTAGAAAATATTTCATTTTCTTGGAATTTTTTTAATCCTTGTAAAAAATCCATGTCGATAAATTAGAAACTATAATATCCTATTTATTATACCTTCAACGTTCTCTCTTCTGTTTTGTTGTTGTTGAAAAGGGATATTATCCAAGCAATAACTAATAGACTGTTTCCAAATATGTAACGATCGCAGTTCAAATTAATTTCGATATTGAAAACGAGAATATTGAAACTAAGCTTCCGATGTAATAAACCATTCACTATTTCCTTCTGTATATTTGAGAGAGTTTGGTTGTATTCCACCATTGCCGGTGTTTGAGTGTTTTACTTGAACCTAGAAAACCTCTGTTGTGATTGTAAAGGTAGGTCAGTTTTTTATACGGTCAACGAACATTACAATAGATCCAGATAAAACCTGTTTCTCTCTTGCATACTTAAAACAAAAAAATATCTATATTAATAAAATGGAAATTTCATAAGTGGACATCACTAAAAACTTTCGTTACAATGTATCAATTTCAACCAAATTTTCAACATTTATGTAAAACGAGATGGAGCAGGTTTTGCTTAACATCAAAAAATATTTCCTAACATTAACATGCGTAACTTCGCTGTTATCGATTAAATACAAAAAAATCAACAGAGTTAATTTTATTTATATATAAATACAAAATTAAATTTCAACAGAGTTAATTTTTTACATACTAGCTAATAATCTCAATCTAAAAAATATTCAAAACAAGCAATTTTAAGATAACACCATATGTAAAACAGTCGGCCAAGAAAACAACAACGATATTACATCTTTCTCACATATTCACACACAATCTTGATTAATAATTAAAACTAATCTTTAACATTGTTTATTATACTTCAACTTTTATTTCTACATTTGTTTTTAAATACCCAATTGTTTTATCATGTTTCTAATTTCGCCTAACAAATATACAAATTTATAGTGACCAACATATGCAAATTTTATCTTTGTTTTTATTTAACTTGATATCGTAAACATAACATCCATTGTAAGCATTTTTCTGTTCACCTTCCGTGGTTTCTCTTTTCTCTGATAGTTTTTAGGTGTAGTATATTTTCTTATTACTAGACTACAAACATTCCCTCGAGAAAAACCTGGGCGAAGCCGGGTACATCCGCTAGTATATATATATATATCTAGAGCATCGAGTCGGTATCATTTCTTTTTCTAATTAACGTAGATAGAGTTTTAAAATATATAAATATATCAAGTGGGTAGTCATGCGGAATATTGTTTTACTAATTTTTGAAGAAAGAATATTTGATGATATTATAGAAAACAAACACATTGACAGTTAAATTATTTATTGCAAATTTTATCGATAGATGGCAAATGAATTTATAAAATATTATTTTTCAAATAATAAATATAGCTAGAGTGTCAAGGCGACATATTTCTTCTACTAATTAGCGTATATAGAGATTATTAAAATATAGCTAGGGCATCATTGTATCAATGTCGCTATCATTTGTTTTATAATAAATGTATCAATAAACAGAATTTAATAAAATAAATAATTATAATTAGTGCTTTCAATCTATATCATATTATTTGCATATTACAGATAGGTTTGGTATTAAATAAAACATAGCTCTGGAGACTATAGAAGCTATTTTGTAAGTTTTAGACTGAGTTCGAGATAAAAGTAGAATACAGATAGCTCAGTCAGTGTGATTGCTTTCAAACAAAGTAATAATTGAGATGTGAAGATAACATAACGAACGGACAAAATAGAACCCTAGCACGTATATTTTCACCTTTGACCGAGTTGAACAACAAATATAACGATATACGTTTTGCACTTTGTGATTATTGGCTGAATAGAAAGATAAATTCATATAATTTAAATTCCTCTCTTCGGTTTTCATCGGCAGATTTCATAGATAAATTACATATAGAATGCATCTATCTTGAACATTATTTTTTCGTTAGTTTCTAAACACAAAGCAATAACACCGAGAATTACTATGTGTAACGCTCAACACAATGACAATATAGTCGCTGGGCAATTTGTGAGGATCTATTCTTTTATATCGGGTCTTTTTTTTCTTACTAGAAGAATGACCCAACTTCGCCTGGGTTCTCCTGGAACGAATGTTCTCCAAACCAATGTAATTTATTATGAATATATTGATCTAAATATCACTATCGTGATTGTAGTATTTGCGATAATGTTAAAAATTCAATAAGTTGATTTCCCAGTCTTCATATTCTGGAATTGGCACTATAATGGCGACTACATCCAGACCTACCTCCATATCCTAGTGATATTTAACACGGAGAGAATTATTATTGTGGATTTCTCTAAGGATTAAGCACATTCACATTTCTATTTTATTTCTTTAGATTTATATATTTTATTCTTTTTAAAATCACAATTTATATATGGATCGATGGCTGGCAAAACAAATCCATTTCGACAAATCGAGATAAATAATTCTAAATTAAAACTCTAGTATATAAGTGACAATCTGTAGGCGTCCATCCCCACTATCGATCAGCTGATAGATAAATTATTTAGAAGAGCATTCAGGATTCGAGTTTTCTCTTTAATACATAAACATTCAAATCTCTTTTATGATACACTGATTTCAAATACAAACTCTCTTAAATTTTGATCATACATTCTTTGAAAAACTTCATATTTTCTTAATTCAGTACTATATCTATAATTAATTTAGCTTGCAAAAAGAACAATAAAAGATAGAATCATTCCTATGTTAGATAACCTGTCCTGCACAAGTCATCACCACCATAAGTGCTGAAGTGAAGTGCAGGAATAGCCCTACGAGTAAAAGCTCTATGGAAAAGTTCGCTGTATTAAGTTCAATTCCTTTTAGAGAAGTCCTCCCTTATTTGTCCCCTTGGAGATTTCAAAGGCGATGGCATCCCTTGGGGCTCTCAGCGTTTTATTACGGTCGCTGTCACCGAGGGTCGGCGCCGTCTCGAAATCCTCCCGTCAACCCCGACCGCCGCTTTGAACCAAATCCTAAATTTCTATAGCGTGCGACAGGAAACGCCACAAACGACTTGAAACCTAATTCCAATATTCTCAAAATATTTTTTCTGAACTAATTTTAAACATTATTTATTTATTGATTTTTTAAAATAATATCTCAATATATGAAATAATTTTGACTAAAATAGCAATATTAGCTGCAATATAAGAAAATCATTGAGTTATTTTGTATTAAAATATATCGTAGTGAACGTTAGCAATAAGTAAATAAAACAACACTCCATATAATTATAACTATTCAACATAACATAATGAAGATTATTCTCTGCTTCCACGCTTTGATTTATTCAATAAGGAATCAAGGGTTTCTTATTTCTTTCATTTCTCGAGCTTTCGGGCAAAACATGTCCTTCAATACAAAGATCCAGAATTTGTATTCTTCAGAAGTTGTACTTCTGTAACACCGTGTTGAAGCGCATGTTGGCCTGAAAGCTTCGATAAAAAAAAAGGAAATAAGAAAAGAAACGAAACACTAGAGTCCTTATTGAATAAATCAAAATTCAACATAACATCCACAGGTAGTCAATGTTTATACTCCAGATCATTATGTTTGAATGATGGTTCTATAACTACTTTTTTTCTCTAAGTGTATCCCATATTTTCACTTGTAAAACACTTTTGCTTTGCACAGAAATTTTTTTACATTATCGTTCATCTTTGTAAACTTTTATAAAATTTTATATTTTAATGTGTTAAAGATATTATTTCACATATAAATGTGCATAGTATATGATAAAATCATTTGAATACAAATTTAAAGAAGTCTAGATATAATTTGCTAAAACTGTTGAAATGGTTCATCATTGATGAGCCAAGCCCTCTCTTCTTTTTTTCTAGGTGAGGCTTTCGAATGTAATTCTTGATGTTTATTAAATACATCAACCAAAATTTATATGAAGTATTAAAATTTATATATTCCCATATAGAGTATGAATTAATGATTTTTTAATACATGTACTAACTTAACACTCGCATATATACATAAACCCCTTTAGATTCGAAAAATAACTGTGAATTTGTTTGATTAATGAGGAACCTTTATGTTTTCCAAATATTTGTTAGGGGTATTTGAAATAAATTATAACCAATATCTTGGAAGGTAATTTAAAATTTTAAATAAATTGTATATATGAAAATTCGAAACTATTTTTATGATTCTTTTAAAAATTAAACAATTTCCACTGCCCTTACTGGAATGGAAAAATTAAGCAATTTTTATTGCCCTTACTGCAATGGAAAAATTAAATAATTTCTACTGCCCTTACGCTTCTATAATAGTTTCGAATTTTCATAACAGATGGCGCGCTAATTCATCATATTATAAATTGTATTTATGTTATAATAAAAAGTGTAGGCTTACTGTTATATTAAATATTTTTAAGAGTTGGATTATTAGCTTATTTTTTGGAAACAATAATATTATGCCAAATGATTTGCAGTATGAATATTTTATGATATTTCAGTAGTGGAAAAATAATAAAATCAGTTTTAATCCCAATTTGCTTTAATTGTGTGGGCTGATTAAAATAATTGAAGGATGAAATATCTGATTTAAGGCGTGAAGAATAAATAAAATAAAAGATTACGTATTTACATATCTACAGTAATATTTGAGCCGGAAAAGGGAAAACAACAACAATTATTTCATATAGTCTGAAGCCGCGACATCTGGCGGTCGATTTTACAGAGTAATTTGTTCTAGAAATTATATATATAAAGTTGAAATAAAGAAATTTTAAAGATTTCATTGTAATTAGGAATGGAAAATGCATTTTTAATTAATTTAAAAGAAAGTAAAATGGCGACGTGTAGGTATTAATTAATTTGTGCTTAAGGGTATATATTAGATAACCTTTTGGTTCAAAACCTAGAAATTAAGAAGTAGCACTTTGGTAAAAACGAGAAATATACTAATAATTGAAAATTATTGCAATGGAAAGCGCATATATAATTTAATCAACGATCTTAATAAGATCTTTAAAAGAAAATGCGTCAATAAAAAAAACCTGCATTAATAAATGGAGGTATTTCATTACAGCGAGTAATAAGATACTCCTTGTTGTAAAGGCTATTGATTGAACTAGTGAAAATGCCAATTGAAACGGCTAAATGAAAATATTATAATTTTTATATAAAATAAAGGACTAACGCGCCATCTGAATATACAAAATGAAACTATAATTCAAGAAATTTTATTTTTCAAATAAAATTAACTTTCTAATTTCTCCTTAATAATATTAAAAACTAATTTACATAATTTTATTAGATACCAAATAACGATTCAACCCGGCAGTGTCGGATATATAAACAGAATCGTCTGATACAATAGTGAATCTCTAAAAATAGATATGGTCGAAAATAATGAAGAAAACGCTTGGAGGCTTGACAATCCCAATATTGCCCATCCAAACTGACTAATAATTTTTTGATAATAATTTATTTTCGTATATTTTATATTGATTTATTTTGTTTCACTTTCCTAAATCCCTATTCAAAGGGGTTTCGTCCATTATACGTAAGAACGCTCAAAAACATATGACAAAAGATATCAAATTAATTATACGCATTTTTCTGAAAATAAATTCACGTTTATTTGACCTCTATCCTCTAACAGGAT
>CP092886.1:65425711-65445822 GCA_030710605.1 Cordylochernes scorpioides
AAGTTGGGGACGTATTGTCTGCCTCACAAGGAATAAATTCCCCTAAAAAGCGTGAGTAGTTGACTTTTCTTTATATTTAAATAGAAGCCTCATCAGAACCAATATTAGAAACCAAGAATCTACCTTTAGTTGCTATTTATTCTTGTAGATGAAAGTTTCCATTTGGGGTGAATTTAATTTGCCTGGTCAGAATATATTTTGGCGTCAGGAAATAATAGATATTGGTACAACAATATAAGAATCCTCTCGGGTAATTAATATGAATATTGAATGGAGATTATATATAGTGCTCATGTGAGCGGTGAATATTTGTCTTTTTATGTCTTTAATATATATGCCATGTTTATATGTTATAAAAATCATTATTTATTAAATACTTTACTCTTTTCACACTTTAAAAAATAAAAATATTTATTAAAAATTACCAACATTAATATTCTGCACATTCTTATATCTAAATATGTGTATAAACCCATTTTTTTCGTAAAGATATAGGCCGCCTGGCTGGCATACATAGTTCTTTAAATTAAAGGCACTCCGGCCAGTAAATCTTTTTTATTATCTCGACGTTTCGACAAAAATCTTTTGTCCTCGTCAGGAGCTAACAAAAATTAAAACATTTGGCAAAGCGTTTATTTATAGCGCCCCCTCTAAATAGCGCCTTTCTCTCTATAGCGCCCGATTTTTTGAATACGTAGTACGATGCGATTTACATTAAAAGGGACATGTCTATAACACCCTATTTTGGTGAGTCCCACGAGAGGGCGCTATAGACAGGTTTAACCGTATATATTTTTTTTATTCAACTATTTTACAAAATCTGTAGTTTATGATATCAAATATTATATTTTGATAAAATAATTGTAAATAAAGTAAATATACTCGATAGAATGTTCTAGACTAGTGACGCCATCTCGCGGATTTCCTAGAACATTCGCCTACACTATATAAGCCAGCCACCTGCTCACTTTGTATGTTTCCATCAATGCTGTCCTAACTAAACTCTGTGCTTTTTATACTTCAATTATATTCTGAGGCCACTATTGTTTTAGCTCAAAACGTACTGGCAAATAAAAGGTTCTCAATTTTATTTTCTCCACTCGTCCAAGGCACGCTGCAAATATTTTACGACTGGAATTCAGATAACGACATATATATGTGTGTGTATGAAAAAAAAAAATAAAAAGGTCAGGTGTTTATATTAAAAACAAAGAAAAATTATCCTGATCAGGCGAACATGTTATTTTTATATGGCAGAGCGTCATCTAGTGGAAAAGGAATAAATTTGGCCAAATATCAGGGAACAGGCTAAATCACCGTTTAGTTCATTTCTGTTATACTAGATGGTGCTCTGCTATCTAAAAATCACATGTGCTCCTGGTCAGGATATGCGACTTCTTTATTTTTATTATATATATATATATGTGATGATGAGTTGCTGTCGACTTATCTGTGATGAGATCCTGTCGACTCATGTAATGAGATGATGAGAATTCCAGTAGCTTTTGTAGAGATCCTGTCGACTACTGAAATAATGTTGAAGTCCTGGTAGCTCTTGTTGTACTGTGTTGACCAAGAGGAACAGTCAGGATGTAGAGTTTTCCAGTACCTCTCTGCACCTTGGAAGACCTTTAAAAGTTCTCACAAAATACAGGCAGTCGTGGTCGAGGCAGAGTGGAAAACTGGGGATATCCACACAAAAAACGAAGACACAGTTGCACTAAGAAAGTTCCGTAAACAGATAAAAGTTGAGCCAGGAGCGAAAGATGGAGACATAGAAGTTTCTTACTCGTCTACATGATAGTTGAGATCGACATAAGGTACGACCGACGTGAGCTGACGCTAAGGGTGAACTAAACTCAACTGACTGAACTGTCTGAACTGTCAAGTCCCTGTAAGGTGATGATTTATAGGTTAAAGACGGGGTGACCTTATGTGACAGGGGCGTTTTTGAGAAAGGGCGCCTTTACCTGTCCAGGTGTGAGAGGGGTCTCTGCATTCCACCACATGTGACAGTGTGGGTGGCCTGTCGTGGGAATTGTGAATCTACCTGATTTATGAGTTCCATCTTTAGACTGTTGTTTTGGTAATACTATGCTCGATCTCTGCTTTAGCTCAACTCTTAAATCTATTACAGATTTTATTTATTTATCCACTTTGTACAAATTACATTACATAGGGTGATGTAAAGACACAGATTAATCATGCGCATAATTATTTATAGATGTGTTTCTATATACAACATGGCAATCTTGTTATAAGTTATCTACACAATATGAGGTTGTTGTTTTAAATTACCATAGATGGGCCCCGGGAGTGAAAGGGTTTATCCGGGTTTAGGCGGGTAAAGCCTCTCTAACACAGGTAAGTAATTAAAATTTATTTTAATTAATTTAAACTGTGAGGGTTAAAAAGGGCTATAACAAGATGATATTTGTTGGATATATAAAAGTGAAATAAAAATGACATTGTGTTTGATTAACAAAAAAGATGATTAAAATAAAATGATGACATAAAAATTCACATTCTAAGAGAATATTGGTGGGCATTGGACAGGGTTAGTAGTTAAAGAATAAGCAATTGTGAGATTTACACATGCAATCAAATACTTAGGTCCAGGTGCAAAGCGAGGATATGGACTTGAGCGTCTTCCTAGGCAATGTTTCACCTGTGATCCTGTATAGGGTAACAGTGCTTTGTCACAATTGTAGTGTTATTGGGTTGAAATGTTGTTGAAGAATATGTAATTGTTAGAAGTGCTCATGTAAACCAAATACTCAGATCCAGGTGCAAAGCGAGGATATAGACTTGAGCTGTCTTCCTTGGCAATGTTTCACTTGCGATCCTATATAAGGGTTACAGTGTTTTGTCACAATTTTAGGATTATTGGGTTAAAAGTTGTTGAAGAAAAGTTGCTTATTAATATGATTGAAAAAGGAGTGAAATAGAGCCATGCAATAAGTAGAATTGTAGCGACAGTAGGTGATCTGACTTGACTCGAAATCAAAGGTTGAATGTGGTCCGCTAGAGCTGAAAAAAAAAAGTTGAAAGTTGAAAAAAGTGAACGCTTTGTGTATGCGTTGGTGATTTGCTCTGCGGATGAAATGAAATAAACTCTTGAAGCATGTTCAGACCAGAAGTTTGGATTGGTAAGTCTGGGGAACTGTGTTCTCAAAGAGAAAATTACGAAATCAAAAAATAAATTGTCAAGCAGTGCTGTCGTTTTTCTACGTTGTTGTGACGCAATGACTGAAAAGATAGTGATGAAAAATATAGGGAATTGGTTAAAGAAAATGATTGTTGAAAACGATTGTTGTAGATGCCCGATAGTGGATGATTAACTTTGTCAGATAATAAAGGTATTTAAACAAATAAAATATAGTGAATAGAAATATAGAAATATGATTGCGGGTACAAAAAGTGTAAGTGGATAAAATTAAACCTGTAATATATAAAATATATAATAAATAATGAAATAAAAATAATTTTTGAAACAATTAGATGTTTTACAATACTAAAATAATATCATGAAAAATAAAAGTAAATTTGATTAAAGGTTTTTTTTTTTTTTTAAATGTTGGATTAAAAAATTTGTTTATATAATTGAAAGGTAAGAATAAGAATAATTATTCAAGATTTTATACAAAATTTATAATATAATTGAAGGTTATTATTGATTGGATAAATTTTAAGTAGTGTAAAATTGAACAAAAATTGTCTCTTTTGACGAAAAGTTACAGTTGTGGTGTGTGACTAGATTATATCCCTTTGGTAACATCGGTGTTTCTATGACTCTGAAACTGGGAATATGTGAAATGATCTTTTCGTTTGTCTTCAATGCTGGTATGTAGAGAATGATTTCTCTTTCGCGTTAAAAAGTCTATATAAGACTTAACCAAATTGTTTTAATTGGTGTTATCAATTAACATGTAAAATGTTTAAAGTATGTTGTGTTGTGATACCTCGTTGGTGAGATTTGTGAGATTCTCGAGGAAATCTAAATGAGTAGTGTGACACATGTGTTCAAAATGGCGTCATGAAGCTAGCGGTCAAGATGATTGCTTGAGGGGGGAGAGAAGATATTCTCCTTTTGTTGAGTTGGCAATTTTCTGCTATAATTGAAAGATATGATTTTCTCGGTGTTTGTAGTTGTTGTGTTTCGAAGTTAGTTTAGAAAAAATATTATTCAGTGTTGTCAGGTTTAGATGTGTGGTGAAAGTTCGACTTTCAACGTGGACACGCTTTGAGTTGAGATGTGGTGTCACAGGCGTGAAGGCGTCTTTGGCCTGAAAAGTGAAAAAGTTTTGTGGTGTGGCACTGTAACACGAAGTGAGAAATGTGAATGAAAAGGTGTCACGTGAAGTCTTAGTTTGGTACAAATCTAACCTGTTTCACCATGAATAACAAATTTAATAAAGTCATGGGTGGTTGTTGTATGAAACACATCGAGAGAATATTTGACTGTTAGTGGATGTGGCATGCTTAATGTGAAATTATTTTATTGTGGCGACGATATAGAGCTAAGTGGAGGCTTGTGTGGCTCAAGATTTGGATTTGTGTGTTGAGTCGCGCACTAATAATTGTTGCCAATTTGAGATAGTGATGCGAGGGTGTTGTAAGGTTTTTTGAAAGAAATGTGTTGATGACCAATCATGCATGTAAAAAGGAAAAGACGAGGGAGTGTATTTATCCTCGAATATTAACGATTGTAATCGTTTTGGAAGGCTGTGACTTAAATTAGCTACTGGCGGTGAATTGGAGTGAATCTTTATTTTTAACTTGTTTTGGGAAAGATAGTTGTTTTCCCTAGTGGCGTTTTTGAAGATATTGTATCTTCCGATTTTTGCAATTAAAAAAATATGCGTTTCACCTATGTTAATTTATATTTAAAATTTGAATATACTTTTTAAATTGTTGATTATGATAATTAAAATGATTCTTATAAAAGGGCAATGTCGTGAGAGTTACAAATAATTTGAATTGGGCGCTTACTTAAAATGGTGAACATTACCAAATTTTAAGAATTGATAAAGATATTGGTCTTTTGATATAAAGATAACTAATAAGTAAAACAAAAATAAGTTGAGAATTATGATGAATGAGATTTTTTAAAAAATAATAATAATGGATTTTTTTTTTTTTCAAGTCGTAGCTTTGGATAATGCCATTTTAGGTAAATTTAGGAAAGGCATGTAAGATTAGTAAATTAGTAAAAATGCGTGATGGGCGAAATTTTTTTTTTTTTCAAGTAAAATTGAGAGTAATAACTTGAAATTTATAATCTGATTAAAAATTAAAGTAAATTTTATAAATGAGAGTGTTAAAGTTTTAAAAATTGAATTAAAAAAATTGTATAAAAAAGGTAAAAATTGATTTTAAAATGCTTAAAGTGAAAATATAAGTACAAAATTTATAGGGAATCAAGTTTTGAACTTGAGGATAAAGTTAAGGTAGGTTTTTTTAAAAACTTACAGTTGTGTGAAAGTTCAGTCAGGAAACTTGGTCTTGGCTTGTATTCCTGCTGACGTTGAAGACGCTCCATGTAGAGCTTGTAGACGCTTGTAGCTTCTGTGAAGTTGATTGTGGCTTGTTGCCTTGAGCATTGTCTTGACGATGTCAGGTCGAAGGTGTGGAACTTGTCATAGGGTTTGGGCCACATCGCTGCTCGGTTTCCATGTCGTGTGGGAAGTTCGGCTGTGTCGTTGGGGTGGTCAGACAGCTTGCTCCCGACGTTGGCGATCGGTTAGCGGGTATGCGGAAGTCCGTTGGGGCGGCGTTTCTTCCGTAAATATCTTGGGGAGAGATTGCTTGGACGTTTCGTTGGAATGGTCGGGCTTGTTCCTCCATCTTCGCTCTTTCTCGCTTCCTATCTGAACAGTCTTCTTACCTCTTCGTTGTGTCATCCTTCGTTTTGGTCATCCTGTCGACTTAAATGTGATGATGAGTTGCTGTCGACTTATCTGTGATGAGATCCTGTCGACTCATGTAATGAGATGATGAGAATTCCAGTAGCCTTTGTAGAGATCCTGTCGACTACTGAAATAATGTTGAAGTCCTGGTAGCTCTTGTTGTACTGTGTTGACCAAGAGGAACAGTCAGGATGTAGAGTTTTCCAGTACCTCTCTGCACCTTGGAAGACCTTTAAAAGTTCTCACAAAATACAGGCAGTCGTGGTCGAGGCAGAGTGGAAAACTGGGGATATCCACACAAAAAACGAAGACACAGTTGCACTAAGAAAGTTCCGTAAACAGATAAAAGTTGAGCCAGGAGCGAAAGATGGAGACATAGAAGTTTCTTACTCGTCTACATGATAGTTGAGATCGACATAAGGTACGACCGACGTGAGCTGACGCTAAGGGTGAACTAAACTCAACTGACTGAACTGTCTGAACTGTCAAGTCCCTGTAAGGTGATGATTTATAGGTTAAAGACGGGGTGACCTTATGTGACAGGGGCGTTTTTGAGAAAGGGCGCCTTTACCTGTCCAGGTGTGAGAGGGGTCTCTGCATTCCACCACATGTGACAGTGTGGGTGGCCTGTCGTGGGAATTGTGAATCTACCTGATTTATGAGTTCCATCTTTAGACTGTTGTTTTGGTAATACTATGCTCGATCTCTGCTTTAGCTCAACTCTTAAATCTATTACAGATTTTATTTATTTATCCACTTTGTACAAATTACATTACATAGGGTGATGTAAAGACACAGATTAATCATGCGCATAATTATTTATAGATGTGTTTCTATATACAACATGGCAATCTTGTTATAAGTTATCTACACAATATGAGGTTGTTGTTTTAAATTACCATATATATATATATATATACATTAGTAACAATATGATTAGACAGGCTAAAATAAAAATAATCCCAATTCTGCATAAATTATTCAATAAATGTATAGAAATGGGATATTATCCGGATGAATGGAAAAAATCATTCTTAAAAATAATTCCAAAACCAGGCAAAACGAATTATGAAATAAATAAAAGTTATAGACCTATATCATTGACATCTAATCTATCTAAAACATTTGAGAATATAATAAAAAATAAATTAAGTAACTATTATTTAGAGAATAATTTAATGAGCTCAAGGCAGCATGGTTTTATGAAATCTAGATCAACAATTACTGGAATGGATAAAATTATAGAAACTATATTGAAACATAAACAAAAAGAATTGACTTCCTTGATAGCTATAGATATTGCGGGTGCATTCGACAATGCATGGTGGCCTGCTATTATAAAAAGAATGGATAATGATGATGTTCCTTCAGATTTAATACGGATCATAAAATCTTATTTGAATAATGAAAGGGAGGTGAAATTTACATACGAATCAGAAACTTTTTATAAGACACTAACTAAGGGATGTCCACAGGGTGGACCTTTATCTCCACTTCTATGGAATATTTTGCTAAATGATTTGTTGATAAATTTTGATTCAATGAATGCAGATATTATATGTTATGCAGACGACGTTACAATAATTTGCTGGAATAAGACTATTGAAGGACTAAAAACCGCAAGTGAATACACCTTAAATTATGTGATCCAATGGTGTAATAGAAATAAATTAACGATCAGTACAGAGAAGACTAATATGCTATACCTACATAACAGACAAAAAATACCTATTAAGGTTAATAACAATATAATAATGCCGGTCAAGCAAGTAAAAATTCTGGGAATGAAATTTTCTAATCACAAATGGAAAAACAAAGTTAACTTTACACCGCATGTTAATGATATTCTGTGTAAGGCAGGACGTATGAAAAATTTATTATGTTCACTAAGTGGCAATATGTGGGGTTTAGACACTGAAAAGAGGTTAACTTTATTCAAAACAATCATTAGGCCTGTACTTACATACGGTTCTGAAATTTGGTTCAAATATTTAAACAATCGTTGTAAACAAAAACTGAACTCCATGCAGTACCAGATCATTTTATGGGCAGTTAGAGCATACAAAACCACTTCATCAAACTGTGTGCATAGCTTGGCAAAAATTCCACTCCTAACAGATTATATAGAATCCAGAATAATCAAATTTGATCTAGCTCAAATGTCCATTGAAGATCTAATTACTTACGAACCCCATGCTCCAAGTATAGTCAAATCATTCTTACACGCAAAAATGAATGAAATTTTTGAGAACACTAATGAAATTTTCAGAAGCTTTTTCGTATTAGGAATTCCAAGATTTTTCCGTCCAAATTTTTATAATATCCAATTCATTACAGATCATGGCAATTTTGGGAAATTTTTGGCAACTATCGGCGCCGTGAAGGAACCAGGATGCTTCTGCGGAGGTGAAATTCAAGACGCGAGACATCTACTTCTGGAGTGCCCAATTTTCCGGGATTTTAGGGAAAATAGATTTGGTCGTATTGGACAGCTTGATGAATTTGTAGACAAAAAAGAAAAGTATAAAAATTTTGATCAATTTTGTAAATACATATACAACTTTCTCTTGAATTGGAAAAAATAGAAGGAATCTTAGAAAAAAAAAAAGAACTGCGATGCTTGCTCTGTGTGTTTTGCTTTGTTGTTTGTTTTTCTCTTTGGACAATTTTCTTTAGTTAATTTATGTAAAATAATGAATTGAACAGGATTGTATATAGCCGAATTGCTGTAATGCAGTGAAATGTATTGGCGCAAATATCCCTGAGTTTGGGATATCGCGTTTCATGATGTTAATAAAGTTAATTAATTAATATATATATATATATATATTAATTAGAAGGCATATTTTGGATCTAGAATAAAACAAAACATTTTATTCAATACAAAATGCCAATATTCCATGCCAATATAAATATATAATAAAACCTAGATTAAAAGAGAGGAATGTAGAAGAAAGATAATCATAAATGTAAGAAGTGCGTAATTTAAATAGGAATATAAATATAAGAAAAGCAAAAACAGTAAAATAAAGGTTCAGAAAGGAATATAATATTGTATTAATATACATTAACCATTTGTATTTACCATCCAGTAGATGGATGATTGCACATTTATTATATTTGAAAATATATTTCGAATAATATAGATGAGATTCGTGTCATCGAAAACATCCATATTATGCCAGATGTTGTATTTCGACATATACTCAACCGGCTGGAATATATTGACGTGACGTATAGCAAATTAAATGGTCAAGGATATTAACATATTCTAAAATTTAAATGTGAAATTATCTTTAGATTTTGGGGATATACACAATATATATGTGTAGTAACAATCATATTAATTCACACATTAGTAACTGTATTAAATTTTCGTTGAATTTATATTTAGAGCTTAAAATAAATTGAAAAATATTTATGAAACTATTTAATTTTTAGTAGCGATTCTGAATATTTTCAATAATTATATTCAATTTTTAATAACTCTTAGTTTTAACGACAGATATTTTAAGATATTCAAAGTTTTTTTGGCATCTATATATTAAAATTACTAATAATTTATACAAACATCAAGTAGATATATAAGTATATTTAATTATGTAAAAAAATCCATCAATAAAAACCTGGCCGTAATGGCGGAATATTGTATATCGCAGCCTCGATATCTAATTAAGTTATGAGCGGACGGACGGACACTCGGGAGGGATTTGGCCGCGAAGATTTCTTAAACTTTCTTGCTCAATCTTATTTACCTTCAAAGCTTAATTCCATCTTTACTCAGGGATAAGCTGGCAGCTAAATTCTCTAGGCCTAGCCATGATCCTTATAGTCACAACCCCTCGAGTGAACCTATAATCCCAACAAACTCTGAATGACTCGCATTTCTCTCTAATATTTTATATTTCGTCTTTATAGAGACTATATTCATTCTGATTATGTTCTTGTTGCTGAGAACTCTTTCAATGTATATATGAAACATCATTAAAACATTTTTGTGCTTCATATATATATCAGCCTCTTCAAAATTAACTAGATTTGCTGTGAAAATTGAATTAACCGAGAAAATGGCAGTTTTCATATTCGAAACATTAAGTTATTTGATTAAACCTCATATTAAAATTAGCCTTTTAATCAATATATTTCATATTATGGAAAGATGTAGATGTAAACAGTTTATTATTTTTATATATGAAGCTTTTATACACACACCAAATATATATATATAATTCAAGGTATAAAATAATTAATACACGATTCACAGAACCTAATGCCTTTCTATTCATTCAATATGTATGATATTTAAAACGTGATTCATGTGTATTTACCTAAATACAAAATCAAGAGACCTATACAATATTATCCAGTATAGTATATATGATATAGAGGTGGGGAAGTCTGTGGGCAGATTGAAGTAAAATGGAGAGGGAAAGAGCAGTTGATCCACATCAGAGCTGAATATAAGTTGGCTACAAAGAGATATCGTTAAATTCTAATCTCAAGTGGCCATTACCGCGGGGATGTCCGGTGAAATGACATGAAGGCCGTAATGGCAGGCCCGATATCATAAACATTTCACTCGCAATAAATCTTCATCTACTCCCGATCCCATCGCCAATTTAGATGGGAATCGTATAATTTTGATCGCAGTGCCTCAAGCCAATTTTTATTTAACCTTATCATATAGACTCCGCACATGTGCTCCTTCTTTCACTGGGAACTGCTGTCCTTTAAAAATAAAAGAACATGGATAATTTTATAAATGTTCTCACTTATCACGGAAGGATTTCAAAAATAAAATAGATAAAATAATGTATAGCTATTTATTTTTTGATATACTAATAGATTTTAAATAAGATTGAATCAAATTTAAAATACTCAATATTTTTAAAATATTAGGTAGGTTCAAAAATTTGTCTGCTTAAGAACGGCCGCTGTGTAATTTTTGATAACCTTTATTGTAAGTAATATTCCTCTCAACAGACACACAATTCAAGATGTATACTCCATCAACATTTTTCGAAAGGATTATTTCCATGAGGTTTCAGCGTTTAACTGTCGCCTTGAAAAAGAGGAAACCCAATTAGTGAATAGTTGGACATACTTCGCTAATAAACTTTCTATCTTTTGATAAGATCTATAAAACAACACTAAATGATAGATTTCTATCTTCTCACACAACACTACCGCTAAGTGAAAGGATTTCTTACCTCACCGAAAACACAAGTTTTTGAAAGAAACTTCTACTCTCACTGAGAGAGATAACAACTACTAAATGAGAGAATTCTCTCCTCATTCTCAACACAACATAATGCTAAGTGATAGAATGCTCTACTCTCACACTGGGAAATAACAACTAATAAATGAGAGAAATATATCCTCATACTCAACAACACAACATAACCGATAAGTGAGAAAATGTTCTACTCTTACACTGAAAGAGATAACAACTACTAAATGTGAGAGAGTTCTGTCCTCATACTCAACAACACAACATAATCGCTAAGTGATAGAATGCTCTACTCTCACACTGAGAGATAACAACTACTAAATGTGAGAGATTTCTGTCTTCATACTCAACACAACATAATTGCTAAGTGATAGAATGCTCTACTCTCACAATGAGAGATAACAACTACTAAATGTGAGAGAGTTCTGTCTTCATACTCAACACAACATAATCGCTAAGTGATAGATGCACTACTCTAACACTGAAAGAGATAACAACTACTAAATGTGAGAGAGTTCTGTCTTCATACTCAACAACATAACATAACAACATAACCGCTAAGTAAAAAGATCGCCTCTTCTCTCAACCACAGCTGGAGTTTAAATTGAAAATAACAAGTCTGCGCGGGTGGAATCGATTTCTCGGCCAGCGAATAAATAACTCGATCCATTTGGCGATTTGGAGAGAAACAATCACTTACTTGACAATTGGTTCTAAGTTGGCTCGCGAACACTACCAGTAGGTTGGCCAAGTTCCTGGAAACAGTTCTATTGTAAATAGTAAAAAGGTTTCAACTCTCTTGGAATAGTCTGTGTGTGAGCCTTGCTTCACATTCCCCCTTTGATTTTGATTAACATTTCATCAAAAACTTCAAAATAATTTTGTAATTTACTTTTTGATCCGTCTATTTAATAGAAAAACTAGTTATAAATCATATAATCATTGTTAGGCTCTCTGAATCTTAAACACTGGGAATAACATTTTGTTGGCTTTAGTTCTTAAAGAATTCACAGCCCTCGAAAGCTAAATCCCAAACCTACCATAAGCCAATACAAATTTGAAATGTATTGAGTGTTTCTAATACATTAAATACCACATATGGTAAGGTTCAATGCTAGTTCAACCTCAATCAAGTAAAAAATAAATAGAATACTCTCTCCTGTCATTTCTCTATTATTAAATACTCTTATATAAGATAACGTTACCTATAAAGGTTATCTAAAAGCTATAAAAAAGTGATCGGCTGTTTATTAATGTAAAAAAGGGGTAAGTGTATCTTTAGAAAATAATTAAAATTATTTAAAATTTATTTAAGGGTTATAGAAGTTTCATTTTTTTATGAGAACTATTTTTAAAATATATATTTGTTTTTGATTTAAATAATTAGTCACTTTATTTCAGAGGGTTGCATTTTTAAATTAAATTGAAATTTTACTTATTAGTTTTGTATTTTCTGACGCTGGAGCTTCTCATTCTGTAATGTTAATTTTGGGGGTGTGAACGACAAGATTCCCATTAAATCGAGAAATATTTTAAGATTTATATTATTTTTATATTTTTTGCCCCCGACGCGTACGAGGTAATACTCTAGTAAGAATATATGTAATGGATTTCTACAATTGTTTTACCGAGTAATCTTGTATGAGCGTTTAATATATATTTGAATATATATATTGTTATGTATAAAATAAGGAAAGACGAAATTCAGAATGCCACCGCATTTTTTTTACTCACAGGAACCAACTTAGATTTATAAAATACAAGATAATCAAAAAGGAAGTATACAGAGAAGCAAGATATAAATATGAAATTCAATAATCTGTTCAAAAATATAAATATTTCGCTACATAGCTCCTTCCCTTTGGGAGCTGTGACTCACAGCTTGCAAATCTTTTTGATACTGACATGGGTGCTTCTGCCAAGGATTCCCTCGGAGTCTTGGAAATTTGTCCCTAGTACTTTAACTTATTATTTCTTGCGCCGCGAAGAGATGCTTCGTAGTCATATCGTCTAAAGGCACATCGTCATTTTGTAGGGAAGTCTTGGCTTTGAAACAGCGGCCGAATCCTAGAGCCAGTTGCTACAAATATATATCACAGAACTTCAATGTCTTCTCAGCGATCTACAATTTGTGTTTCCCAATTTACCCAGCATCTCAGCCAAATGTCACGTAAAAAATTAAGAAAGTCAAACTTCAGAATGACACAGCAATTTATTTGAGGCCCTGGAACCAACTTAAATTTCTAAAATACAAGATAAGCAAAAAAGGAAGTAAACAGAGAGAAGAAAGATATAAATAGGAAAAAATAATAATCTGCTCAAAATATAAATATTTTGCTACAATATTATAATATATATTTCTGAATTAAATGAAGGAAGTATTTTCTAATGAAAAGATAACACTTTATAATAATTCGTTTTCTATCATCAGATGGATGTTTAGGATTTGTGGTCAAGATTAAGCATAAAATAACATCATTGAACAGTAAATAATTCCTTAATGTGACTATGATGAATATAGTTTTATGTAAAAAATTTAATATGTATTAATATATCGATAACATGTGAATTATGAATTGATATATATATATTTTTTTTAAATTACGTATTCAATATAAATATATTTGATCACACTTTCGTACTTGAGGTGTATAGGCAATATTAATAATGATTCGTAGATAAATTTAATAATTTTAGATACTATATTCTCTCACAAACAGGTGTATATTACATATTGTTGTAATGTAATATAGTAATCTTTGATTTCTCTAGATTGAACAATATAGGATTACACATAGGTATAACGCTATATAAATATATTTTTATTAAATATGTTTATTAATGGCCATTTTTATATAGAAATACCTTCATTGTCTCTCAAGTGGTGTATAAATTTAAATGAAAGAAACGTTGGTTTTGATCCAAGAGTGGATGTGATCAGCCGATTGGAGCGCCGATCTGACCAATTAGGGGAGGCGAGCGCTCAATCGCAGTGGATATTCATTCACCGAGGCTGAGATCCTATTATCGGAAAACCATAAAAAGATCCTGCAGATTTGTTCCGGCAGATTTACTCTTGTCGGGACCGTGTTGGCGAACGTGTCCATTCAGCGGACGGTGGAGGTTTCACGTTGATTGATCGCTTAGCGTTTATCACTTGGTTATGTTCAGTTTTGTTCGAAATATTTCACCGTGACCTTTAGATTAACTCTTTTATTGTCAGTTTATAATATATTAACGTTAGGTTTATTTTTGATACTGAGCGCCATTTTGAAATATATATTTGAATCATTAAAAGACGAATACGTGCCATTTATACATAAGAAATGGAAGCATTAAAGCACGGATGTTTCTATAAAACATAAAACACTTCTACTGTCCTTACTCATATGATGTTCTCATTTCTTATATATTCGATTTCTAAATAATATTTCGAATTTAAAACTAAGAGCTAATAAAAATTTATATCGAGCCTATTTTTTGAAAATGTAAGAATAATTTTTGATCGGCAACCTACCCTTGTCATTTTAATGACATGAAGAAAAATGGCTTCTTGTCAACTAGAAGTTGTTTAAAAAAGGATTTTCTATTTTTAGAAATATATTTTAAAGAATATATTACCATAAATTTGAAATATAACTTTGAGTTTACCTATTACTCTTGTTTGTATGATAATAGGGCTTAATTTTTGTCTATCAAATTACTTTTGCCAATCATCCTAACATCATTAGTTATAATATCGATACATCTGAAGACGCAGTGTTTTAGATGATATATATTTGTACTTTATGAAAGACTGGAGAGGTGACCTTCATCTTTATAGATCAATATCCACCCGGTAAAATTTTCATTAATATTTTGGCAATAGATTTAGCCTAGCCATTTTGCCAGCTAAACACCTCTTTGGCGGATTGTGAAGATTCCATTAGATCCCTTGTGCCCACCCTAGACTGACGAAGGCCATTAGCCCGAACCCATGGTCTCTATGTGGACTCTTCTCAGTTTGCGAAAGCTGGTGTTGTGCCTTTGTCACCGACCCGAAGCCGCTAGTTTGCCGCAAGGTTTATAGAGGGCGTCTAGCTTTGACGTTTGTTTTGACGGGAGAGGTAACCTTTATATTTATAGATCAATATCATCCCGGCAATATTTACAAATCTACACAGTATATATCAAAAACAGAAAAGACATTTCCTGACCTCACACATGAACATTTTAGATGGCAGAGCGCCATCTAGTGCAACAGAATCAACTAAATATTCATTTAACTTGTTCCGTCATTATTGGCCAACCCATGGACTCTTACTCATGGACAAAAAAGAAAGAGGTTTTATTATTAGCATGTATATCGGGATTCAGACAAAACCTCGGAAAGGTATTTGATGCACAGTGATCTTCATTGAAAGCACACAAGATAACCGAATGCGAACAAAATTGCCTCTGTCTCCTTAAAAAATAAATAAATAACCGACGACATCAAAGACCTTACACTTCCTTAAGTTATGTCTATGAGTGCATATATAATTGGTATTAAATGACTGCTAATAAATTATAATGTCTCTTATAGTTGAAGTGTGCATTTGTTATATAAGATCTGGTTATAAAAAGGTTTGGACTCAGAATAAGTTAGGAAGAAAATTTCCATAAGTGCATCTGGTGGCTGGCAAGATGAACACTCTGGTTGGTGCCAAGATAATGTCTGAAGCTGCCTAAACAATGGAATTTGAGAGCAACACACATGTTAATAATAAATGACATCGTCGGCACTTCTAGGATAAATATAAACTCTTTTATTACACGTGTACATAGGAAACTGTATTTTGCGAAACTTTATAGAGAAAATAGAATGTAAATTTTCCTTTTCACTTTATATTGTAAAATATTTAAATGTTTAGAAAAAAATTACTTTGGAAGTGAAAATGAAAATTTGAAAGGTTTTACACAATTCTTTTCTCTAGAGAGAGGTAATGGTAAAATATATTCCTAATGTTTAGCATTCCATTAAAGGCCTAGCTATCCCGTCTCTTGGTGTTATGCTTAATACACACATTGGAAATATCCCCCATTATATATTGGGAAATATAATGGATATATATATTTGGAGTTATCCGCTCTCACTCACAAATACGTTCTGTTTTTCATTATACATAATTATAATTTTACTTTTATTACGATTATAATTTATATACATCCGGTTTTATGCTCTAGCCGCATTTTAGATATAATATCTGTAACCAATTTATTTAAATTTGTATTATTTTAAAATATCACATTCCTACACGATTTGAGATGATTTATGCTAAGAGCTTAGTTATATTCACCTTGAATGAAATTGAATTTAGAAATCAGGTTATATTGAAACAAAATCACACCAAAAATATAAAACCTTTTATTAAGACCGTAGTGTTGTATACAGATTCTCCGCATAAGGGACCCACATAGAATAATAATAAAGAAGAATAACAACATAGAATAATAAATAACAAGAAAAACACACACAAAAATCAAACAAAATGAAAACAAAATTAAGAGCGTAAAAGGTATCACTATATGCTTTGATAATAGGCTAGAAATCAAAGAGAGGGGATCAAACTACTTACATAATAAAATAACATTTTTGAACGTGCAGCTAAATGTTGGCAGGCCGCCATTTATCGGAACAAATATCAAATCGACATTGAAAATAGGATGCTAATGTCCACCTTAGTTGAGATACCTTTTGTTTTCCGGACTAACAAAGGCCAACATCCGAAGTGGCTAGCCTTATTTATCAAGGAATATTCTTTCTAATCCGTAAGATGGCGCTAGCATAACTTAGAAGCATAAACCGGAGATCCTTATGCAATAAACTATAATTATTTTATTTTAAAATTGATATTAAAAATCGTTTCAATTTAGAAGGTTTCATCGATTCTTCTCTTATTTCCACAAATAAAAAATGAAGCTTATACGCATATGTTATATGGGGCGTCAAAGGCCAGAATGAAAGTTTAAAAAAGGTGTCAATTTATAAAGAGAGAGTTCATAAATCCATTTAAGACAATAAAGATTTTATGTTTTCTCTTCAAAATGCTAACAATGAAAGCACACTTATTCTACTGGAATAAAATGTATACATCAGATTGTTTGATATTTTCAAAATCTTTCTAGTGATTGTTCTCATGTGTTAGCCAAATTTTGAAAATGTTTCTTCTATTTCGGGAATGATGCTTTGTGAAATTTATCGATTGTAAATACATTCAGCGCATTTATCTCTTTCTAGATTATAGCTGTTATAAGCTTTCAATGTTCCTTTTAGCGTTTATATATTAGTTATCATTTTCATCCATATATATATGGAATAGTAGGAATTATATATATGATTTAAAACATATTTATTTGTGATAAATTCGTTATTCAGCAATTTCTGGCTAAGAATTTATTAATTATTTTAAACATCAGAAAAAATAGGCTAATTGCACAGTAAAGAGATCGAATGATTATTCAAATTTTTATTATCGTGTCTGAATGTCTATTTATATCTCCGTTATACTAACTACATTTATAATTGTCTATTTATAAAAAAGAAAAAATGTGGCTAATTGGCACTCAAGAAGAGTCGCGGAGCAAAAAAAGATTGTGAATTTTAATATTCTTAAAGATATTTATTTTTAAGGTTTAACTCTTTCTACTGGAATGAATGAGAGTACTTATTGAAGTGTCCGAGTTTAGAAATTGTTCGAGCTCTTTTGCCAATTTGTTTTTAGACGGTAAATTTAGAGACACGACTGAACAAGTTACCCAATGATTAGCCAGGTTCAAGAAAAATATATAGAAAGATTGTAGCACCTCCATTTACGGTTGGTTTTATTTCGGCTGTAGGTTGACCTAGCGCTGTATTGCACACAAGGCCAGAGCAGATTGTTATAAAATAGCTTAAATTTATTTTCAACAATAAAATAATATTTACAACCTTCTTTGTTCCAATCTGGGTAGCGAGAGAATGAACAGATATTTAAAGAATAATTCACGTCACGCAATTTATGGTGAACAACCGAGTAAGCTACCCCACAAATTACTCTCTATATAATATATCTAAGATAGTATAACACATTATTAAAAAGTAAATATTTCTCGTGACAATATAAATGTTTTACTCTACATTTCCTGATGCTTATATGCCTCTGAACACGCACTAATTGTCCACTATACCGGTGGGAAAGTCTAATATAATATCAAAGCTATGGTGAGTGCCATACACTGCACAGCAGCAGATTTCATGGCCCGATGTCCAAAATACCTGTTGATTTACACATATGGTAGCAAGTTTCATGACCCAATATATCACCTACCTGTTGATTTACCCATACGGTAGTAGGTTTCATGCCCCGGTTTCTCACCTACCTGTTAATTTATTTATACAATTGCATGCTTCGTGGCTCGATATCTCATATATCTGTTGATTTACATGTACGATAACATAACACGGTTCCATGACCCGGTGTCTCAACTAGCTCTTTATATACACGGTATCAGGTTTCATCGCCCGATATCTCACCTATCTGTTAATTCACACATACGGTAGCAGGTTTCATGACCCGATTATTCATCTACATCTTAATTTACACATACGGTAGAAGTTTTAAAGACAGTAACTTTTATGCTGTTTATTTACTCATACGGTATTTAAATTTTGGTGTATCTTAGCTACCCATTCTACTTGAGAAAGCCTTTATTTAATAAAACAACAGATGATAATACAATATTTAAATCACACACACACAAAGCCTTTATTAAGACATTAGTCTTATACAGATTCTCCGTACAAGGTGCAATATCAGGAAAAGAGCAGCACAGGAAACCAGTAGTTCCGCAACTATGTACAATTGTTAGTAATAAGGAAAAGTAAGATTTAATATGAAAGGTCGACCCCTCGATGTTTCGTCATCATTCTGAGGTGTAAGTACAATAGCTTCCAAGTTCTCTTTTCTCCCTCTTTACACCTACTGCCTTGTAAAAATTATATAGGGCCTGAGCAACTAGTCTGCTTGTTTGGGCACTGTTTAACATCATTTGGATTGGCCTAAGTTGGCTGGTGTCTACCATTGAAAAGAATGTCCTTCTCTCCTCACTAATATATATATATCTTGGCATTCATAGATATAATGAGATACCAATATTTAAATCTTGCGGCAAGAAAGGACATCAGTTACAACCTGACTTTCACTCTCTCATAAAGCTAACGATTCAAAATATTCCACTTTTAGAAGTTGCTTCTCTATTATTTATATAGAATATTTTGGAATTTCATACACATTATATGTATTATATTACGATTGTAAAATAAATTACTCACACACACACACAAACAATTTCAACCTAAGAGTCACTAGTTTATCTTGTACCAATTTTAGCATATGTAACCATTTGAAACCACACATATGAGAAGACTTCGTTCAAATTTAGCTTTATATTATTAGAATTAGGTGGGGATCGATGGAATATTTTTATCAAGGGTCACCTAAAAGCTATGCTATTGGAATTACGAGATTGTGAGAGAATACAGAAAGATTTCCTGAATCCTTCTTGCTGTACTTGAGCGAGTAAACGACCCATTTGTAGAACCTGTTTAATATTTTATCTTGAATCAATTGCAGGTGATCAACCAATGAATTCTCGATTTTTTGTAAGAAAGAACACTTAGAACATAAAAAAAGAGTATTGTATTTCATCAGTGCTCCTTTAGAAATATTTATTTTTGAGGATAAATTAAAAATAGAGATATGAGACTGTAAAATGTATCTTCAAAATGATTCAAATTGAGCTATCTTGTAGTACCAAGTCGGGCGAATTGACCACTTGTTGAATCTGTCTAATATGATTTCTCGTATATCAATCAGCATACTATTGAGATATATCAGTATATGATGCCATCACTCAAGTTCACTTACAGTACTCTCGTAGTATTAAGTTCTGGCAACGAACCACTCTTCTTG